>JANQDE010000002.1:3415235-3608795 GCA_037157785.1 Cephalotes varians | reverse complement strand
CCCCCCCCCCCCCGCATTCCTAATACAATCTGAATATTAAGAAGAGAAATCTTTAAAATGGAATCTTTGGAATTTATGATGCATCAATGATTAAATAAATATTCTTTTTCCAACGTACACTTGATTTCCGTTAGGGTCAGACTATCGCCCATTCAAACGATTTCTTCTCGAGTTTGACCGAGGACTCGGCATAGTGCTCGGTCATGTCAGAAATGCGAGGGAGGTTCGCAAAGAAGCATGAACTCACCGAAGGTGCACAATACCCACCCCGCTATTATTTTCAATTCCTCGCCATTGAGCCTCAGCTATTGAGCCGGCGAGACCGGATCGTTATTGCCACGGCTAACATCGGCTTTATTACCAGACACTTGTGTGCGCGTACGCGAAACTCCCGTCATCATTATTCGTATTGATAAACGATCGTCGCCGCGTCACGAGGGATAATGTCGTAAAAAGTGTTCTGCTTGCCGATCACAATCGACCGGATGCGAGGCAAGAGGGTGGCCGAAGAAGTCTGTCTTGCGAAATCGCCGCTCTTGACTCACTTTTCGATTCTGACTTATAAAATGTGTTTATGCAATGAAATAATAAATAGTATGAACGAAATGTATTTTGAGAATCGATTTTATTCGAATCGAATAAAAGTATGCAGTGGAGAATGTATTAAGAATGTTTTAATTTGATAGATTATTCTTGGATTATGTATTTTGTGAAAGTTGCCATCGGTAACATAGCGGTAGTCGCGCGCGAGCTCTTCTAGCTTAATATTAATAAATATTATTTAAACTGCTGTCGTATAGTCCCAACGACACGTGCGGCAAGCACTGTTTTTCTTTCTCTCGCACTGTTTTTCTTCTCACGAAACGCTTTTCATAATTACAATTTAATTAATATCAATCCAAGTGTCTCGCTGTTGCTCACGTATTGACGAATACAAGAAATATTTTATCACGGGCATTAAAATTTATATATTTATATCTCAATATGTGAAAATAATTATGGGGGATGGGGAAACTATATATATGCAGTCATTATAATATTATAAAAATAGATTTCCTCATCGAATGACTCATGTCGGCATTGATGACTCATGTTGTATCAATACGTTCAACCGGTAGAGACTAGGGTTAAAAGTTCCCGACGGCATTCTAATTGACAATGGTAGACTACGCGATATTTAGTAGCAGATTCATTCGTATTTTCTATGAAATTCAAGACCGAAGCCGCCGGAATGCTCTTGGCGAAGATTCGTTTTTGATTCGCCGAGGCTTGCGTCAGCCGAAAACCTTCGATCCTCCAATACGACGTATAAGATCTTTTATTTACAACCATTCCACACACGCGCGTGACGCGAGCGCTGTTCACGGAAGGCAAAAGAACTCCGGCTGCGGCGAAGCTAAGTTTCAACTAATTTAACCGAGGGACATGGAAGATTACGAGTGCTTTGATAGGATGTTAAAGTTGCACACCACTAATTTGCCAGTTAACTCCCCGTCCTCTCAGCATGAGCGGCGAATAAAAGTCGCCAGAAGCTGTCTGCTCTTATCTAAAGAAGCACGGCTCTCCCGTGCTGAAATTAATGCAACAGTCTATAAATTTGGTATTATATTACGCTTTGATACGATGTTCCGTTGTCATTATACTCTTTGTAGATATCTAGTTAATACTATTTTGTCCTAATATCCATATCCTGTGGTGGACCGATACGATCGTGAATTTTTTTTTCGTCACGGAAATGTAAATGTTTTCCTTTTGGGCATCTTTTTTTTATGTCAACAGTTCCATTCAACCAAAAAGTTATAGATCCGGCGAAATACATTTTAAATATTGCTACGAAATAAATTTCTGCCTCATACAAATTCGGGAACATCAGCTCGGCAAAGCTAACAGTTGTAATGACGACCAAACATAAGAATGCATGCTGTATGTGAATCGGCATGACGTTATGAAAGCGCATAATTTTGTACGCGCCACATCGGACCAAATAATTACATAAAAAGATTTAAAACCTCCTTATATAAGATGTCATATGATTAAGATTACAGACGTGCCGGATACATCTCCGCCGCTTCGTCTTAATTAAAGCGTACCGATGAAAAGTTTCTCTTCCAAAAGTCGGATTCCATATATAACGATGTCACGTACATATTTCCACCAAAATAAATCGAACCGAAATCTTTAAAATATTTCACTTTTTCCCAGTTTAAAGACACTTCTTTCAATAATTATCAATTTGATCTGAAAAAGGGAAATCGTTCCAGATCTCCTTTTTTATATGAAATTATTTCTAGAGACATCAGACGTGTATCGACAAAATTAAATTACGAAAATAATTCAGGAACTTGTAATGGAATCATATTTTTCAAATTTTATTCGTTTATATCTGATAATATTTAAATATTATACTTATATATTATCCTTTCAATAATATATCAATTAATTTATATTAATTACTTTTACCAATCATTTTCACAAGGACGTAGATTTTGACGATATTTTTTAAATTCTGTAATTGCATTATTATGAAATACAGCAATTTTCAAGATATTGGCAACACTTCATAAAATTGTAACGCATTAAGACGCTCACCTGGCACGCATTGCCAAATACTTTCGAGTTATTACAAAATTCATCAAGCAACATGTCGAGATGGTCTTAATTAAGCTACCATCATAAAAAAACACTTGTCGATCGTTGAAATCTCGATTGCGGTTGATGCAGTGAATCCAGATTGTATAGGAACGCTATACACGTAATCATGAAACTTATCGTCGTTTAAAGCACGACGTTATCCTTAGTTACATGCCGCGGAATTAACAATTTCACATCGAACGACAAATACGTGAAGAACATGCGTCACATAATTATCGCATCAATAATCTCCTTTTTATATTTACCGATACGCGTAATTCAGCAATTATATGATCATTCATTAAGACGTCGTATTAAGCCATCCGATTTTTGCCATTTGCAAATTAATGCCGTATATTAATTCCAAGTCGATGAAGAATGGGCGAGGTGAGAAGCGAAAGGCGAGCGTCTCCGTCGCCCGTACCCGCGTGAAAGTACGCGCGCCGCCGCAGTTTCGCGTTAATGAGTGTTGGCGCGCGCCACGGCACCGGCGGCATGCGGGCGAGCACGCGCGCGTAAGACTCGGCTGGAAAGGAGAGGCCAAGAAAGATAAATAGAGAGAAAAACATCGAGCGAGAAAGAGAGAGAAAGGGCGAGAAAGAGAACGCCAACATCGGGTTCCGCGCGCGCCCGTGGTCCCCTCGCGCGCACATGCGGACGACGAAAACGGCAGCTGCAGCTGGGCGCTGCCACGCGCCCTCCGCCGCCACGGCTCTCTTCGTACACCATTTTACAGGTTCGCTTCCACGACGCTCGTTCCTGTTCCTTGGTCCTTCCCCCCATCTTTCCTCGTCTTTCGTATACCCTTTTCCTTTCTCTCTCCCTCTGTCGCGCAGATCTGAATATTACCGTCCTTTTTCGTATCCTGTCCATTTTGCTCTCTTTCTTTCTCGCGCCGACCAGCCAAGCATTCTGTCTCTATCCTTCTTCATATACGGTGACACGCATGCACATACGCACTTCGAAGCGGAGTCGTGCGCCAAAGAGGACCACCGGACTCGTCACCTGCAGCTTGGCAGACTCCCAAACGTTCCTACGGCCACCGTCGACACCTTGCCTAACTTCTTGAGCTCCATGGCGAGAACAGGAGGAGGAAGAGGAGGCAGGACGACAGTGAAATTCGAAAATTGAAACTGTTCCCAGACAAATAGATTTTCAATTGAATTATCATCGTTCGCATCAAGCGTTGATATCAATACATAATACCGAAAATCGAGTGTATAATGAGAACGCAATCCAACCTTGAAACGCTAGAAAACAAAAATTAATTTGATGCAGGTGCACGACATAAATTAAGTATGAAAATCGCTAATTTTCATATTTAATTAATTTATTCCAAAATAATTATTTCTTATGTTTCAGATATTAACTCCTTTTTCAAAAAAATAATGAATACTGTAAGAAGAGAGAAAGGAAAAAGTATATATCAAGAAAAAATATTTATCGCCCGTATGTGACAGCCTTCTTAAACATATCATTTCTTTATGCAGTTTAAATGATGCTATAGTATCGAGGGATTAATAACGCTTTTGCAATTTTTAATTCCACTTTTCTCTCCTCTTCTTTCTCTTTACAAAGAGAATAACCATTTACACATATCGGTTTTTTTCGAGGACTTCTGACATAACGCGCGACATTAAATGAGCTCCTGGACCGTAGGCAGGTGCAGGTGCATCGTGCAAAGGTGAAGTTTCTTTCGCGTGTGTGCATACGTGATAGAGCATGGGTTTGCGCGCGCGGAATTGTGTGTCGCGAGAGTGCGTGTCATCAATATATCTTCAAATTTTGCCTATAACAGTTTTTCTCTTCTGTTTGCGTTACATGAAATTGCAATAAATCAGGCATCGCTGTCATAAAAATTACAAATCGGATTGAGCTATGATGATTCGAATGATTTTTTATCCCATTATTATGTGAAGATTTGTACCTTAATGTACGTACAATGTAATAAAATAAATTTTATGTAATAACGATAAAAAGAAATACCAAAAAATTCTTACAAATATTATACTCTGTCAAATTATCCAATTTCGAAAATATCAAAAATTCTACATTATCCGAATCTTAACAATAAAAATAACACAGAAGTAGCTTCCGAAGATGTTCATAAATAAATCCAATTGCACACCAATTGCTTCACAGCTCACCGTCACTTGATACTCAGACGTAGTATCTATATCACGATTAAAGACTGTTCAAATGGGATACTAATTTGTCTTCAGTCTCTTACCGTTAAATGCAAATTAACATTTGAAGATACAGCTTATGTACGCACGTGTTTCCGCAGGTGTTCGTGTATCAGTCAATATTTCTTAAGATTGAAAATCATCTGGCATAAAATATATCGAGAAAGTCGTTTGGATCATAGTCAAATATCGATATCTGGCAGATCGAATGGCATGAGTATCGGAGTATATTTGAGACGGCAGCTGCTATCGTAATTGGTAACCTCGAAGACCCGCATCTTCAAAGTTGTCGTCTCGTATCTCTCATCGTAACTATGTAAAAGTTTCACGATCGTGAAAAGTCGCGGCACGCGTCTTATGGCGTTGACATGCCGCTTAAATTGTAGAATTTTGACCATGGCGTTATCGATAACGTATTGCGCACGAGCTCACTTTCGAAGAGAAACGTTCGTTGCAATATCTACATCATTTTTATGACTCCATTGTCCAAATAATATTGTATTAGATTAACTTTGTGATTTCAAGAATTGTCCGACAAAAAGTGCAATAACGCCGTAATCTGTTATTTGCACGAACGCATAAAACAGGTTTCGAGATGTATGTAAATCCGTGGCATGCATGCACTTTTTAAAAACGAAAACTTCGCAAAATACAAACAATATGAAAAATTAGTTGACGTCCTTGCATGTCGGAGAGAAGAGCTCTTGTCTCTCGCAATGTTGTCGCATGTGGACATCGATTGAATTGCTACCAAAACTTAAAAGATAAAAGCTTTTATTATTATACATAATTCGACCGCCATAAAAATTGTATCTGGATTAACTCTCTTCTTCTTTTTATCGTATTGCAAATACATCGTGCGGACGATCGTGAGATACATCGTGCGGACGATCGCGAGTAAATTTTGTGCGAATTCCACCTGCCGTTTCGTTTTCAGGTCGGCTTTTTGCTTTCTCATCTCTTCTCTTCTTACGGCATCTTCCCTGATCTTCTATTTTTATGTATGCTCAAAGTACATCGTACATGCACACACTTTATGTATAAAATGACTGTTTCGTTGATAAAATCGAACTATAATTCTTATCACAAATTTATTTGACCAAACATAGCGTCTTGCAAGCTTTTAAAAAATGCTCTAAATGAGCAGAGAATTAGAGAAATCTCTCTACAAAAAATAAAAATTCTCTGAAGAGGAATTTTTCTTGGTTAAGAATTCTCAAAAATATGCGGAATGAACGTTTCTCTTTTTACGATGGCTCGGTAATTATTGTTGATAGTCAAAATCGTAGAAAAACTCATGCAACAACAATTTTTCTAAAAAATTGAGAGAGAGAGAGAGAGAGAGAAAGATAAAAATTATTATAAAAACTATTATTGTTGCTGAAAAATTATTACCAATTTTTTCCTAAAAAAATTCTGATTTTATTTATGAAAACCGTTCGGCTTTCCGTACGATGTTATCTTGATAATCGACTCATTATCTTGCAGGTAATTATAATTGGGCGATGTATAATTAACGAAGCATTGGCGCTAAGAGAAGCGAAAGAAGAAAGAGCGCACGCCATACTCGTTATCTCTAAAATCTCTCTGCTAGTCTTTTTCTCTCTCTCTCTCTCTCTCTCGTTCTTTTTTCCTATGCTTTCCTCTCCTTTCTCCCTTGTAGAACTCGTACTTGTCCTTTTTCCTCTTTCGAGTCCTACCCCGCACTTTGGTATCTTTTTTGGCACGCCCCCTTTCGGGGATCCTTTTTGAGGTTTGTCCTTCATTATTACTCGCTGAGATTATCGAGGTTTTTAGCACCTCGAAACAGTGAGCACCCTTTTCGAAGTCCACTTTTTTGCGTGCGACTCGTGGATCGATCGTGTCTTCTGTGCGAATGAGCATCGCAGCGTTTCGGAGTGACGCAGCAGATAAAGTTAATTACATTGGAACACAAACTCTATAAGTAATCTCTGAATTTTTGCCGCAATATCCAAAATATTTTAGGCGATTATTATTTAAGAGAAAAATGGTATGTCAATTATTTGTTTAAGATATTAAAATTATGCTAACAAAATACAAATAACAAAGAAGTTTTAAAAAAATTATTTTTATGCACAATTCTATAAAAAATATTTTTTTAATCCTAATTTTATATTTAATTCAATTTTTATTTACGTTTTGCGTAGACTATAAAACAAATATGACAATTATAAGTGCTTTCATTCGAAAAAATTCACTGAATTTTTGTTATATAAATATATATATATATATATATATAATAAATTATGATAATAAATTATGATATATATATAATAAATTATGATTATACAACTAAATATTATGACAAATCTTTATGTACCAAATTTCTGAAAAATACATATATGGATAATATCATTATAACTTTTATACTCGAATTTTTATAAGTTCCTCGAATGAAGAAAATTTGTAATACTATATTATAATACACTATAAATCAAATTATTTCATCTTCTATAAAATCCACTCACGTCCGACGGTGTTCATGTCTTAGTTAATTAGCGATTCAAATTTAACTCGGTGACGCGAGACATGATTATCTGTCGATCGTGATTATAAGGGAAGCCCTCCAGGAGAACAAGATTTCTACGTATTTTTCCACACATTTATAACCAGGTGTTGCCGCTGTGCGGGAGTATGTGGAATCGGAATGCACACATGTACATCCGAGTATTTTATTATTAACCGATCGCTTATTCGCACGGGAGGCGGCGGTAGCGGCAGCAAGAGAGAAGATATTTAAGCGTTTTATTCCCCCTCTATCGTCTCTCTTCGTCGGTAGTGTTCCAAGACATGCCATGGCAGACTGGCACGACGGGGTCTCGGGGAGGCCCGGAGTCCCGGACTCTCGCGGGTCACAGGTACAACGAGCGGGCTCGCGTGAGCGCGTCCTTGACCGCGAGACCTTGACATCCGAGCGATTGCATCCGACCTCTCAGGGTAGACCACGTCATTTTGTGAAAGTGGAAACGCGCTGTGCCATGTCGCGTCGCGCCGCGCCGCGCGCGCGACACCGCCACACACACACATATATACGATACGCATGTAGTCTTGTTACATCCCTCGCACCCGACTGAAAATCACCACAGCCATCAGCTGCCTGATATTTGCATGTCAACGAGGCGCGTGGAATCGCGTGCCGAGAGCTCACAATAGAAGCCAGACGGAAAATTGTAGGTGGCATGAACGACGCGTGTTTACCTTGCTCATTCCAAGAGCTACTGCACTGCAATTTGCTTACGAAGTGTTTTCACCTGTGTAATTCTCGATGTTAATAGGCAGCTTAAAGCTTGTTATATTTAGACTTGTAATATTTCTTGACTAAAAATATAATATGATACTTTCGATTTGCGCCGACAAAGGTAATAATGATTTTATTCGATCAATTGCGAAATTACAATTGCAATTTTCAATGTTGATTTCAATTTGCATTGTCTATGTAGTTATTATCAGAAAATATATCGGTATTTATCCGCCAGATTCCTTTATGTTACATTATTTGTTTAATAAATGGATCAATAGTGTTGTAAAATTTAATATTAAATAAAAAGTTTAAAGACAAATCTAAAAAAAATTAATTGATTCGTTTCTTAACGCTGCCGGCTACATGGATAATGTGAATGAGGCTTCAATCGGTGAATCTCCGTGATATTTCATCGTTGCCGGTACCCGACGCGGTTCAAGGAGAAAGGTCTACCGTCGTTTCTTATTTCTCCGCGCGGCATCTTGTTCTCCGGCTAATGTATTCAAGGTCTCTCGAGATTTAATCGATTAATGCGTAAGGACATGTTAAGGACGATTCGATCCTTAACGTAGGCCACCACCGCGCAGGAAAAGGGATTTTATGATGAAGGTAAATCTATGGTCTCTCTCTTCAATCCTCCGATACTTATAATTAAGGCTATCTTGGAATATCTGACAGTCTTCGGCATCCGGTCGCACACGGTGACAATTTAAATAACGTTGTCAAGAAACTGTACCGACGTGTCGGCGATGTATACGATAGTAGATAAATGTATCGCAAAAGAGATTTTTCTCTCGCGGTGAGAAAACACTTGGACGTTCCGAAAAATCTGAGAGGCCATAAAACGACTCAAGTAATTGTAGTCATTGTTTGCGATGGAATCTTTGCGAAAAAATCGACGAAAAAAGAAGAAATGTATTGTCTTCATCGAGCTTAAGAGTTTTGGAAATTGCAAGCGATAAGACGAATTTGCGTTTCAAATTTGATTTCAACCTTAGTTTCTTCCTAATCTTGTATATATAAGCGTACAAACTGAATTTAATATTAGCCGACGATAAAATGTGATAGAAAGCTAAATGGAATCATTGTCGAATGATAACTACGTACAGACGATACAGAATACTATGTAAATGTATTGTCTATAATACTATGACGCAACATTGTAGAACAATTTCTAAACAGCATAAAAATATTTACAATTATCAGTATTTAAATATACTTTTCAATGCTTCATCTATTAAAAACGCTATTGAAAATAGATCGGAATTAAATGATGATATTCATCATTTAATATTCTTGACATAAATATTGTTGCCAATCAAGTTTTTCTTCTAAAAGGACTATCGATTCGCGTAGCGACGTTTAGTAGCCGGTTCTCATATTCTCTCCGACAGATATCACCGCTTCGAATCATCGATGGACGATCGACGGTAGCTCTCGATCGAACTCGGCCTTTCAACGGCCGACCGAGTTCGTGGAGAATCGTGATTCCGCCTTTTGTCGGGCACGAAAAATTCCTGCGAGACATCCGTCGTCGGTGTACAGATAGCCTAACCAGATAGTTCTGCAAGCGCGCGCCATCTCCTCCCCCGGATGGCGTTCCCTTTGTGCGTTCACGTGAAAAATGACTCGTCGAATGATCCGCCGCAGAAGGACGCGGGTCCACCTCGGGATTATACCCAAGGTACACAGGACCGCTCGATAAATCTTCACTGAGAAGAATCGTCATGCCGATCGTTGATCCACGATCTTCGATCTTGCGACAATGCCATTTTTACGCGTAAAATTAACGACGAAAGGAGGGAAACCATGATTATATTAGATTGAAGTGCTAGCAGATTCGACATGTAACAAGATAATGGATTGAGTAGATACTCTTCCGATTGCGTTACTTTATACAATGATTATAATGTCGCAGATCCAATTAAAAACACTTTGTGTATCTGCTGATGTATGTATCATTACAGGATTCAAAATATATAATTGCAAAATTACAAATGTATTATATTTATATATTTATAAATTTACACACACATACACACACACACACACACACACGCGTGCGCACAACTATCTGCGATGAGCTAACTAAATAACTAGGAATCCTTTATGTATCTAAGTAAATTAAATAACTTCATAGTAGATTGAAAATATATCTTTACCGCGCACATAAAAAGATCGAAGAGTATTTACACTCATGAGATATTAATATATCATTAATATATCGATTTCATTAATGGAGATTATATTTTTTAAAAGAGAGAGATATGATTATCACGAAAAATTGTAATTGTTTGTGCGATAGTGTATGCGGTAGATTGCAGCTGATAATATTATTAATAAAATTAAAGTTTACCATATTAGGTTTTCATGCAAGTACATGAATTTTATATCGACTTGTTGTGTCTCTCCATTCTCGAGAAACATGGCGAGTTGCAAAAATATCTTCTAATTAAACAGCAATATCTCGTAAAGAAAATCGCAATAAAAATTGCGATCTAACACAACTTGTGTTACGCTTCATTCTTATACCTTTCGCGCGCGGTATGTGCCAGTTTGCGAAAACATTCTCAATGAATGGCAAGATTGCTCGCGTGAAGCTTGGAAAACCGCAACTGGGCGGTTCGCATGGAACGTGTCATGGATCATTAATCAGTGTGGTGATACGCTCGCGGCGGTCGATGGAGCCGTAAAGTCCTTGTCATTTTATGCTTAAACGGGGGGATTATGCGCCGGTCATCACAGCAATTGCATTCGTTCGCGCGGGAATTGCATTCATCCGTCACGTCGCGCCAGCATAATTGCGTTTCACGCGTACGCAATTCGCCGGGTGCTGGTACGCAAATAATGTATTTTGTTTTAACGTGATTATACTGGATTCTGGAATCCCCCCCTTCGATTGACAAGGATAATCAGGCAACTCTCGGTTAACCTTGGAGATCTCCCGCAAATACAAAATTCCAAAATCAAAACTAATAGAAAAAAATGAGTGAAAAATAAATTGAAAACTAAATTTTTTTCATCATGTATGTATGTGTATGCGTGTATGAGTATGCAAGATTGCACATACATTAATATATCGTCTTTTCATCTTAAAAATTGTTTTCATGATGTTAAAACATAACAACATACGTATCATGTATGTTGTTAAAGATACTTTACTAAAATATTCTTCCTTTTTTATAAATTTATTAAGATATATTTATTTATTAGTTATACTTTCATATATACTATCATACACATATATACGAACATTTATGCGGGTGACATTTCATTTTACGAATTAATTCGCGACGAAACTCGCCATTCTTTTTTCTTCTTCTCTGAGATGGGATTCAGAAAGGATGAGTTGGAAAGATAAATTCTGATAAGTACCTCCTTGTCAAAAATTTTTACGCATCTCTTAAACAAAGTGCGTATCCATTAATGCACGCGCGTGGATGCAAAAAGCAGTTTAATTACAGCATGATAAGTGCATATGTTCTTCTCAATGGTAATTGGCGCCATCTTAATAATACGTATCGTTTAATCGCAAGTATTTAATACCTCGATTAGCTTCTTTATACATTTGATCGATTCCTTTTCTTGTATATTTCTTAAATTATTTATAATTAAATACTTATCAAAAAATTTGCCAATCAAATTAAATATTATGGTGTCTTTTTTCATACAATGCGCATTTATTGATTAATTTATAATTGTTAACATTTACTGATTCGATAAACAATTTGGTAATTTTCTAACTATTGCATAATCTTTTTAATATTCATATAAGATTTTCTATCTAAGAATCTCCATTCTTGTTAAAGGTAATAATGTTTAAAGCTTAAAAAATCTTTGAGATATACACCACTGACACGAATGAATTAATCAACAATGTCGGTATCCGGCCAACCTGCTGCGACATATGTTAAGTACGTTGGCTCACGCACCAATACGCACTGTCTACACACGTTTGCGCACCATATGTGTCGCCGATTATGCTCCGTTCGGCAACCCCACATGACCCTTCACGAAATAGACGTATGCATGAGTAAATTCTCTCCCTCGAACTGCTCTCCTCGAGATTCCCTGTCCATTCCAGGACACAAGTATTTGTACATTACATACACACATCACGTGTCGACCTGCCGACACGTGAAAATACATATTTTTCATGACAAACCTGCGTTGTACACATCAAATCTAATTTTTTACGAATTCGATTGCGATAATGTTTATATAACAGTTTTTCTATAACAATAAGAAATGCGCATCTTTGTGGATACAATATTAATAATCCTTATAAAAAGTCATTAAAATTATAAACTTATTTAAAATTAATTAGCTATTATTAATATAATTATTTTAATTAGAACGTAAATTGTAAACCGCTTATATTCAATGTTAGATTTATGCATGATATTTGAGATTTGTAAGAAAATAAAAGCACAAACTGTCATATATCCATGATGAGATTCGTTACTCGATGTCTTTATTATTATAAATGATCTTGGTGACGATGCGTTTTGCTTTATGGTAAATTTTTCGAGGACGATCATTATTGACCTTGTTGCCGCTATAAAGCGTTTGCAGTTAATTAGAACTCTAGAAAAATTCTCTTTGTGCGTGACGTATCTGAATGAAGCTTTATAAAAATGATTAATTTCACAATATCCAAAAATAACGAGTTAGATATACGTATATATATATATATATATACTAATTTTTTATTTATTTATATATACCTAATACGCAAAAAGTATTTCACGTTCAGAGAGCATTGAAAATATCGGAACAAACTACAAATTATCTATTATTATTATCATTTATACTTATTATTAGATACTTGTTAAACTGCTTATGATAACATGTAATCGGCACAAATCAGCATCGATATATTATTACAACAACGTATTATAGAACTAAACTGCTCTAAACGCCTGCGTCGTGAAAATAATGGAGAACAAAAGGGCTGAAAGAAATTGTAACAACTGCATAGCGCATCCACGATCCATACTTCATCTGGCCAACCAGAAAACCCCTAATCTCTATGATCGCGCGAAACAATGATCTGAACGATCTAACATCTAAGACCGTGCCCGAGGCGCGAGACGATTGCAACGCGCGCTTCGGATCGGAGTTGCATCGGAGTCGACGCAAGGGTTGACTTGGAGAACACGAACGTTGCATCGTTCATCTCACCACTCGACACAGTAATTAATTCCACGATAATTAGCGGCGAAGTGTTTGGCGAGAGAATCGAAAGGCCCCAAGGAATTACGGAATAAATTCTAAAGAGGTTTAAAACTATTACAAATTTACTTTTGTTCTCTCTTTCTTTCTCTCTTTCTCGTTCAAAAAAAATTACACTTTGCATCCATCTTTTATATATACGAACACTCCGATTCTTCTCTTTCACATCGTCGTGTGTCTAGTGATGTTTTCGAATTTTTTTTTCCTTTTCAAATTAAATGACTTTCGTAAATTTTTTCATTGATCAAATACATAGTTAAATATGCAGCAATTATTTATCATGCTAATTATATGTAATGAATATTCATAATATTTGACATAATGCAAATTTCATTTATATCATCGGCGCTATAAAAGAGATGTGTACTTTTTATATCGATCAATTTAAATTCAATGTGTGTGACAGTAAGATTTATATTAATGTAAAAACTTTGCAGCTCTAATATTGTACATTAAATCTTGTGTGTTTTTGTTAATATTTCATTCATTCGCGCTTGAATATCGGCATTTGCAGCGCTTCTCGAGACATGCTATCTCTTTCGCATTCCTATACATCCTTTATCGAAAGTTTCAAGACGCGCATTTATTATCTATCCAAACCGTGTCCGCCTAACGTTTATTTATTCACGTAGGAATGTCCAGCAAGAACCTACCGCCCTATAACGCTCCCTCACGCGTCGCCTTTTCGAGAAAGATAGACTTGCGAAGAGAGATGGGAAGAACCGCCAGAATCGAAAGGGAGAAAAAAAAACGAGGAGAGCATATACCTGTTCCACGCGCGAGCACGCACACGCATAGATCCGTACGCTCATAAACACGACTCCTCACGCGTGTATGCGCGCACGCACATCCCCCACACAAACGCCCTTAAGCACGAGGCTCGAGCAAGAACGCGTGCGCCCTCATACACGCATGCACGCATGCAGACGCACGCTCCGTTCGGTGAGGATAAAACCGGACGAATGGAGGGAGGGAGAGTCAGTGGATGGGAGTAGGCGCGCGCCACAAATGTGAGGAAGGGAGGACGGCTCGCGTCTCTTCCCCTTCCTCTTTGTCGTCATACATGTCTTCTTTACTAGTGACGGCAGTGAGCGCGATATCATTGATTTCATTTCTTTCAGGCAACTTGGTATATCAAAAATAAGAAAATTTTCTGAGGACTATTAAAATTTTTATCTTAAGAACAGTATCTTCTACCTCTTTCACGATTTTTAACGTTTTGTGAAGAAGAATTTTTATCTCCTAGTTATTGAATATATCCAAATTATTGAAGTACGTAGTACGGCATATTTTTATATACATTTCCGAATTAACGATATATTAATTATTAAATTTTCAAAATATTTTTCATTTTTCTCCAATGTTTTGCAATGCTTATTAAACTATGTGCTATATAAGATGAAGACACGTGCCGCAGTCGTGCCCATCGCTACACTCTTCTGCCGCTGCTTCTCCCCACTGTTGCAGTCGGGTACTCGTATGTTCCGTGCCACCGGGCTCCCTTACCCTCCTTTGATACCTCTTCGTCTTCTGCACAGCTTCTCTATAGCCGCAGACCTCTCCATCTCCTCCCACTCCTTGTTCCTCATCATTCTTCTTCTTCTTCTTCTTCTTCTACGACTTCTGTCTTCGTCACGTGTTGTACATTTCGCTCTCTTGTCATCTCGCTCAGTCGACTTGCCCGGGCCTCCGAACCAGCTTTTCTTTCTCCCGGTAACTGTTCAAATTTCGATCCCCGAGACACCGCGAGACCGGTGGGGATGTGGACCCTTCATATGTGCGCGCCAGTGTTTCTCATACGTGAATCTTAAAAACTTATTTGGATATGTGAATACTGGGCATTATTGTATTTGAACCACTGATTGAAAAATTACTTTCTTTGTAAATTTGCATAAATTGCTATTTAATTCTTATTTATAAACGACACTTGTAATAACGTTTTTTAAAATAATGATTATGATATCTAATAAATTTTTATTCAATTCTTTTCTTCCATACTTTTTCTCTAACTTTTTGCTAATAATATTATTCTAGTTGTAAATTTTTTATTAGCATTTTTTATCGAAAAATAAATTAATTGTTTCTTTTTTTGTAAACATATTTTCAAATCAAATTTTAATGCACATAACACATTCACATTTTGTTTGTTAGATATGAAAAAAAACTTGAATAGGTAAGGTATAGAAGAATATAGTTAATATTTATATATACGAGAATCTAGTCATGTACACACACAATAAAAAAAGTAATGCAAACTACATCTTTCGATTTATCTTTTTCTAACATTAACTTATCAATCCGTTAGCTTATCAATCCGTCAACTACTTTGACGACACACGCCGACGATAGGTCCTATCATATTGATAACAACACGGTGTGCTCGGAAAAGTAAATTGGTAAACAGATCGAAATAGTAGTGGCGCACTAGTATAAGGACGATTGAAGATGAGAATCTCGGGCAGCGTAGGGCCTTTGGGACCGCGGTAGTGGGGAATCACGGGGGGATGAGGCACTGCGGGCCGGTAAAACGGGGGAAGGGGAGAAGATGGGGGTTTAGGACCCGAGATCGAGTATGCGTGGGGATAGGCGCGTGCCCGCCCCGGCTATATAAGGCCCCGAACCCTCATTGGCTAGGCATTTCGGGAGCCAGAATCGTACCGAAAGCATCGAGGGTGCGGTTTAATTTTTCTTCCTACGCTTTTTTTTCGATCGGTCGAGTAAATTGCACGCTTCCGTTTTGTTTTTCTCATTTTTATACTCGCGCGTACTACGAGGTGTTAACGAATCATCAACCTCACCTCGACGAAGTTTCTCTCCGATACATCGAGCAGTGTACATCGTACGAAGGTCGCCTGGCACGTTGCTACAATTCCTGCTCCCAGATAGTGGGGGGATTCGGATCCGTGATATGACCTTAGTGGGGCCCAAGGAGGAGAACGTCCTGCCCATCATGCTAAGTGTGCAGCAGCAGCATCATCACCACGGCCTTCACGCCTCTTCGAGTGCGCAGACCCATCGCGGCAATGTGATTGTCTCCACCAACAGTATGCCAACTAACAATAGTACTCTACAACACGGATGCAAGCGATCCAAGATCTACGGCCAAGCAACCGGACCTTATGGCACGGTACCGCATCAGCCTGCCTCAGTGGCTAGGCGAAACGCGCGTGAACGTAACAGGGTGAAACAGGTGAACAACGGATTCGCCACTTTGAGACAACATATACCACAGACAGTGGCGCAGGCACTGGGAAGTAGTACTGCTGGAACTCACGGAGGATCTAGAGCCGGCAGCAAGAAACTATCCAAAGTGGAGACCTTAAGAATGGCGGTAGAATACATCAGGAGTCTTCAACGTCTTCTAGAAGAGCACGACGGTAGCTCCGAATCCAGCGGGTCCCCCACTTCTTTAACGACCTCCAATTCGCCTGAAAACGGAGTGGGCTCCGACTCTAATCATTCGGCGGAATTGAGACTACGAGGTAGCATAACCGGGGAGATCCATCATCATGGTAGTTCACATGGATCTGACCTCCGACATCAACACCTTAGACAGAACCCCAGTCCGACAACTTTTGTTCCGACAACATGCTCGGAAGCATCGAGCTCACCAACACCAAGCTTCGTCTCCGAAACCTCGTCGGCCGGAAGTCAAGGTTATGGCACGTCTGGCACCCTTTATACAACGCATTCCGACAATTACGACAATTATGAACCGATGAGCCCGGAGGACGAAGAGTTGTTGGATGTCATCTCATGGTGGCAGCAGAGTCAATGAGGATGTCGATGTCAGTTCCGTTGAGCCGCTGCGTCCTTCAGAAGGTTGGTGTCGTGATCTAATGTTTTTCTCTTGTAGTTGTAACTTAGGTCATTCACACTGAAAGGTCTTGTGACCTTAAAGAGTTGCATCGCGTGTCGTAATTGTGAATGTTAGTCTTGTTATCTTACTCAAAAATTTTCTGTGACTCAGTTAATTGTGAATCTTGTGATGTTGTATCAAACGTAATTTTATTGCAATTTTTAATCAACATGTTTTTATCATCCTCATTTTTAATTTTCTAAATGAGTGTTTTTACATAAAATTTTTCAGATAACGTTATTGTGACAATCTATTTTAGACCAATTGAGCTAAGAATTCGTAAATGATTATTGACACAATTCGATCGCGATTTCTCAAAAAATATTTTTGATGTTTGCCACCCTCACCAGTTGACAAACGTATATTCTGTCGGGGGAATATCTCGCTACGTTACCAAGAAGCTTAAAGAAATTTCCGAGTAAATTTGTGACCTTGCCCCCTTACAATGGCGCGCACGAACCCTCGCTGAAACCATTCAAATCGCAGACTCCATTCAGAGGGGCACCGCGTATACATTCGAGGAGCGACGCTTTTGTACCACGATTTCTTTCACGGTACGTTAATACACATACGTGTGTGCGTGAGTGTCGGTCCCTCTTCTACCGTTTTTTTCCCGACTCCACCTCGCCCCTCGTCCTTCAGCGGTGTTTTCAAGTCGCTCGATTCGATCATCGAGGAACACCTTTTTTCGGTTGGATATGTACATTGTATAAAGTAAGTTCAAAAACATCAACGTTTAGTAAAAATGACATAATATAAAAATTGTTTCAATTTCTCACATTGGAGATTATAGTATTTACTCGAATAGGGGAATTATTAAATGTACTAAGTTTAAAATAAAAATATATGAGAGAAGTATGATAAGTACCTAATGTATATCAAAGTTTTTTTCATAAGAATTTCTTTCAAGAAAAGACGAGAAAGACTCTTCGTAAATTCTTTTTCTAGTTTAAAGACCTCAACAAATCGCAAACACAGAAGAAATTTGATTGTCTTCTGAAACTCATATTTAGGTCGCTCTAATCTTGACGGACGTAACTTTCGGATCTCGCGATATGTTCTGTATATATGTGTGTATATATCTTCCCTTCCTCATCTCTTACTTTTCTCCTATCTCCCATCTTTCTTTATCTACCTCCCGTTCCACCTCTCTTTTTCACGAGGACGATTTCGTCTGCCACGTTTAACCTGAATGCATCTTTCAAGATATTCTCGTCCCTCGTTTGTCGGTTTTTGAACCGGTACGTTCTCTTTTTCTTTTCCACTCCTCTTCACTTTTTCTCTCACTTTTGCTCACGAAGAGCGTGCAGGACTCCTTTGCAGTAAAACCGCCCTTACCTGAAATCATCCCCTGCTTCTTCCATCTCGTATACCTGCAGGGCTTCTTTTTTATCATTCTCTACCAACGAGAAACTTGCGATCTATTCGGACGAATCGATATCACATTGAAAGCGCAAGTATTGAATTGAATCGCATCATTCGCGTAAAATTTTGTATAACATTCAAAGTATTATATATATATATATATATATATATATATATATGTATGTATAAATATGAAATATATTTTGTACGCATGCGTGCATGCGTGCGTGCGTGCACGTGTGTGAATGTATGTAGACGTTATAGATATTCTTTCAATTTCTTTGTACAAATATAAATTATGTCCCATGTTAATAACGTTGGTAGACTCTAATAAAATCCCTATTTTTTTTTTTTTACAGCAATGACCAAATGCAAAGGCACGCGTAGATGGAAAAATAAGAACAAACAAAGGAAATAAAGGTAATAGAAGAAAGCGGCTATTGCATTAACTATAATCTAGTCATATTACTTTGCACTTTGTCGTCTAAACTACATATAATACGTTTTTATTCTCTTCTATATAAATGCGAAAAATCTTTGAAAATATATTATCTATAAAATTATATGTGTCGTATCGAACAAATTCGAAGCATACAATGGTATTTTGAAAATATATGACAAATGCATTGCAATTTCTAATTATGTTATTTTTCTACTTTGTAATTTATTATAGTGAAAACATTTTCTCGTATTTCATTATCCAAAAGTAAATAAGATAGGGCGCCTATGCAGTTATTTATTCAGGATGACTCATCTTAACGTCCTTAAATTATTTTTTAACTATTTATCGTAACTATTTTACGTAAAAAATATTTTAAGTAAAAATAGTGGTTTTAAAGAAAATGCAAAAATATGTTCGAAGAAATATAACATAGAATACATTCGATTTTTTATTTAATATTTTTTTATATGTTTATAAATATAAAAAATCGACTTGTATAAAAAATCGACTTGTGTAAAAAATCAAATGGTTTCATTTAATTGAAAGCAACTCTATGGAACAAATTTGTGCTTTGAGATGTTTTCCTAGAAATCATGTAATTTTCATTCAAAACATTTTAATGAATAGTTAACTAATAATTTAAAATTGTTCTTAAAATGAGATTTGTCGACAAGAATTATGATTATTTTATTGTGTATATTAAAATAATAATAATAATAATTTTATATATTAATTAATTTTATATATTATATATATTATATATATTGCATTTACATTTATATATTATATTGTATTATATATTGTATTACATCATATTATTATTACACAATAAAATAATAATTATACATGTATGTATATATGTTAAAGTAATTAATTCGCAGTAATTCTATGAAATCGTAGCGATTCTATAGAACCACTGGCTATGTCAGTAAATGTAAACGTTAATGCTGTCAGTATTCAGATATTCGGATATTTCGGACGTGTACTCGATTATTTAATATAAATTATTTTTTATATAACTGCATTACATATTTATGTATTATTATATTTACATTACTATAACTATACTGTTATATTATTATGTAATAATAATTTACAATGCTGTTAGGCCGAGTAATTTCTATACTGACAATTAATATTACCCATTATTCAAAGAAATTACATGTGTATTCGAATACATTGTATTAAGTTACATTATTTTTGGACAGAATTTCAATATCTAACTAACCAGTTCTTATTTTTTTCTTCATGTAGATATTCATTTAACGAAACTTAACTACATAAATTGATATCTAATAATAAAAGCGATGTATATTATGACATTACATTTAAAATCAGACATGTTTATATAGATTTATGCATTTTAAGAATTGAATAGCATTTTCTAAAAAAAGAAAACGGAGAATAATGCTATATATTTTTTATATTTATTAAAATATAATAATATTCTTGTCTTTTTTCAATATACAAATGTATGTATAAAAGATGTGATCGAGACATGATATCATTGCTTAATATTCATTTCCTAATTATTTGAAATATACCTGATATCCCGAAATAATACGCAAATATCTGAGTAACATCCAAAATACACACGTACCTGATTATTGACAGCACTAATTATTTTATACTGCGCCGTAAGTTATGTATGAAAATTATGTATGAAAGAAAAATGGATGAATCACACACAATCGAGCAGACTTATGTACTCGCCCGGAGCGAATTGATCGACGATGTTTCGCGATCGGCAGTGCCTTCTTGTAAATAAAAAACATTGTAATCAGATTTAACGACGATTTGTTAAATATAATGATTGACGTTATGAATAATTTTGCAAGATTGTTATTTATCAAGCCTTGATTCCAACTCCAATTACATAACATTTGAAAAACATTTTTCATTTATGTGTGTGTGTGTGTGTGTGTGTGTGTGTGTGTGTGAAATGAAAAATTTTACACACACACACACGCGCACACACACACACACATACACATACACACCTGATTTCTATTTATTTACAGAGTACATTTATAACTATTATTTTAGAGAATAAAAAATTTTAGATAATCTTAATTTTAATCCTAAAATCAAGAGATAAGGAAGAAAACAGGCAAAAGAAATGTGATCAGAATCACGATATATAAAAAGCATTAATTGCATTTTGCCTTTTTGATGTGATATTTCTTTCGTGGTATTTCTAATTTTAGTAAGTTTCGTAAAATACTTGTTATTGCAAATTTATAATGGCTGTTCAAATTCGTAATGAAATTGTGTATTATGCATTATGGTCCAAGTGCATCTCATATTCCACTATAAATTACTATAAATCCACTATAAATAATCCACTATAAATAGTTATTTGTATCTGATTCTGCACATGCAAAAACTTTTTTTTAAATTTCATCATTTTTTGTGATTATAAATTGATAATTTATAAATAAATTCCAATTCTGTACCTGTATAATTAATATAATACTAAAATGTACGACAGGTGTAAAGTTCTCTTTAATCGTTTGTCAATAATTAATCTGTATCCAATTCTGCACCTGCAGATTGTAAAAGAACTTTACACCTGTCGTATATTTTCCAAAACTATAATATTTTTAAACACGTCACTCTGCTTGTGCATTGATTTTTTAATGTCTAAAACAAGAAATCTTGAAATGACAAAAATAATATATACTAAATTATTTACATATAAAAATACTTTAAAGTGTCTACTCAATGAATGATCTAACAAAAGAGAAAATTATAGTTATTGTTTTTTTTTCATCATTTATAAAATAGATTAAACTTCCTAGTTATAATAAAGATTAATTATGCAATTATGCATGAGCAAAAGTTATTATTTCAGAGCATTCATCATGAACTGTCTTGTAAACGGAATGCAATAAGTTTGTAATAAAAGTTTTCAAATTTTTTTTAGATAGCCAGTATTATATTTATTATAATTATAAAAATAATAATTAAAAAAATAATATAAAAAATTAACAAAAATCAACAAAATGTGTCGCTTTGTCAATTTTAGTTTATTAAATATTAATTATTAATCATAGAAATAGAAAAATTAAAAAAGTTAAAAAAATTTTTTTAATTTTCTTTTATCAAAGAATTTAACATCATAGTGCAAAAAAGAGTTGGTCTCGATTATTCCTGTCAGTATCCCTATAGTTCTTGAGTAAATAATACGAGGGAATAACAGTAATTTTCCCATTGTACGTCCCTTTAGCAATCTCACGATTTTCGAAACCACAAAACGAATTAGCATTGAAGATTTGCCACAAATGACTTGTGAAATTTAACGTGTTAATCTAGTGTGGTGTCGCGAACCTTAAAAACAGTACGTTAAAAAATAAAAATATTTTACTGTAGAAATGTATTATCTGAATTTTAAATGTATATATATATATATATATATATTTATATTAATTATACATATACTCTTATGAAATATATAGATTATACATAGGTTCACCATTTTTTATTTTTTACACATATATACGTAAATTTTTTAAAATTTATTACATGTGTCTTAGTAATTCAGATTTAATATATCAAAAGACAAATTTTATGCAATTTCCTGTCTTCATATACTCTTATCTGTTATATATCTCGATGAACCGAGAACACGGAGAGAAATGATAATAATCGAGATTCAAAAGAACGACGACACATATATAATAAGTCTTAAAAAATCGTGAACTTGTCTGGGCAACAAGTTAAAAGGACATGAGCTGCTTCAATGGCAAATTAACCAATGACGAATCCAGATCCGTTTGGTGGTGAGGATCACCAAAAGCAATTAATAACTAATCCTCGTTGTTACGTGGCTAGTCTTTTCAAACTTTTTTAAATTGGATTTAAAGTTCAAGGATAGAATTTATTGTGCATATACAGTCTTGGCCATAAATATTAGGCACCTCATTAACATTTTTAATGTTTTTAGCTATTTAATGTTTTACCTCAAAAATTGATTTATAGGATTCATTATGAATTATCTTCTGTTTAATTATCTTTCAAGAGATCTTTTGTTTTGTTCCTTAAACTTATGCTGATAACCAATAGAAAATAATACAGGGAAATAATAAAAAGAATTTCGGAAAAATAAAAAAAATAGGTGCATGATACTTTTTGATGTATATTCCATGATAAATAATGAGACAAATAATTAATTCTTTATTATTAAATTTAATTTAATATGATTTTCTAAACGTATAAGTTTCGAAATACTTAAAATCTCTTAATTGAAATTTGTTATTTATATTAACCTTCATTAAAAATTTTTTTGAATCTTTATTTTTTAGTAAAATGCGGAAAATAAATAATCTTATTGTTATTAGTCAATTTATTAAAATTTTAATTTCGATATCCCATGTAATTTTGCGCATAATTGCTGTATAAAAATCAATAACACTTCTCGCAATTTCTTTACTATTGTGGTTTTGCAACGTTGCGACTTGCTCTGGCTTCGCAAAGTAACCGTTTGCTCATTTTTTACAAGCATAGCTTAATACAAAAATAATTCGTAATCCACTTCCGGACAGATCTTATTAAAAAAAAAAAAAAAAGAAAGAAAAGATTAATCATTAAGAGGTCAACTAGAAGAAGAGGCGACCGCGTACGTATGCATGTCGCGCTCTCCCACAAAGTCCGTTTCAGGGACACTTAAGTTAACACGAAACCCAGAGCGAGATTTCAGCCCAGTGCGGCGCAAGTCGAAAGGAACGAGTCTATAATATATTCTGTTGCCGTCGGAGCCGCCCTTCTCCTTGAAGTCCGGTCCTCCTCTCGATCGCGCATCAGCGTTACGTACGCACGCACGCACGCACGCTCGCACGCACGCACGCACGCACGCACGCACGCACGTATGCACGCACGCACGCACGCACGCACGCACNCACGCACGCACGCACGCACGTATGCACGCACGCACGCACGCACGCACGCACTCACATATAAGGCACAGCGCACGCGTGCACTCACGCGGCTACTATATGGCCCCAACAGGATAATTAGAGGCAAGTTTCCTTTCCAACTCTTCCACAGGTCAGTCGGGATCCGGCGCGCTCCGGCGCGCTCCGATGCGCTGTACCACGTTCTGTTCCGTTAGAAAGAGAGAGTGTGAGAAAGGACGCCGGGGGCTGTGCCACGGAAAGCATTATACCACCCCGGCATAGTATCGTTTTCTTCGATTTTGCTTCCGGACGCACACTCCGCACGGTTCCGTACGTAATAAGAGATGCGCGAAGGGAGATGCCACAGGGTAATGGCCGAAAAGATGATGGAGGAACACCCCGCGCGAACTATTAACCCTCTCACAAATTGCTACGAAAAAGATATATTTGAATATTTTATGAGATTATGTAGAGTAGTAAATGTATGCACGTAAATAATCATTGATGAGCACTCTCAAGAAAAAAATTTCTAATGCTTTAAATGCCATAAACGTGCGACTGTTAACATCAACATTAAAATTCCTAATGCTTAAAAATTTTCAGCATATATAAGCATAATTTTTTTGAGAATGACTGCTATTTAAATATAACATTATCTACAACATGTGCAGGTAATACTATTTGTTATTATTTATGTATATTGCTAAATTTGTGATCAGAAGTCATTATAGATTCATATCAAATTATGCGAATACACGCATGAGTGCGTTAATGCGGCGTGATAATATAGTAATATGCTGTGTCAGTAATAGAGACAGTTTATCCCGCGCATTTGTCTGATCGCTGCCAAGTCATTCAGAGAAAAAGAGTATTCAGTTCTCTTAGCATAATTATGACCGCATGACAGCCAGAAAGGCTTAAGTCACCGGCACCATCGCGTTTCGTCGCCGAGAATCATCGTTCCAGACCGGCTTTTCGGGAGCCACGAGAAGCGAGACGTGACACACGAATGTGAATGACACACGGGCGGTCGTTCCATTTCACTTCGATTCCATTTAGTCATTCAAGCGCGGCTTCTCGAGCCCGAGATGAGGATCCGGGGAGATGTCGTGTCGAGTGAAGGACGAGAAGGGAAAAAAATGAAATGAGAGAACTCGTGCCCGTGCGCGTCTCACGGATTCGCCACATTCGAGTGTCGTGGGTGGTCGTCGAGTCCGGCCGAATAGCGTCCCGGGAAACGCGTTTTGGATGTTGCGTCTCTTCAGGGAAGAATTCACGTGCGACCGCAGAAGATGGGGGAGTGAGATACCGCCCGGGATGAAATCAACGATCGCGCGCCAATCGCTTTCGGCGAACCCACCCAGTCGTCCTGGCTGCCATTAAGACATCTACGATCTCACGTTGATGCGCGCGACGAATCCGAGTACAAAATACTTTTTTCAGTAGTAACATGTGTATAATTTCCAATGTATTCAGTAATCAATATATAAAGTAATAATCAATATATAAAAAAGTAAAAAATGTACATATATGTATATAATAGTAATATAAAAATAATGTGTATACATCTCTACACATCTGTATTACTTAAATACATAATTAATTTTATATTTTGTTTTATGTTCCAGTTGAATTTCTACGCCTCTATATCTATACACTTAAATACTTAATTAGTTTTACTTAAATACTTAATTAGTTTTAAATACTTAATTTAGTTTTATGTTCTAGTTGAATTTCTAGAATATCAACATGATAAAAAGAGTTATTATCTTAACTTGTCTTCAGACATCTATCTATCTTGTCTACAGCGTGACACATGAGATATGCGGGGTGTTAACGAGAAACAGGTGACTATTTGAAAACATATGAGAGTTTCTTCATATGAAAAATAAGTAGACGACAATCCTCTCCTCTCAAATATCCGGATCGATGTCATTCGCGCGGGGTCATCAGTTATTTTCCAAAATATAATCGGCTGTTACCCGTTGCGCGTTCTTCACGAAATCTCATTTTTGTTTCGATGGTAAACAGAAAAGAGTTGTGAAAGATTTGAGATTTTAATCTCGGCGTCGCAGTGAGTTTACAATTCCCAGGAGATCGCAACGGGAGATCCTTGGCCATCACTGAGAAGAAACAAGAAAATCAATCTTGTAATCTTTCGTTCGGTCATAACTGATCTGTGGAAAAATCTGCTCACGACGAAGAAGGTGTGATATCTTAAATCATTTCAATTCTCTCGGTTCCTTTTTATAATTTTTAAAGCGTAATAAAAGAAATAACATTCTAGCGTGCGATTTCCGTATATCTCTATTTTCTATAACTATTGTAACTTTATCGCAAATCTCTTTTAATAAAATCTTAATATATCATAAAAAAAGGTTTATTTTAAAATTTTTCAAAAATTGTAATTTTTATTTTTATTATAAATCACTCGCAATAGATTAATCGATTTTTAATAACGTGATAAAGATCACTACCAAACTATTTCTTCCTGCTTCTTCAATTTCACGCGGTGAACGAACTGAGGTCGTGACGAAACTACAACATGAATCGACTAGGCGACTTTGTGAACGACGAGCCTTACAGAACTTCACGCGGTACCTTCATCTACATCAGCAGAAAACTACTAGGACGGCCACAATATTACGGCATAACTCCTCGACGCGGTGTAAACTCCAGCGGAGCCATTGTCTGTCGCCTGAGGCGTCCGTTCAACCAAGAGCCAGCTTCATTGTCACGATCCCGTAACCCATGAATGGTCGGCTATCTCGTTTAACTTTAATTACCGTGCCTTCCCTTTCATTTCGCTGGTGGTAGTACCGGGGAGACGGCCACGCATGAATGTCCTCCCTCTTCCCTTTTCCCTTTTTCTCTTCGCGCCATCGCTGTGTAACCTATGCCTTTGTCGCGGAAAAACCATACCTCGATAGTCCCGACCTCGTTAGCTTGTACATTAGCCAAAGAGAACATAATGCAATGTGTGCTTAGCCAAGTAAATCCATCCGTCTGCAATTCTCACAGACGATTGCATGCGAGAGTCTCGAAACGTTCTGGGATTTGTTTGGCGGAAAACAGAGGTACAATGTTGTCCTCGGTTACAACATTGTGCATACCGTTATAGTAAATAAATCTCTTACAATAACGCAAGGTAGTTAATGGCAACGCTTAGCAACAGTCGTGAGAAAATGTTCGATGGAAAACAATAGATCCCTACTCCGATGCATTGAACATCCGGTACGAGATGAGTAGGAACCGCAGGGGTTCGATCTAAGGATCGGCAATTATTGGGGCGCTAATTACTTTCTAATCGTTCATCGATATAATAACGAAAATGAAGGATGAATACGATGGATACGATGTGACTTTGCCAAAAAACGATTGTTTACAGCTTGTATCTTGTCCGCCTTATCATCATTCATTGATCAGCGGTCCTCGATGAAGTAAACGCATCATCGAGAGAAGCCGCAAGAAGAAGAGAGAATGTTCGGACCACCTGGTGAACTCAAACGAAAAAAGAATAAAAAATGTCAGATAAATCTCTAACAAAGAAACGTACGTAAATGTTTCATTTCGATTTTAATTAACTTTGGATATGTGATGAAAATTAAACATTTAAAAATAAATGATACATACTTTTTTAAATGTTTAATCGCATATTTAGGAATTGAATTCTTTAAAGACAAATTAACTTTTTTCATTAAAATAATTTTACAAGTGTTTACATATTATTATATATTATTAAGTTTAACTTTTAATTGCAAGAAAGAGAATTAATCAAATTTTAATTAAAATATTTAAAAATTTGTCTGTTTCTCTTTTTTCTCTTTTTTTTCAATAATTTTTATTCTTTTCAACAATTTTTCAACAATTTTTTAGATTTATTATATTTGTCATAGTCGCTATAGACACCAATCTTCTAGAATAGAATTCTAGTCTCTGTGAGAAAACTTCAGAGCCGGAAGTGACTACAAATATTTGTCGAACTAACTTTCATTCACGATTGTATCTCGATCCGAGCTGACTGGAGGCCGATTGTATTCGAATGACGTAACGTTCCTTATTGGCGCTAGTACAAATCTCGGGACAAGGTTGCATTCAGTGACACTAAACTTCGCAGTATTAATTTAATCGTAACAGCATGATTCTTTCAAGATCGCAACAAATTCACAATCAAAAGAAATTGTTGTCACGTTCTTTAATCATCCACATGTTTGTTGCAATGACCGATCCATCACGGTCATCATTCCCAATCACGATGCGATATCGTGGTATTAGGAACCCTCGCCGGGTTCAAGAGCAGCAGGAGGCAAAAAGGAGACAAATATAGGAGAGGCGTTGCAGTTGTTGGTCGTATTACGGGAGGCAATATGCCGAAGAAGAGTTAATAAGCAGCCGCCTAGGAGCCGGGACGGCCTAATGCCAGCCTAAATATACACGTTGCGACCGACGTTGGTAGGCACCACTGGGTGCAGGAACCCCACAAAAAATCCACGTGGATTAAAAAAGCACGGAAGTCGGCTCCTCACGCGAATTAAGAAGATCTTTATATCGCGGCAACAACACGCTGCGATTCGCGGCGGGCTTCTTTCTTTCTCCTTCTCCTTTTCTTTCTCTCTCTCTCTCTCTCTCTCTCTCTCTCTCTCTCTCTCTCTCTCTCTCTCTCTCTCTTTCTCCATTCTTTTTCTTCTCATTTTTATATCTTTTTCTCGCTCTTTCCCCTTTCCAGACTAGCGCGATCATCTTTCGTTTATCGCGCACAGACACGTGTCGAAACCACGGATCATCCTGCATGTCGGCATCGTGCGGAAAGCATAACGACTTGATTAAAGGATGCGGTGGGCGCGCCGCTGACTATTTTCGTTAGGATACTAAAATTATTCATTAGCCGAGCGCGAGATGCTCTCATTTGCGATCAGTGCCTGTTGTCTGATCAACAGACAGCCACGCTTTTGCCGCACGCTTATCACTCATTATTGCTTATCCTTTTATCGATTTTATCTCCCGAGATCTCGTATATGTTATATATAATACAATTAGTATGCGTTATATTTTGCAAATATATATAGCAAAATCAACAAAATCAGATGGAAGATCTGTAATTGGATTTCTGTACTTGTCTTTGAATTTACAGATTAATGGATTGGAAATTAAAATTACCGCGAAGATATCGGTTCATTAACAAAACAAGTTCCTATCGTTCGTGAAGCGATATAAGGAAACTGTAATGGTGTTTCGAAAAAGGAAAACTCAACGCGACGCGCAGTTGAATGAGAAGACAAACAGACAAGCTCGAGGACGTATCCGTTCTCGAATCGGATCCTTTCATAGTTACGATTCGTGCCTCGGTAATCCGACCGCGAGAGAAGAACGGTGACCCATCGCCGGGGAAGATGAGATCGAGGGATGGATTCCCGGTGGCTGAAAACGCGAGTATCGAGTTTTTCTAGGATCCTAGGAAAATATTATCGCAGTATCCCGAACCGCGATTTTTCTGAGCCGCCAGAAGGGGCGTTTTTATGACGAGAAATCCTCGTCGATCTTCGCCGCTGCCACCGTTTCCATATCGTCGTCGTCGGTGCAACCGCAATAGGGTCGGCTAACTTCGCCTCGTTTGGCCACCATTCTTCCCCATTCAGTATTCGCGTTTTCTTCCGAGGACAATCCACGGTGTCCCGGGGTCTCACGCCTCGACATTGACCGTCGCCATACAGTCTGCCATTCTCTTTCTTCGACAACGACTCTTTGTCACCTCCCTGCGAGAGAGACGTGGCATAGAGAGGAAGGGAGCTAGTGGCTCGCCGAAGAAATTGTAATGCGGAACGGGCGCGAAGAGGCGAGATGAGAGATGGCCCGACCCGCGGAATTACCGACCGCTTGTGGTCCGGATTCAATAGAATGCGAGATCGGTATGCTATTTTTCTGGCCACTTTGCCGAAATCACGCCCTCCGCTCGACTGGCATAATGTCGCTGTGATTTTGCCGAGAGGCCTTGAATCGTTCTCGAACAAACGGGGGACTCCCGTAAGAAATTATTGGAGAATCTGAGATGAACGTTGGAGAGGACATCGTCCGCACGCGCTCATATCGATATATACTGATCAAAAGGAGCATAAAACGAAACAAAACTCTGGGATTTTGGAATTTTGATTAACCAAGCTTTGGAATTTTGATTAACCAAGCTTTAGTAGATAAAAACAGTTTCTCTATACTTTATAATTTTGTGTAAATATTATCGATATATTTATAAATGCAAATCTAAATAGAAATCAATAATTTTATACACCATATGAAAAAAGTTACTGATACGTAAAAATTACAACCTAATTAAAAAATAAGAATATGAATAAAAATCTATGCTCAGAATAATATAAAATTAATACAAAATTCATAAATAATTTCAACACTAGTTAATATAAAAATTTTTTCTAATATAAGTTTTTATTAGCATTGCGAATAAAAACAAGTCCCGAAAAAAATTTTACCAACGAAGTCAATGATCTTTCGAACATCTCAATGCATGCGGTAATTAGATTTACGCAATTTAAAACTTTGCGCTACGACTGGACAGTCATGCATGGACCTCGTAGAAAGCATGTGCTCGATTTTCGGCGGCCGTAAGCTGAACCAATTCCGAGTGAGCGAATTTCGCTGGTGAAACCGACACGGAGTTGCGGTCGATCTGTGTGGTATCGGAGCTCTCCAACAGCAGCGGACCCACGATGAGCCAAGCAGAGCGGATCTAACGAGGATCCGAAAGAGAGGCTCCGACAATTACCAGTACCTCAGACAAGCGGCAACGAGCGGGTCCGCGTGCTACTCCTCCCTTTGCACTGCAGCCAAGTATAAACCGGACAGGTTTCGACAGTGCAATTATTAATGTGAGAAAGAGAAAGCTAAAGAAGAAGATAGATAAAACAAGATAAAAAGAGAGAGAAAGAGGACGGAAAGGAAGGGGAAGAAAAATGAAGAAAGAAGAAAAAAGAGAGAGAAAAAGAAGACAGGAGATAGAAAAAAAGAAGGAGAAAGTAAAGAGTGCAGAGTGAAAGAGAAAAAATAGTAATTATAGAGAAAAAATATTAATTATACAAATAACTTAGTAATTTAAGGCATTAGAAAATAGTAATTATAACAAATAAATTAATGCATTACAATATGCTAAGTACAAAAGTATTAAAAATGTTTGTTTTAAAAAAAGTTTGTATATATATCATTCGTAATTTTTCCTCATATTGAAAAATTTTATTGAAAAAAGAAAGATAAGCATATTCATTCGATGAATAAGAATTATATGACGATAAGAGGAATTACTTATTGAAAACTGATATTATTTTTATACTTCATCTCCCCGTCCAACGACCCCGATACGCAATTTGGATCAACACGAATTAAAACCGAAGCGCGGCTCGTGCTCGCGGACCCAGTCGGTTCGCGAGCACGCGCGTGTCCGATGGCACGCACACGTGCTCACGGGCACTCGGGAGCCTACTGGCCCCGTGGCATACGAACCTACAAACCGAGTCGAGTGCTCCCAATCATTTCAGGGTCCGAGTGGAACAAACGCCGCGGCCGATGCTTTTTTTTCGTCCTTCAAACTTTACGCTCGCGCGCGATGAGTGCGTGCACCACGCGCGCGTGCATGGATAAACAACGGCGAGTTAGGTCCCGGTAACGAGACAAACATTCGGCGTACCTTAGGCTGCAACGGGCATTAAAAATCGAAATTACACTCGGGAGCACCGAGTTGACCTTGGAAACGAGCATGCCGAGCGCTCCTCGAAGAATTTAAAGCACTAACGATCTTCACGAAAATGTCTACTACATATACATGTATATCTTCATGGGGATACTTAAGATCGTCGTGGGTGCGATAATGAAGATGTCGCCGCGCGTCAAATCGCCTCGTATTACGAGTAACGACGAAACCAGATCGTTATCTCTCATCTCCTGTCTTTTCCATCGCCTGCGTCACTACAAATTAGTAGTATTCTCGTTATATTCGCTTTGCCGCTGTCGTGCGTAAATTGCTTTGGTATCGCGAGCAGAAAGTGATCTCCCAAGCAAAGTTTACAGATTTCATAACATTTTTATCAAACTTTAAAACACAAAAATGCTGCTCAAATATTATGGATCGAACGGTTTTGATAAACAATTTTTATATGTTTGATGTTTACAAATTTGACGTTGTTCTCAATCTTCGAAAACACGGTAACTCTCTAAAGAGAAGATACCGAGTGAGAAGAAAAATGATTTAGAAGCCAAAGAAACGTGCGTTTCTCTCGACGATACGCAGAAAAAGAAGACGTTTTATCGTCATATGTTGTATTCATATATTTCAACCAAGTATTTAAACAAATATTTATAACAATGTGAAAAGTATTATTCTGATCCGACTACGATTAAAAGAGTAATGAAATTGAAGGAGATTAGAGCGTATAAGAGATGAAAGCTCCCTTATATAATTCTAATTTATATGAGAAATATAATAAACGTCGCTAAGAAAAACCGTCTCATAACTTTCATTCATAAAATTCATAGATGGAAGCGCTAGAATCCTAGTAATTACATACACCGTGTATTTTTGGGATACCGTAAGTGAATGAAAAGACGAAGAGATCGAGACATCAAAGAGTATAATTAGAATGAAATTGAACCATAAATTGAATTAACTGAGAAGTGTCGTGGTATCGTTACTAATGTTAGTGGAGTGCAACTCTCCTGATCAAAATAAGCTTCGATATACGACTGATAAACCCAACGGAATAAACATCGTGATGAGTCTCTCGTGCACACGCGCGCGCCTCTTTGCCGGCCACGCGACCGCCACGTTCGCTCTATCTCGAGGCTTTATCTTCTCTCTTTCTTTCCTTCTCATCTTCCCGCCATTCCCGCCATCTTCCTGCGCTTTCCTTCTACGGAATGCCGATGGCTATCTCACATCACTTCCACCCCCTTTCAAAAGAGAATCTCTTCTTCGTCCTCTTCTGATCTCTTCGGGGCTCGCGATTCCCCTTTCTCATCACTTCGAGTTGCTTCTTTTAGAGTCTGTTTATAATAGCCAAGATAATCGTATGGGATGGGTGCATCCCGTCCGATCATCCACTCTTGTTTCTGCAGCAACGGTAAGATACGCAATCGCGAATCGACACTTGAATCTTACATAATTGACGAAATAATATTTTTTGTCGGCAATATGCAGCCAGAGGATCGCACATCGATATTGCGCTTGCGGTTAGTAATTGTTACTTAATACATTGTGGTTGTGAAGAGAAACGAGCTTCGGCGCGAATAAATTTAGGACTACACCGCTATTTTTTACCGCTCTCAATAATCAGGTGCGAAGAAGACTTTAGCCTTTAGGCTTTAATGTAGCAAGTATGAAAAGTTTGATACTCTATACGTATAATCAATAACAGATCAGTCATAAATGATTTTGTTTAATTTCATGAATTTATATAAATTGAAAGCAATAATAATTGTTAAAACGACGTTTTATATATATATATATATATATATATATATATATATAAAAGATAAAACAAGCGTATTAAGTTATTATTTAGAGAATTATTATTATTATCTTCTTATTGAAACTACTGAAAAATATCTCAATTATTTTGGCGCGAGTTCTTAATAAATACTCTTTTTTCTGGGGAGGAAAATAGAAAAAATTATTGATCTTAAATAGATTAAATAATCGCAAATAAATGCGATAATAATGTCCGGCGTACCATTCCTAAAAAATTAGGAGTCGAGTGGTAGAAGTCGAGCGCGATTGGTTCCCATCGCTAGAAGCAGCAACGGCAGCGGGACCGGCAGCAACTTCTTGGGTTCCCACCGAACCCGGGTTCTTCATCTTTGTCCATTCCGCCGTGTGGTCGATCCCTTTCTCGGGCAGAGCGGTGTATCGTGAAATGCGCTCCTGGGGCGGTGGCGATGTTTTATTTTCTTGACGTGCGTGCGCGCCGCGCGCGCCTTGCACCGACTGCAACAGTGTTGTCCGTCGAAGAAGGGATCGTATACGTCGGGATGGACGGGAAAGTGAGAACTCGGTAAATGCCACACGAGTTATATAATAAATATGCGACACATTGTATAATATACACGTGAATAGCAAATTAGATCGCTCGAGATATGTCTCGAAAATCAATCCTGTATATAGTAATTATTAGTTATAGAGCTATAAGATTTTATTATAGATATGTATATAACATGTAAATTTATACTTTGTGCTAGATTATATCATATTATACCAAATTACCAATTTATTACATCAAATTATAATATTTCTTAATTTATTAATAATTGTATTTTTAATTGTATTTATAATTATATTGTTATAATTTGTTGTATTTGTCATATTAAAAAAGAAGTTATACAATTTCAAAGTAATTCTTATTAATAAAAAAAAGGTCTAATCATTGACTTACATTCTTTCCATCTAAAGAAATAAATTTTTCAACTTTTTTTAGAAAATTCGCTTTTAAGAAAGATTTTGCTGAAATATTTAAAAATTTAACTACAAATTTGAAAATAATTTTATAAGATCATCAAAATAATTATTAGAACGCTTAACTGTTGATGATAATCATCATCTAGCTTTGACTGTAGTGACAGTAATTTGATTTAGTTGATTTATTCATATAATGGTCAGAAATTTATTATTTGTTAGTAATATTTTATTTAAATAGAAACTTAAAGAAAATGTTAATTTAACATCACGTAGCGTTAATATAATTTTTTAGCAAACATAAATATATATTAGCGTATAAATCCTGATTTTCGAAGCAATTAGAAATGCATCGCATTTTTTGTTTAATCAGCATGAGGTTTCCGTTGACAACACCGTTTAAAATATTCAACGAACAGGTACCTTATTGTATTTCAATTAAAATTGTGCAAATACGATGAATAATTTTGCATAAATTTTCTTTAAAATTTTAAAATGACAATGCGCAAACTAATGCTAATGTTATATACGTTTCATATCCGATTGTCTATTATAAGTGGAAAATAACGATATGTCTCGAAGTCACGTTCGCTAAATGCATGAGTTGCATTTTGCATCGACGCTTACTCAGGAATCTTGCGTAACCACAATTGAATTTTCCGTGGCACGCAATTGCGTTACACTCGTACATTTCTTCCAATTGCTAAGAAACACGGTATCGGAAATCGGTTGAGAGACCGTCAGTTATCTCTTTGTCTCTGCCGATATTTACACTCATGTTGCTCATCTTTTTTTCTTTTCGTCCGTCCTGTAACACTGTTTCATTCACGAAACTGGTTGTGGACACGTTGGCCCATTAAGAGCGCGACCGCAACCGCACGCACGCGTATCAAAATTGCGGCATTCTTAGAAGCACGGTAATTGGCAAAGTCGTGCTAAATTACTACCACGTTTATCTCCCGATAATTTACCGAAGCTGCATCTCTCGCACCCGCGTATTTTCTCCGTACCACAGTTATCCGGCGCATTACACGAATTGCGATAACTTTAACTACTATCCAACTTTGTTTAGGTTGCAAATTTTTTAACACAAATGTTTTACTTGTCGCAAAGGAAAAGATACGGATGAGCATAAGTTGCTACCTGAACGGTCAAATAAATTGCTATCTCTTCCTCGTCGAGCGAGAAAAGTCGCTCTCTTTGACTCTTCACGCAGAATCCAATTTGTGATAAAGGTGACGTTCGATCGAAAACACAACAACATGGAATTTAAGATCTGCAAAAACAGAATCGCTATGGAAACCGACGCGAGGCGTTACGCATGGCGTTCGACGTGAAATTACATCTCGTCTCTACCTCTTGCACGCGATAAATACTTTAATATCGCGCGGCCGCATTAACCCATGTTGCCTGCCGACGACGCGTAATTACATTCGCAGCGTATTTTCTGCTCGTTGAGAGAGTGGAATCTGTAACAAATGGAGAACATGTACGCGCCTCTCCCCCTTATCCCGTGTTACCCTTCGTTGCATCTCCTCCCCGCTCTTTCGACGCGATGTTTCGATCGAGAAAGAACAGGTCACGTACGTATGCATTCTCGTTGAAACGTTACCGCTGCAACTTGCATTTGGAAATTATGGCATTCGCAGAATTATGATAATTGGCGACTTCCCCGAGAGCGCCAAATTATCTTCGTTTATCCGTCGACAATTTGTACGCCATATGTAATTCCGCGATACAATGTGCGACTGCATATGCACTCATCCCAACGGTGTCCTTTTCTCACGTAATCAGCGAATAAGCGAGAATTTTCTTGGACCGTTATTTTGTCAGAAAATCATAAATGATGGCAACTATCGTTTTTAACATATATGTACAATCTCTTAAATGCATTCCTCAACTTCTATTAGTCTTATCAATCCTTGACGATTTTATACTTTTATATTGCGCATTATTATTATAATACAGCGTGATAATAAACAATTGGAACTACATGTGACGCGATCTAACGAGCAAATCTCAAATACGCAACGTCATTCATATCTGATCGATACATATTAACCGAATCGAAATCGACGCGGCGAATGCATCCTCATATGGATGCAGAAAGTCGAGCGAAAGGATGGAATGAATTTTGCCGGCGGGCGATTTCCCCGTCGCGTCCAAAAAGCTTTCACGCGAGTGAATGATCGATCAGGGCGCGCGAAGACGTTGAAGCTAAATTGATTGCCAATCCTGTTCCAACGATATTCCACTCGTTCCCCTAAAGAGATCAAAGATGCTCTTTTCCAAATCGCGTGGTTCTCGACGAAGATGTTGCGGTTTTCTCGAGATAATGGAACCGATTTTACAACAGCGAATTCATTGAATTCGCGAGACATTAACTCCCTTAAGCTTCGTCTTTTGGATCGACAAAATAATCTACGCTTTAGAGATCAGTCCAGCTTTCATTAACGACTACAATCTACCTTAGGTTACTTATCAAAAGAATACAATGCCGAATAGCGTAGCCATAGAATGCTTTTTTAGGAGCCACAGAATACTTTTAATTTACCACTGTAAATTGAAAACGTTTCTTCTCCCATCATCGTCACATCGGTGGTCAGTGATGCAAGACGCAGTGTCGAATTGATTTTCTTTAGATCTCACAAAATTTTTGTAGACCTTCGAATAATAATAATTTTTAAATAATAATCGTATTAACACGAATTTAAAACTTATTAAAATCTGTACTTATCTGTACATTTTTATCTATTTATTATTCATTTTCATTTCGCGCTATTTTATCATTCCTGTAAACAATTTTTAAGAATTTTGGGTCCGCTTTTTTGAAACAATTCCCCGATCTGATCAATTTACTGTGAGTACGTAATTTTGCACGCGAAATTCCACTCGCTCGCGCCAGAGAGTGTCCACTCTCTTTTTCCATCGAGCTGGTCGCGAGCTCTATCCCTCCTTTCCGCGGTGTATCATTACGGACTCGCGTGCGCTGCCCCCGGTCATTCTCGTCTCATCTCGAGCAGGATTCCCCATCTTTTTCCCTCTTTCGCTCGCTTCCGAGACCGCGAGCTGCGCGAATATGCGTGTGAGTGCATGCGTGCGTCGTGCGTGCATGCATGCGTGCGTGCGCCCGTCCGGTCCTCTTTTTTTCAGCACCCGTGGCGAACGCGGCCGACGTTCGCCGATGACGCGGGTATCGAAGCAGGTATCGGACGCACCACGTCTGATCGGACGATCGTCCATACCGCTGATCAATCTTCCCGTCGCGGCGATCGCCGCGGTGCTTCTCTTTCGATAGCACCGTGGAAATTGATGCGATACACTTACATCGAGTTAATCGCGTTCTATCCTGAGTAATGGGCCGCGTAGAAATTGAGCTGTGACGAATAGCGTTTGCAGTACTAAACGTCACTTTGACGCAGTACAGACGGTCTAATATTTGAAAGCTTTTTAAATTTCATGTCTTTGCTCAAATATCTTTCGGAAAAACTGAAAGAAAGAAAATATCTTGAAGAATTGTATTTTGTTATACAAAATTTGGATGAAGATATGGGAAATATAGAAATTCAAATTTTTTACAACGATTACTCTATGTATATATATCGCTTTCTCTTCAACCTCATATATATATATATAGATCCCTTAACCTTTAATAAATATATCCTAATTCAACGCATTTCAATCTATCATTTTTCGAAAATCGATATTTCTGCTATTTTCGACGCTACTACAAAGTCAACAAAGGCAGTTGATTCGCTCTCTACACTGAATGACTCCTTTGTAGATTTTAAAACAGCGTTAATTAAATCAGCTTGCAAAATTTTAAGTATTAGAATATGATTAGAATATGCATTAGAAATATGGGAAACTACATACATCTTATTAAAATAAAAATAGCATATTTGTATATGATCTGAATAATATCTTCTTTATTTCTATGATATGTAAAAAAATTGATTGTAATTTTTTTTCTTTTTTCTTCAAGTTGCAGATGTATGTATATTTGTCATCTTCAAAAATAATAGAATATATATATATATGAAATTATATATTGATACGTTCGAGTGTGTTTTCTATTCCGTGAAAGCAACGAAAGTTCGGAGTGACATTGTTAAAACAACTAATTTGGTTATCAAAGAATATCGATTTTTAGATTAATAATCGAATTAGGCTGTAAGCTCCTCGGAATTTACTGTGAAAAATAATTAATTATCGAGCAGCCACCGTTTTTGGGACTGACGATCAAATTAATTTCGGTAGATCTTGCATTAAGCCATGCAAAAGAGCGATGCTCCTTTGGTCCTCGTTAACAACTTCGGAGTGCTAGGCTAGGATAGGAAGCGCAGGAACACGTCCGAGATCGTTTTCGGTGATAAATCGTGCGCGTTCGGGCAACGTGCGCGCCAAGAAAAGATGATCGCTGCCTCCAACGATACATAGCACACACAACCGGGCTATCTTGATAATAACTGCCATCCCGCTGTTAGACAATTTGACAACGAATTCGTCTTCCAACCCCCGTGCAAACTGGCTTCTCTTTTTCAAATCGTTAGCTACCCTAACGAACTTTATGAACTGCCTATATGTTAAGTTAAAATTTGGCTTAACGCCTTCATTAGGACTTGTGTTCTATTTTTCTAACAAGATAATTTAATTGGAAAAATGCAAAATGTATCGCAATAATATTTTATTAGCAATCAATTAAAATAAATATAACAAATGCGCTACGATATTAAAATATTCAAAATGTTTTTATTGAAAAAAAATATTCTACTTTTGGCTAAAAAATATTAAAAATTAGTAATTTAACAAGTGGTATAAAGATTAAACAATTTCTTTATGAGTATTCATTTACTGTTTTTAATATCATTATCATTATTATGGCGTTGTTGTTGTTGTTGTGATTATTATTGTTGTTGTTGTTGTTGAAAAATTTCAGTAATCAGTAATACCTAATCAAAAATTCGGAGAAGAATTCTAAATTCTTTATCGTTATATAATTAGATGAAAGATGAAAGAATGAAAGAAAACCATGTCATAAACGATTAGTACGACTCTAACTTTAACGAAATGATTCAGATTTTCTTGAAATTATGACGTAAAATTCAATTATTTTATGGTACTTTCAGAGGAGAAAATTTTGCCGAAAGGTTTCGAAAAAGGCCCGAGGCCCAAAGTTATAAACGCAAAACCAAATTTACACATTGTCATGCTAATCGATGTACTGCTATTTATGCGAAAATAAAATCACGCTAATGCGTTTATACACTTGTATACATACAACGTGATTAACAGCACACTCGATCGAATCACGTTTATTATCGTATAAAATTGTCACGCTATGTTGGGATGTTGTTTCCAAATAAATTTATATTTAACCATGCAGGTAGATCGACAGATGCAACGTTTTAATTGCGACGCAGTTATTCAAGGTTAACTTAAAACATTGCCCTCAAAATAAGGGCAACGCGCATAATTAATCGATATTATCGAATTTTCTCCATCTTTGCGGCACGCACGATGAAACATTGAATGCACAAAATTATTATTGACCGGCATGTTTACGAGGTTGACTCGATTAGAGAGGAAGCCCGAGCCTGAGATTAAGGAAACGGGTCCATCAGAGTCTCCGAGACCGATCGCGTCACGCTGTCGGTGCATAAAATGATAAAAATGACGTGGCAGGAGCAAGATCGAACGCACGCTACGCATGCGACTCAGCAGGCAATTTGCGTATACGTGAAGAAAATAATGTCGACGTGGCCATTTAATCACGATACTTTGTCCATACGATTGTCCTTTTTGTGGTTCGCGCCGGCACGCCGGCACGCACACCTAAGACTAATTATCACGTTTTTAATTAGCAGACGTGCTTCTGTTAATTGAAGCTAAAGTTAGCAGTTCGTTAATTTTCTCCGACTTGTAAAATCTAGATTGTTCCGACATCATTTTTCGACAATAACGAAAAAATATTTCAAAATAACAATTTGCGGTGTCAATTAATGAATGCGTTGCAATCGTGGCTGTCGAATCACGATGAATCGCTCGTATTATAATAAGCAAACTTGGCAAATATCGAGAATGACTATTACATTGCACTGCATACATTTTAATGACTCGATGATTGACAATAAATTGCAGTAATTTTAAATATATTATTATTCTTAGTTGATGTTAACTAGTAAATATCGATGTTGCACGAAATTATTTCTCCGCCTGCGTAAGAGAAATATCTTCTCCACAGATGTATCGCGGTGCAGCCTAGCATCAGGCGTAAATATCTCTCGTAAGAGACATAATCTCGTTATGATCGTAAGCAATTCTGTTATACTAATAATTATATACAACTGGATGCCTTAATTCTTACGTATATATTCATTACATTAAATATTGGCATTACGTAAAATATAGAATCAAATTCTCACGTAGTTCTTTAGTCTTCTTACGTAGTTGCATACGTAATTACTACATATTTTTCTTTTAACGTCTTAAACATCGTTACGTGCGCGCGCGCGTGTGTGTATGTGTGTAAATTAACGTCACAATTATTGGAAAACGAGAATTTTAGCGTGCGTACGAAAAAACTCATTGTCCGTCCGCTTTATCATCCGACTTATTCGTTTCATGCTCGCGTACGAGATGTACGGCTATTATCATATCACTCGGCTGTTATCGCGTTACAACGCGCAGTCGGGCGTATCGACTCTTGATTTCTTCGACATGTTCTTTCTCGCGAAAGAACGCGCGGGAGCGCTTCCCGCAATTATTTCGATGCCACGTGCCTCGTCCCATCGACTTGCTATCGGAGAAGGGCCGACGAGGACGAATGAACGCGGGTCGCCGTAGAAAGACGACGATACGAGATCGCACCTGTCGGCCGTCGCGAGAAAGCAAGGTGCAAGAGCGAAGGTAACGCTCGCGCCGTCCGCGCGATATCGGGCTAACGAGCCCCGCCGCGGGTGCGAGCGTTTCTGCGAACGCGTGCGACGCACGTGCATGAGTCTGTATACGCGACTACGGACGTACTAATGTATCGATGTCACGAGGAAAATTGGTTAAGAGAGTTTGCGGTTACGTAACTAAAATGTAGCCGCGCGTCGGCTCCTTTGTCCTTACATTGTAGACATTTTTTATATTCCCGTAGCTTCTGAGACTCGTATTTATGATCGTTGTACGAATCTCATATGGAAAACATCTAAAACATATAAAAGCGGATGAAATATTTAAGATAAAGTATCCTGAGACAATAAAGACGATTTGACAGTCACATTTTGATTGGGAGAGCGTATTCGTTCGATTGCTAACTAAAATATTCGGACCACTGTCTCGTTGTAACATTCCACAATTGTTAAGAAATAGTTACACTTACTTTGTAGTTGCTCCGCCATTGATGGCTCCCAAGCCTCCTCTCAGATTTCCTTAATTTGCACAATAATGGGCACAATAATTTGCACGAAAAACGATCGTGAAAAACGATCATGGAATTCGATCAATTACCATTGCGCGGTACTTTGAGTCGCGACGCTCTTGTACGCGACGCGCGATACCGTGAAATTCGCGAAATATTACCAATAAACGAACTTTGCGTGATTTGAATCATTCGAGCCGGCGATTCGTGTCTTATCACGCATTCTCAATGACACCCGAATCGGCGAGAGATTCGAATCGAAGCGTCTTTGTAAAAAGATTAACTATCGCCCGTAAATTTCGTGATGATACGGTACCTTATCATTGCCTCTGTCACTTCTATCTTGTATTAAATGAATAACACTCGTGAGACATCCACTTCGAACGGTTGTTATTAACCATGAAAGTTCGTTAATGGTGATTTTTTTGCGCGGAATGATGATTTTTCATTTCGCGTTTCGAAGCGCGACGGCACATTGAACTCTCATCGTTGATCACCCGCTCGAATGTCGCGTCGGTCACGCGTACGGCAATGCGGCAATTTTACCGTAAACAAAAAAAAGCGCGCTGACCGCCATAATACAAACACCAAAGCCGCGCGTGTTTTTATCAGGAAATATTTAATTGCTCTTTAAAATTATTGTATTGTACATACATCAGGTAGAATATAAAAAAATTCAATAAAAATAGGCACCAAGATCCGCTGCAGTTCTTACTGCAAGACCGACATTTGGCCATTTATGATATTTGTATTGCTTCAATTTTGTTCGGTCCATATCTCGTTATTGTGTTTGTTATTGTACATCCATCGATTATACACTTTCCGTTTCTTATATTTACTTTAGTGTATGAATATTTTATGAATTTCGATCGGATTTAATCCGATTATTCGTATACTATGCACTTTTCATCGAGAACGATAAGCAAATTACATTTAAGCCGTACAGAAAAAATGCGCAAGATACATTCAAATTTAATTATTACGAGATAATTATGTTGCTTATAAATATCAAGAAACAAGTTTGTTTTTTTATTACCTATCTCCCATTCATTTTCTTTCTTCTTTTCTTTCTTTTTTTCTATTTACTTCATCAAGACGAAGTATCGTAAATAATTAAATCCGTATTTAATAAATAATACGAAGTATCTTTAATAAAGAACTGTCGTCTCGATACGCTTACGAATCGCTTTTCTTGTAGAAATTTATTAATTGCGATGCTTGTCCACGAGAAATAATCGTAAACGATAATGGTACGACGAAGCACAAAACGACTCTTGCCGCTACCTGTCTGCTCGAATCTCGCCATACGAATGGCAGCGCGATGATCTTGTGTATACACGACATATATGCCTACATATATGCCCGAGTATAAACACAAGCACGAAACTATACTATATCTCTCTTGTTAAAACTCGTTAAAACTCTGCTCAAACATCTCATCGTTCGTACTTCGAGATATGAAAATTCCGATCGGGATATCTCACTTGATACGCCCTTGAGACAAGATTTAAGTAACGACTATAAATACGCCCTTTAGTGGCGTGCGAATAGCAGGTGCACGACCTCTTCTTCATGATTGTAGCCGCTGCTCAAAACTCCTCTTTCCGCGGCCGCGCCTTCTCCGTCCTTCTCGGACACGTTCTCCATGCGAATCCACGGCTCATCATCGGTCCCGTAAGGCCCGAGTCCACTTCCGAATCTCGTGATAATTAAAGGCTGCCCGGCGGAGCTGCCAACGGTGACATACACGCCAAAGATTTAATGCTTGGCCATTATTGTCGTTAAATCTTGCGGCGTACCGCGTCACCGCGCGTTGTTTGTCGAGATAAAATATGAAAATCGACCATTCGCGAGCCCGTCTTGTCAATTACGCGGGCATCTGGATCGCGTTAAAGCGAATTTACACGGCCGAATCGTCCCTGAGAACCGTTCACCTTGTCTGACGAAGTTTTTTCAGTATAAATGTACATGTGCGTCGCCAAGAAATGGATGGCTCGATTCAAGTCCCGCAATTACTGACTTTTTAGAAACATTTAGTTTCTCTAAAAACAACAGAGTGACCAACGCCGAGCGTAGCGATAAATCATCCAAAATAACATTTGTCGGAAATGATATTAACATTGTTGTTGTTTGATAGTACGAATATCCGTACATCAATTTGTTTCCCTGTAATTATGTAAATTCTCTATTAAATTCGCTTAAATCAAATGGCAAATGGAGTTATGCGATGCATCGTCTCGCGACCATTCTTTTTTTCGCTCGAAGTACCACCATTACTTTCTTCCTCTCCAGTTCCCATCTATCCTCTCCTCCGCTCTCTCTTTAGGGCCCTCAATCTTCCCCCTTCTTCGTTGCTCTCTCTTTCCCCCCTTCTCTCCTTCTCGCACGTGCGTATGTGCGCGCGCCTTCAAACTTTTTTCCTGTTTTTACGCACCGCTCGTTTTTTCCCTTCCGAAATATAATTGGCGGTGCGATGCACCTGTCTCCCTTTCCCACTCCTCCCTCTGCCCTCCTCCCCTCGCACGCCCGCTTCTCCTGGCGAAGACCGTGCGGTCCCCGCTCGCTCACCCCGCGAGTCTGACTTCGGCGAATCCTGGACGCGTGCCGGCAATTCGCTAACTCGCGGTTGCCGCAGACAGGAAACGCTAATCGTCCGATATCTCGGAGACTTATTCCTTAATCCTTAAAACAGACTTGAGCCTTAGATTGCAACATAGTAGTCTGAGAATCAATTATTATCAAACCATTACATTGCATTTTTCTTGAGAAAGAGTAGGTTGGTACAAAGATTTTATGAATTATTTATTTAAATTGCTATATATTTTTTTTTTCGGACAAAACTATATTAAGATAAATGTAATTAATTTTTTATAAGTTACTACATATAAAAAAATATAGTGAACAATGTATAATTAAATTATTGTTACACTGAACGTTCTATTTATTCATATTACATCCCCTAAATACGTTTTTATATATTTATATCTTTATCTCTAATAAAAAATATATAAAGTTAAGTAAAATATATTAAAGTTTATTACCTATAATATATATAATAAATTTTAATAATTGTGAAAAAAAGATTTTTTAAATTTATTGTGTTTAAATATTTCCGAAATAAAAATTTTGGTTAAAAAAAAATTTTGAACTGCAGCAGTAAGCAGAAGAAAAAAACTCAAATTTGATTTTCTGTCTAGTTTGTAGGATTTTTACGTTTGTAGATGAGTCAACAAATCGGTCGCCGACGGATGAAAGTTGGCACAGCTACGCAAGCAACGTCTTTGCGGATTAAAACGGACAAAAGAACCTGATCGGCGACCAAACCTTTGCCTGTACATTGACCTTAGGGTCTCTCTTTTGCTGTCTGCTACCGAGTCTACCGTCTTAGTATGAACACAATTTTTCATAGACATAAGAAAGATAGGAAAAATAGAACATATATAAAAATTATCTGCGACCAATTCTGCTTACTAATCAATTCTTCCATCTCTCAATGTCATTAAATTATCTGCTTCTAACAAATGTAATTTTTGTTAATTTTTCAGAAATATAATGACAATTTTATGGAAACATTATTTTGTATTCTAAAGATTCACATTTTCTAGTACAATAACAATTTATATTTAATCGATTATATTAATTGAACCGGAATTATTTCTTTCTTATGTCAAACTTGAAAAAAGATCGAAGAGAATGAACGGAGAAGAAGAGGCTACGACCGCTACGAGAAAACTTCTTCAAAGAAACGGATTTGAAACGGTCCCCGTGCCATCGGAGGACGGGCCCATTTCTTCATCCAGTCTTCATTTTCCTTTCATTCTTCTTTTTATCTATCCTTCTCGTCCGTTTATCCTCCCCGGCCCCATCCTCTTAGTAGTCCGCAACTTCTTTCATAGCAAAGTAGAAATCATCGGATTTCTTTTTCCGCGCTTCGCCCTACCTTCTCTGTCTCCTTCAGCGGGGATATTCATCCGTAGCTTTCCATAGAAAAGTGCCAAAGTGTTCCATTTCGTATCAGATATGGAGATTTATTTCCGCGATTGGAACATGTCTCTCTCTCTCTCTCTCTCTCTCTCTCTCTCTCTCTCTCTCTCTCTCTCTCTTTCCCTCTCTCTCTCTCTTTCTGTCGCATCGAAAGACCATTATTCCAAAGAATTGATTGTGTCACACCGATACCAATTTCTCTTCTGCTTTCATTGATGTCGGACAGTGAAAAATTTTTTTCGACTTTTTTTTTTCACACCCCGTATATCTCTTCTTAACTGAACATTGCGCAACGACAAACTTGCACTTATTGGCGTTTCATTATACGGTGGAAAGTGATAAGCGTATTTTTACGTGCAAATTGATTTTCTTTATTTGCTCAGGAGGGGACTTGCGGTGTGTTCCAAATCAAGAATAAATTGTTTTTCAATCTTTTTTATTTACATAAATATTGTGGCAAAAAGTATTTAATTTCGAAATCGATAAGTGAAATCATTTAAGTAATTGTTATCCAATTGAGTTCGAAATGACGTTTTTCAATTTTCGAATCAATGCTGAAATTATGTATTCGGTTTCGGATTATTAACTACAAAAAAATTTTGAAATCAATGCATTTCATTTAATGAGAGCAAAACAATTTAAATTATTCATTACAAATTATTTTTATTTTAGAACATTGTAACTTTTTGTGCATATTTTGATGGCCAAAATTATTAGGTCATTATGAATTTCTAACAATAACTTCAATCTACAATAATGCATATTTAAATAATTTGTTTTTAGACACCTTCATAAAACATACGTATGTACAGATGAAACATACCATCCAATATATTGTATAATTTGCAACTAAGCGAACAATAAAATACTACAATGAATGCAAATAAATAACAATGACAATGCTACCGTCGTTATTGTGCACCTCGCGGATTACATGTACCCTCTTTTTCTACCCTCCTGAATGGTGCATACGGTACCAAAAAACATCAAATTCGAGATTTACGTGTCTATGTGCGTATGCGATGCGCTGTAACAATTGTATCGAAGTGACCACCGCGTTCTTTGATAATAACAGACGCCAGACGTCCCCGTATTGATGCGTGGCACGATAAATTATGTATGCATATATACGCGACTAATGCAAACGCACGCGCGTACGCATGCATGTACGCATGCACGTACGCACGTATGTAGGGGTGAGCCGGCACGGTGCGATGTGTCAGCAATGGCTAATCTCTATTTGCATCCCCGAATTTCAACTCGATCCAGAAACCTGACTGCTCCCCCTGATTTTCGGCATTCAGGTGGCATATGTCGCCCTTACCCAGGACTCGGGACCGATACGTAGACCGTGATCCGGAATAACTGCACTGATATCGCATAGTGATACCAGAGGTTCTCAATGGAATACACAATTTCTCCGATGAAATTATCAGAATTGTCGAAAATCTTTTGTCCTTTTAAAAATAAGGAATTAACTGTGAGACATGATATTTCAAATTCGACGCGTGTCGGGATGACTGACACAACTGAATCAGTTTATAAAATACCACAAACATTAAAAACTTGAAGAAGAAAGGATCTTGGATGCGTGAAAAAATATGAATCAGGATACATGAGCTGCTTCTCTAAATTTTATTTATTTATCTCGTATATAAGATTTGTATCTTTTTTGCTGCGTCAAGTGTTCGATACCGCAGCAACGACGACGAGAGAAAAGGGGTCTCTCAGATGGCGATAAATCACAGACACTCGTTAGCACGCCGCGAATACATTAAGCGACACGACAGTTTCACTCGCGCGCTTTCCCGACGTGAAATACAATATGAGATCCGTTGTCCTCGCGTGCGAACACGCATGTGCAGGCGCTTGCCTTGATAGACGGAGGGTTGCGGGGCACCCCTCGCGCACGAGCGCGGTCACGGCAGGAACGAAGGGACGAAGGAAGAAAGGAGATGTATGGCAATCGAGAAGAGGAGAAGAGAAAGAGAAAGAAAGAGGAGAGACGATGTCGGCCGCTGGGGTCGAAGGCACAAAAGAATAGCGTCGCATGCCACGGAGCTGAATCCACACCCCTAAAATTCACTCTCTTGCGTCGCTCTCTCACGTGTGCAAGGTTGCCCGAAGGAACCTTACAAAACGCTCTTCTCGATAGAAGACGTGACATAGCGACGAATGAATCGATTTCCGAGTCAGGTCTCGACGGCAGTCAGAACTTATTCGATATTATCGAACGTATCGTGGAATACAATGTTAATTGTTAATATAGATTTTGCTCAAATATATATTGATTATATTAAATGAGGAATTTACAGTGGCTCTCCATTATTATTAAATCAAACAATTTTTTTAAAAATATCAAAAGATAAAATATATTTTGTCTGTTATCTATTCACACACAAATTAGCATCCTGATATTGTCATCAGCCGAAATTCCACAAGTGGTTACCGAATCGAGGGGAGAACCACTGCGCACATTATTGATGAGTACCGCGCAGGGTGGTTGGATGAGTCTCGGGATATTTTTGGGGTGGGCAACAGGCAAGAGCACTCGCGCGCTCGTAGAGGGTGCCCCGAGCTTTTTCGACTCGGGTCGCCGCTCAGACATGATGCAGCACGAAGAGGGGAGGCCAGAAATCGAATGTACTGGGGAAGGAGTCGATGCGGAGCGGTACAGAGAGAGGGTAGGTGGGGTACGGAGGGGGACCGAAACCATCTGCCCGCATATGTTATGCCCCGCGTATGTCGAGGCCGCAAGTCGTAAGAGAGAAGCGTTCGTCCGAGACCAGGAACCGACTGTCTACCCAAGAGGAAGTCGGAAATGAACCCCGTCACCTCCCCCGAAATGTCCGAGGAAACGAATGTTTTCGTAATTAGGAAATGTATAGGGAGGAAAATCGAACCGGGTTGGCTCGTGTCGTAGCGCGGACGCGAACCAACACGTTTTGATTTTTGTTATGCCTTGCGCACGACTGCTCACGTGTTTTAATTTTTGTAGAAGCAGACTTCATACATATGATCTAAATTAGAAAATTTATTTGTATAGAAAAAACTTTCTAATCTTTTTTAATCTACCTCTATATATTTTTTCCATTTTTTTATCTAATTATTTAAATAAATTTTTTCAAAGACTTCGTCGTATCTTAATATTGTAAATATTATTGAAAGATTTCCGAGAAAGTCATGTCAAACAATGTATGACATTGTGACATGAGAAAATCATCAGGCTCCACACTCACTAGTTTATTAATTAATTAATTAATCATTCCGATTTACATATTGTTGCAATGAGTGTCGACCTGATATCGACAGTATCGATCGATATTTCATATTGCTCAATTTCGCGATGCGAAAAATCTCCAGGTGCAAAATCAGTTACTCTCACCTGCGTTGCATCGCGTCGCGAGATCTGCAAGTCACAACGTAAATGCATTTCATTAATGATGTCGGCTGGTTGTAAAAAATTTCGGAATCACTGTCAATGAACCGTTCCCATTCTGTTCAATATTAATTTCTCAAAGCTTTATCTGTCCGCCGGTGTGTGATATTAATATTTTTTTGCTCCTTTATAATTATCTCTCTAAAGTATCCTATAATGCTCGATTATGTCGAAACATCAATTTGCACTCTCTGTAAAAGAGGACAGAAATACTACAAATTGATTGGAGAACCTGCTCACCTCTGAAATAATACTCGCTGGTTCTCAGGCATTCTACACATCGTTTTTCGTATCGAATGTAATCTCGCTGACAGCGAAATTGCAAATCCGTGGGAGACGGGGTTAAAGAACGCGCGTGTCCCGATTGGCCTGAATGACCAGAAAAAAAGAGAAAGATCGTCTCCGAAAGATTGTCTCGTTCCCTTTAAAGCACGAAGAGGAAAACACGTCGGCGATCGTTGCATTGTGACGCGGACCGAACGAACGAGATCCCGTTCGCGCGCGAGCACGAAGCGAACGAAGCGGACACCCCAAAGCGCGCAGCTGGTCCCACGTCACTCGTTCCGGGCACACGAACGAAGTGCGCTCTCATCGGTCGTCCTGCTCGCACCGTCACTCGCGCATATCTGCTATTCCCTTCCCATCATCCGGTTTCTTCCAACCGCAGGATGAACGAGGACGGTAAGTCGTAGCCACGCTTCGGCCACGCGACTTCGAGCCGTACAGAAGCCTCCTTCTTGCACTCTCTGTGCCTGTAGGTCGGAGGTTGTAAGTTATAACACACATACACGCGCGTCTCGATAACAATCGAGTCCATCATTAAGATGCGACGTTATGTGCATTAATATAAATTTAATTTATCTTAATTTTCTTAACTTCAAGCGAGTTGCCATAATACACAATTATATAATATATAATAAGCGGACAATGAATTTCTATTATGATGTGCGACTAGAAGCGATTGCGGGAAAAGTAGTTTAAATAACGTTTAATATATTCCATGTTACTTCAAATACATCGCTCTAAAAACATGAATAATTTTTTTAGTTGTTTTCTATATATAGAAGCGTATATAGACAAAAAAACAATCAAATCTTTATCTTCGTATCGTACAAATTTTTATCGTACAAATTGACACATTAAGATTTGTTGTTTTCGAATTGTGAAGTGACTCCAAAATTATAGCTAAAATATAGCTAAAATAATAAATTATTATATATCTAAAATAAAGTAAAAATTTATATATCGGTTTCCTGGAGTGAAAACATTAATGCATACACCAAGTTTTTTCGAACAGTGAAGTCATTTGCAATCGACGCGACATTAATGCGAGACAAGAATGTGTCGCAAGCGGGATGCATATGGTTGTTTCCTGGAGGAAACCGCCATTTGATTACTATCATCGTTGCGCATCTTTGGAGAACACGACAGTTGGCTTTTTGTCGCGAACGATCACGTCATACGCGTATATAAGAGCGTCGCGGTGGCATTTTCGTCGAGGGTCGGCAAAAAAGAGGAACGTGAGATCCATTGGCGCTACGGATTAGTCTCCGCGCGAGTTGAACGGACTACGTGAGGTAAAAAAGGGAGAAAAGAGAGAAAGAGAAAAAAGAAGTGAATTTCTTTTCGACTCTTTTTTACTCCCCCTTCCTCTCTAGAAGCCCTCAAATCCTGGAACAGGAAACGGCTTGAACTTTTTACGCCTCCGAATCTTTTATCATCGAAACGATCTGGATTATTTCAATTTTTAATGATACAAAAAGAGAATTGTCTCCCAAATATTTGCGCATAAGAGAGGAGGAAGAATTACTTTTGTTATCCTGAAAAGCAAAAATACCGCTAATGGATTCGTATAATCGGCTGCAGATTTTCATACTCTGAAAATGTAATTGCCTGAATGTGGCAAAATCAATGTGGCAATTGAGTACTTTAATTCCGCGTAATTCCAAAGTATTCGCGTGACATAATTACACCGTCAGGCATGTTTTGGCTCAAACATATTTTTATATACATAAAAATATATAATCAATCATTAATAATAAGAAATTATATATTATATATTTTAATATTTCAAAGAAACGTTTTAATCAACGAGTAAAATAACAATTTTTATTATATATTCTTTTCAGAGTAAAATTAAGTAAAAAGTTCTGCCACTGTACTTATTATAAGAATAATCTCAAGTTTTCTCCTCTTTTATAATGATTACATATTTGATAATTCAAATTCTTTGATAATTAATACATTCATTATTACGATATTATAACGATATTTTTCAAAAGAGACAGAAAAAGATCATGTGACCACTGAAAAAAATTTAATACCGAAAAATTTCATGTTTTGTTGCATGAGTATCGTTTACAATCGACAAATTCAAGCAAAGTCAGAGAGGCACAAAGAAGCGCAGGGAAAGGGGAAGGTAGATCGAGCAGGCTGATCGTATAATTTTGCACATTGTAAAGCTTAGTCCGTGACAGGGTGGGCCCGATAGAGAAAAGGGGAGTAGAATTACCTTTCGTAGTTGAATAGAACGCACCTACGTAGGCACGTAGGACGAGTTGTATAGCGGACCGTAAGTGCGAATCAGGGTCGGGACGATCGAAAAACAAGAAATCAACTATTTCATATAATACATCTTGCATATCTTGAAAACATGATATCGCACACGATAATATCGCACATGATGATTTCTTATTTCTATCAATGCATTTTCTATAATTAAAATTTGTTATTAGTTATTATCAAATATATATATATATATATATCTTTTAATTTAATTTAGATTTATTTTTAGTTAAAATTCTTAAGAACTGTTCTCCTTAATATAATTATATTTATGTGTTAATATTTAAAGATAACATTAATAAATTTATATATTGTTATATATTGTGATTCCTTAGACTTCTTTTATTGAAACTAAAAATTTTTAATTAATTTTCGATTAATTCGATCGCATGACAATTATTAATTGTAGACGGAACGAAAGTTCAGCTCGTTCCTCCAAAGCACCAAATTTATGGCTTCGAAATCCGCTCCTGCAACGAAGCATGGTGCGTAACAGAAGTGCGTAGGCATTGGTCGTGCACACGTGCAGGGGCACGCGTCATGACAAAGGGCCCGCACTGATCCACCCCCTTTCTACCTCGTTTTAGTCCCTACTTCCTCGTCACCACCACCCCTCCTTATTCCATCCCTCTTGCCTCTTGCGTTCTTCTGTCGACTGCTTCGACCGCTTAACGCGGACGTAGACTGAGGCACTCGTCGTGTTATTAGCGCTTTTTAAGCACGTGGGCCCCCGCGGCGCATCAGGCTGCACAAATTTTACACGTTAAACTTGCGCTTGTACTGGCTCGACTTGACCGATAATCGTGAATCGAGGGACTTATTGCTTTACCCCATCGCACCGGAAGAACGAGTCATGTTCGTGCTAGGCGGTGGCAATCGCCTATAGCGAACAAACCTATGACGAAAGTAATATTTCACGATCAATACTTAAATATAGGCAATAACGTATATTTACTTCGTACTACATTTAACGAAACTTTGCGATAGATCAGCAGGAAAACGGCGAGACCTCTAGAAACGACAATAGATTCTAAGCATGAGAATTTAAATGAAATGTAAACTTAAGGGGTGCCATTGCGTGCAAGACGAAAGAGATCACGTTTCGGCATGTGATCAAATAGGCATTGCATTGTCACAATAATATGGTCATCAATAACCTTATCCCTTTAACAATAAACATGAGAAATTAACGGGGGAGCGTCGGGAATGATGCCACGCTCGTCCCTATAGAGCGCGACCGGAACTGCCAATACTAAACCGTGGTGAACGAATCGCAGCCGAATTTATAACGAAATATATAGAGCGACGACCCTCGCGAGAGAAACTTTAATCTCCTAGTGCCGAGGGGCACCGAGGGGATGAGCGGGCGCGCACGCCTCGACGGAGTCCCACGAGAGAAGTGCTCGTGAGGATTATGCGCGAGAACGAGGGACCGCCGTGGGGCCTCACTGAGTCCCCCATTGTTGGGGATCTTCTCCGACGCATAATGCCCCTGGATGAGCCTGTAAACTTATCAGTCGGACGGTCGCGAGCGGCATCGATGCGCCGCTCGATAATACCGAAACTCCGTGATATACGTGTCGTGGCGGGAACGAGGCCAATCGAGGGATATTACGATCACGCCGCCCCGTTTGGATACGTAAATCAGGATCAGATCACTTTATGCTCCGGCGAGCGTTTTTTCTCTTTTCTCACGCGTACGAAAGGAACTTGTTCGCTGAGACCGCGTATGCCTTTGAAAATATTTGAGTCCGTTTTGCGAACAACTACCGGATCAACATATCCGAAGACTTTACGGGACCCGATTGCACGTACCGCGATTTCGGGCTCCACCCGGTTTGACATCAGACTTAAACGCAAACGCTCGATATATATTATTCTCGCAATGATAATCGTTGAATTACGCACGTTTAACGCGCGATAAGACACGATGCTTAGACGCTGCGATCATGCAACAACGACCCGATGCTCACATATGAGACTGCTTTATATTCCTTGCGTGACGTTTTTATTTGTATTTTTCTTATATCACATCACATAAATTCCGATTGTGTGTTACGCGAAAAGTAAACCAGTATCGAGTTCCCAACGGTCGTTTTCTTTACTTTACTCGAGAAATATCCCATCGCTAACGAACATCATGTGTGAGGATTGAACTTTTCCCGTTTTCAATGAAAATAATAAAAAAGTGAGAAAAGTAAGCATCATCCCCGAGAAAAATTTCATAAATCACTATCTTAACTGCTGAAGACTAGTCGGTGTCACGTGCAAACCGTTCGTACACGAATTGCGTTAATCCCCTACGGGAGTGAGAGGATCTTCCTTGCATATGGAAAAACCACAGCGCCATACCGCATTATTCCCATAAACAGATTTTTCCCAGCTGTTATGAAACGGAAAATTACTGTTCATTTCGTTTCACTCCATAAAATTACTAACTGACAACTACAGGTTATCAATAAAATATTAACTCAAATTTATGAGACATATAATATCTTGAATTCTAGACATTTATCGCATTTTAATAAATAATTATTCGCTTTGCAAATCTAAAATTGAAATTCTGCGCACGAGGTTTTGCAGCCCCAGTTTACATAATGTATATTATAAATTCGGGCCACCGTTTTAATCGTACGGTTGGTTTAAGGGCTCTCAGGTTTGGGTGCACAAATGCAGACTAGATCTAGGTCGAATCCTACTGAACCCTCCGATCCCTAGGCATAATCAGTTCAGCCCCCGGCATAAAAAGCTTTTTATCGCGGTTGCTTTCTAAATTATAATTTACGTATGCGCATAAAAATTACAGTTAGGTACGCTCTAATTCAATATTCAATCGCCATTTTGCATAGTAACTACAGCAATTCTTGATTATTTTAATAAAAAATAAATTTTTAGATGTTGAAAGTAAATTTGTTTACTTTTTGTCCTGTCTTTTTATTTCTGTTGTTAAGATTTTTAAAAATAAATGCTAATAAAACCATTAAAAAAGACATATTTTTTAAAGAAAGCCCGAATTTAATAAATAACGATATATCCATCGATAATTTTAGAATCTTTTTTATTTTCCCAAACAAAAATTATATTTCGCATTTGGTATGTCACTCTCACGAGCGTACCGCCCCGAAACACGAAACTTCCGCGGCGCAACGAGTGAGTGTGGTTCTTCCTGTCTTTTGCCGCAGTAGGAAATATGCCAGGTGGAATTAAATTATTTTTTAAATTTCTTTTTGTTCACACATACAGTTGAAATATTTTTAAGCATATACAGTTTGATGTTATTTGCAAGTAAAAGTTTACGAAATCATTAACGTTATAAATTATATCAAAATTATTATTTTGTCTCTCACGCTCTCTATTATACTATAAAATAAAATATTTTATCTAGTTTTACTGCAACTCATAATATACATATGTGTTTTTCTTATGCTGCTTCTGTAAACGTATAACGGTGAAGATTAAAGCATTCTGACAGTATAGGACGACGATGCAAATCACAAAACGCATTTGTTTGATGTGAATATCTGATAGGGGGATCTACGTAATCGTTGATCACCATTGAAGATTGCAATATCCCAACAAGAATAGTTTTTATTAAATAGATAACAGTTATGATAAATACAACAATATATACTATATTCTACAATGTATATTATATATTATATTCTACAGTTATCCACGAAAATGTTACGAAATTAGAAAATTGTACTTAATAACGGTAATTAAAATGCGTAAGCAATTTAATGTTTCTCGACGAAAGTTTCTATGCAGTGCAATAGAATATAATGCATTATACGCAAGTAGAATATGCCGGATAGAAACAGGCGCTAAATAGACTAACAATATAGACGTGACTTAATAATATTACTCCGCCGTCGGCATACGTATCATCATAGAGCAATAAGGGCTAAAGTACATAATAATACAGCCCTCTTTAATCGTATATCGACCGCCGTTCAATTACGCATTAGATTATCAAGATCACTTTGTCTTTCGTACAGTTTTCTACGCTACACCGATACAAAAAGCAGTAATTGCGAGCAAGGTACGCACGCACGCACGCACGTACGTACGCACGAACCAATATGCGCCACGCATTTATTGCTGAGCCGTAGACCCACACACGTAGTAGCGCAACCGGCACACGCTCTCTCTCTCCCCCGGCATATGGTGCGCACGGTCCCCCTTTTTCAGTTCCGGGGGAGAAGAAATGAGGGGCTGCGGCGCGTGCTGAAAATCCCCACCATTTCTTTCTCTCTCTTCCTCTCTACCTTTCCCTTTCATAGTTTCATTCCCTCTTACGCACAGGCGCCCTTCTCCCTTCTCGCTCCAACCCCGCGATCCAACTCGGCGCGGTACGGCAAAATGCTGAAACGTAACCCATCTATCGATGTCCGCGCTCATTCTCGAAGCAGACGCCATGTAGTGCATACCACGGAGGTATGATCGGCGTATAGAGCTGCTGGTGATACGCGATTGTGAAGATTTCCCTTCCGACAGCAAACGCGAACTTCCAGCTAGTCCTAGGGGTCTTTGTACTCTTAAGAGCACCCTCGATATTTCCGTTCCGTTACCGCTTCGTTTCGTAAATCAACGTGAACCAGATTGTTCGTTACATGATCCATGTGGATCGTCGTAAGTGAAGAGTGAGGAGTGAAGAGTGCGATGAATGAAGATTTCAGTACGGATTAATACGTGTAATTGAAATTTTAATAGAATTTTCTTCAATACATTCGTATGTATTGAACATCAGAAATATCATCATTTTATAGTAAAGTAATATGTGTTAATTGTGTCTCGTGTATGCCATCGATAATTTAAAATATAAAATAGATCCTGATAATTTTACATTGATATTACCGTGCCAAAAAGATTCAAACACGAGTCATGGAGCTATCATTGTTCAAACATTATCAGATCAATATTTATCTCTAATTGTTTGAATACAGTGTCTTCAATGATCAGTGGATGACATAGTGCTCTTAATGAGATTGAGTTTGTGATTGAAATTTGGATTGAATTCAATATTTACGTCCCTCGTAAGCATAACATGTAGTACATCGATGCTTCAAAGAAAAAAAATGTGCCAATTGATCGAGTATTGTACAAGAAGATATTGATGAGACACATAAGTGGATAAATTATTAAAATTTAAGTGCCTTCAATTTTTCTCTTAGAAATTGAAATTTCTCGCCTTATAAAGAGACTGTTATTATTCATATATATAAACATTTGAAGATTGAATGTGTACGAGGCTATCAAAACAATTTATCTTCATGGCAAACGTTTGAGAATATTTTCATCAAACATCACCTTGATCTTGGTAAGTATTCAACTGAGAATACCATAAAAATATAACGTCTTTTATAGCGCGTTAAATAGGTACAATAACGGCAATAAATTGCATAAGTAAATTATTTTCAATTGAAAGTAAATGAAATTGCGTTTTATAATTAACAGATCCATCGTTTTTAATTCAAAATTTGTTAAAAAATTATTTCGAATCATAAGATTATTTTGATTCGTCAATCAGTCGAGTGCGAATGACATATGCTCAGAATTTATAATGCTTGACATCAAAAGAGTAAATTTTGTCTATTAAAAATATACTGATAATATGCGTTAAAACAGATTTGTTTTGAAAGATCTCGCTAATAGTTTCCGAGGAGTCGACGACCGTCGTGGAGAAGAATAGACGGTGACCTCATGCTTTACTTAAGCCGTGGTGACCGGCAGCGAGACAATTAGATCTCGGTTTGGGTCATCAGCTTCATAAGTTAGTAAAGGAAGAAGCTATAAGCTTTTGTTGAAAGCCTACAGCAAAACATTCACACATTTTTATCGCAAATTGTCAGTTTTCGGGAAAATCTATATAAAATAGAAATTTAAATATATTTCTTTACAAATAAATATTTAAAAATGTCATTAATCATAATTTGAAAACGTTATATCTTCATACAGAAGATTTATAAAAATTTTTTGCGGACACGACAGGTTTGACCCAGATCTGAATTGATATCCAATCGTGAAGTCGTACGGTCTGCATAATCGTCTTTGTCTCCGACAAGAGGACACATTTTATTTATAAGTCCAGCAATTAGATTCGTCCTCGACAAGCATTAATGTCGTTTATCGACTGGTTGAGTTTGCTGTATCTCTTAACGCAACTCATTTAATCAACACTATTGTGGAAATTACGCGATATAATATTTAAAACACTTCATAAAAGTCATAATTTATCAAGATACTACATAATTTTTAACATAGATTTAAAAATGGTATTAATCATATTTCTATCTTCATTATATTAATTTTTCCTCATTAGATTTTTTTATTATTATTTATTTTTATTATTTAACAATAAAGATTCTTGATAGACAGTAGTTACTTAATCACTTCAAAAAAAAAATTGCATATAATGTTAAACTTCACGAAAGGAATTAATTTTTTCAGCTTGGAACAAAATCACGGAACTTCGATGATAATTCACACATTTTAACATTCTCACATTGATTCGTGTCACCGAAAAACACTCGTTGAAACGAACACAATGGCGACTATGGGGGTAACAGTGTTTTGCAATAGAGTACAGATAAACGGCAACGATCAAGAACAATTGATGTTGCTGCGAACATTACAAGATAACGAGAATAATATCATCGGTAATCAACCAACGTTGATAGTCCCAAAAACCAACCCCAACAATGCAACGAATTCTACGACGGTGTTACCCCCGTACGATCCCTCTAGACTGAAGAAGCATGGCAAGAATGGACAGCCACCGCCTGTTGCTGTTGCTCGAAGAAATGCCAGGGAGAGGAATCGTGTGAAACAAGTGAATAATGGATTTGCTACATTGCGACAACACATTCCGAGCCACATTGCTGCGGGTTATGGTGACAGAGGTAAAAAGTTGTCGAAGGTAGAGACTCTCAGGATGGCCGTGGAGTACATCAGAGGTCTTCAGAGGCTCTTGGCAGAAGCTGACGGCGTTGAATATGATTCCAAGACTGCCGTTGGTATACAGTGCGCTCCTTCTCCAACCAGCAGCGTCATCTCTTCGACTCATAACGGTTCTGGCGAAAGACTCGTTCTCGAGGACGATGTACTAGCCGCAGAAGACGATGAGGGGGAGCAACTGGATGAAGAAGAGGATGAGAATACTATCAAATCAAAAATTACATTATCCAGGTAAATTCTAAATGTTGAATTAAAATAACAGCTGAAAAAAAGGCGTATAAACAGAAATACAATTTAGGAAAAAATTCGCGCGTTTCTATTTTATTTTGTAAAATTATTAATTACACAATTACAACTTAATAATTAAAGCGCTTAAATGTAAAGCGCTGTGCCTTCCTTTAAGCATATTAATTTTTTTTCTTACTACTAGATTATCTCCCAACCGAACAGCTATTCCATCCCCGCGTGACTACTACGCATCCTCGGTAGGCGATGAAGAAAATTTGGAACCGCGAACTATAACCGGTGGACCGAATTTCTCCAGACTGTCGCCAAATTCAATTGCCTCGCCACCCTCGGAGTATTACGCTCAGAACGAGGAGAATCTAGAACCGCAGATTCTATCACCCTACAGCGGTGCCGGGGACAGCGAAGAGGGTGCTACAACTGTCTACGCGACTAGCCCGGAGACTTTCTCCGGAGCTCTCTACTACAAGCAAGAGATCACCGAGACGGGGGAATTCATGGACGTAGTCAGCTGGTGGGAACAGGAACAGGGAAGACTCGTTCATCAACAGCACACGCAACGGCTGACGCATGTGTAACTATAGGTAAGTTTAAGACGAGTTTAACTTGAGTTGTCTGTTCAAGCTGCGAGAATCCGGCTGATGATAATAAATTACAAAAACTCGCTATCACATATATCATCTTATCATAAAAATTGTATTAATATTTAATGGAAAATCCTTTAATTTGATATTATTACGATGTATCTTTTACTTTTTATTTTTGTGAATCTCGAGTGGATAAAGAAGTGATTACTTAAGAGAGACTGCTTGATTTCGATAATATAACATTAAAAATTTTCGCAAAAGAGACAAACATGATAAAAATAGAGATATTCGTTCAGGTGTCGCGAGTTGCGAGTTATTCGATACGTTCAGGATGCACACGTGATACCCGCGTCGCGGAAATGCCGCCAAGTGGAAACTTGTGTTCGACGCTTCCCGCTCCCGAACACGTGCTACATCGGTGTCGAACCCGAAAATAAACTTTACGCATCAAACCACTTTGCGAAGTACGTGCCGACGTGACACTTGGATGTTACGGTTTCTTTTATGTTTTTTGTCGCATCAAGAACCCTCTCCTTTAAAGAATATACTGGCAAAGAAACTATTTTCCAAGAGAAAAATGTCAAATTTTTATAATGCATTTATAATACTTTAATAATACATAAAAAGATTGCTTTTTTTATTTGACCTTTGTCATTTATTATTTTTAATAATTATCTTTATTTGAAGAGAATTCTTTATCCTTGTAATAATGATAAAAAAGAATTGTTTCTTACAAAATATTATTTTCAGAATTATTCATAAAAAATATAATTTGTGTTTAAATAGCGATCTAGATTTTTCCTTGATAAAAATGAAAATTTGAATTAATTTATTTTCGCAATTTCCGTTTCGTTTCTCTATCATTGCTCAAGTCCCTCCCATGCATTGAAGGTAAAAGTAACCTTAATAGTCCACACTATGCAATTTGGAGGACACATGGCTGGTGGTGGATCATGGTGTGTCATCTTAAAAGCGTGCAACCACGAACGGAAGTGGCGGAACGTCTAGCCATATGTTGGATATTCTTCTTGAAATATCTTGCAACCAGACCTTCCTCAATCTTCTTAGTTTCCAATTGCTGGTCATCAATTCCCATGGATATCTGACACATGTTCGCTTCACGATCGAGCTACTTCTTTCAAATCCACTTAAAGGAATTTTAAATCGATATCCATAAAAGCATGTAAAATATCTTGTAGATACCTTTCGATATTTTTTAAAAATATCTATATGAGAATTAAAGATTTGAGATGAAAGAGATTTTTATGAACATTGAACATAAAAAAATTTTCATTGCTTTCATCAAATTTAAATTGACTTATTTTATGCAACTTATTAATATGCTACGCGTAAAAATACACAAGACAAGTTTCAAAAACGATGATGGATTTTAAAAAAGAAAATTTTCTTGTACAGATACACGCCAGAAAATCTCGTTACATTTCATCTCTTCATTTATAGAATTTTTACAAGACCTTGTATCTTTAATTTTTATATAGGCATGACAAATTTCAAATGAATATATTTCTTAGAAGGAAGAAACTGTTGCATAGCGATAACCAATGCAATCGATTGTGAACATACAACGGGGGAAAAAATCAGCTGGCGGACGGTGCCAGTCGCCGTGCCACAAATAGAAGTCGCGGTTTCCTTAGAAACGTGCGTAGCGCCCACGTGCCGTGCATGCAGGCCGACATATAGTGCTGGATGCATATATGTTGATCGACCGACGGCGATGGAAGCTAACTTGCCGCTGCCACTGACATATGCGCGGCATGACTATTTAAAAAAGTCGAGTTATAGGCCGTGAAACGTCTTGCACAGAATTTTTATTTTCATTAACTCCGTCTTTATTATTGAAAGAGAAAATTTAGTTTTTGAGATATTTCCTAAGAAAATATGAGAAATTATACATTATATAATAAATTTTTCAAAATTTTAAATTTTGTCAAAAACAATTATAATTTATAAATATTTACCTTAATTATTTTTCGAAATTTCTCTAAAACTATTTTTTAGATTTTACATAAAATTTTATCTGCTGCATTTTTTTCGCATATATCTCTCAGCAAAAATATAGTTATCACAGTATCGCGGCACGACAAGAGCACAGGAAGCTTTAGGCGCAAGAGTTTGGAATGAGCGGCCAGCAAGTAATTCTCGACAATTATAAAGTGAGGTCATCTACGAAGTTTACGAGATGCGTCGTCGCGTCAAATTAATTTAATAAATTCCTTACTTGGCTCCCGGTCACGTATATCGGTATGTGCGACCGCTGTGCTGGTTTTCTTTCTTGCATTTAATTTACCTCTCACGCGGAAAAAGCACCGCGAGAGGCATATGAGCATCACGTTAATCCGCGGGTGAGAGCCCGGAGTTCTTCTCTCATCCGAGCCGCAGCCAGTCCAATTAAATCTCCTTTTTTAAGTAACATATTATATCAATAACGGAAATGTATTACGCGTAAATTAAGCGAGAAATAATCCATGGTAATCAAGATAATTAATCGAAATGGCGTAACGTCGCATCGGAGTTTCTCAGTAGGAGCGTGTGCAGGGGTGGCCGGAAAGCCGTAGGCTAAAAGTTGCAGTAAATAATGACAGCGTCCCGCTTTAGTAATTGAAATGTATTATAGAGATTAAATATGGAGATACAGCCGTGCTGTGACCATGTAATCGTGAGAATTTTTCTTACGGGTCCTTCGACGGCAGAGAAGTCCATAAATTTGCTGCATAAAAAAAGAAGAAAATAATAGAAAAAGAGTAGCTTTTCCTGCAGTTATGCAGATTCTTCACATAGCAAACAAAAAGAAATTTTGAAAATTTTTAATTTTTATGTACGATCTTTTAATGCAGTAAAAAAGAATGAATTCCTTTTTTCACATAATACTTTATTTCTTGATTTAAATATTTTATAATATTCATATTAGCAGAAATTAATTAATTTTGTTGAAAATGGCGTAAAGAAAGTTTAAAAAAAGTTGATTTTTAAAAATAACATAACTCTCATAAATTATTAACAAATTAGCGCAGTGTTGTGAAATAAGCATACAATGAAATTTATGGCGATCGTCACAGTCGTTTTCCGCCTTCGACTTATTCAGATATTTAGTACATGGAACAAAGAATTCAACGAACAATATGCTGGTGGAACCCGCATGTTAGTTATCTTATCAATAAACATTACCAGCATGGTAATGCGACAGCTTTAAAATGACGATGACGGTTTGAAGTCAATTTCAGTACTGCTAAATTCTCGATTTTTTAAATCAATTTTTCCAACATAATTACGAAAATACATTATAGGCATTTTGTTTTTATTTAATTATATAATTTTATTATATTTTATTATATTTATGATTATAATTTAATAAAATTTTTACTTTCTAAATAATAAATAAAATAATTTTTTTAGTTTTATGTATAACACACGATAGCTTAATAAATTTAGATATTTATGTTTTAAATCACTTGATATTATCAAAAAAATCCAATTGCATATTTTAAAATAGACAATTCTTTAACAGCAGAAATTTAATTGCAATTGAAAATACACATGCTCTTTTTTCGTTAACGAGACGCAATATTGATAGATAAGAAGGAATAAGTCTGAAGACTTCCAGATTCGAGAGACAACGAATACTTTGCCAAGAACACTTCATGTCGGTTCTTAGGATCTTAAAAGTACAGGCGTGGCAGATTCTCTAATTTATCTCTCGCCACTTATGTACACCACACATGCTTTCCTTAAACTTTTTTTTTATCGGCGTCTTTGCGGTTATGGAGAGAAAGACATTTCTTCACCGAACTCTTTTTGAAACACCATCGGCCTCAAAACGGATAACGATATATATATATATATATATATATATATATATATATATATATATATATATATATTTTTGTACGTTACTCGTTAGCTTAACACAATATTCCTATAATATCTTTTTTAAAAGATATCAATTGAAGTCAACAATTGAATATTTCTGTGATAGTTTACAATTTTGTAAGGTAATTCAATTGCATCACGTTGTAAATTTGTTAATAATACTGTTATATATTTATATTAATTTTTATATTTAGATTACAATTCGGATCATAAGTTGTGTTGCATCTATTATTAATTATATGTTTCCATTACAGATCACTTTTTTACAAAACTTTTTAATTCAATGTACCATGAAGAGCAGGAGTCCTTGTCATCTTTTTTCTTCTATCGAAACTGTCCTGTTCCTTTTTTGCCTTCCCCTCCGATGTTTTCTCCCAAAGAAAAATGAGGATTTGCCACATTATTTGTACATGCGTTTTTTCCCACGATATATCCGGAATCTACGGGATGTCCGCGACGATTCGTCCGTCCGTTTCCGAATTTAATTCTTCCCCAATACAGCTAAACGAGGATCCGCGCGATCCAGTAACGGAATACAATAGCGAGACGGGACAAAGGTTCTCTCGAGGATAGACAGGATCTTTTTTCCTTCCCTTACCCCCAGGATCACGAAATTGTGATGGAAACTGTTTTCTTTCGATATAAATCTTCGACAAGGATTCACAGATATTTCGAATAGTAACGGTTGTCGCGGGAAAAATAATTTTTGTACTTGCAGAATTTCAACACAATTTCAATATAAGGAAAACGATATAAGATTTCTATCAAAAATACAGAATAATTCAGAATATGAAATGTTAGAAATTAATTCTTAAAAATTAATTAAATATGTATCACTCTGTAAAAAAATTAATTCTATTTATGCCTACGCATTTAACGTCTGACACATACAGAATAATATTTTTCTATTTTTCATATTTTTCTATTTTTTATATTTTTCTATTAATATTCTTTTGTGATTTTTTCAGTTACAGATTCCTGTTAGGAAGATCAATATTTGCAACAAAATTCGAAGTCCACTATATACGCTTTATATAATCAAATTTCACATGATCTCACTGATTATCTCGACAATATATGACACGTAAATACGAGCACGTGTATTGTGATTCATAATAAAAATTAGAAAATTGTACTTATTCGTTAAGCTAATCTGCTTATACTTCATCTTTTGGATTATCAACTGCATGTGAAGCTAATATAAATGCTATATCTTTATTTAACATTTTTTTACATAGGAATAGATTAAAATCAATTAAAATCAAAGTAAGTCTTAATATTGTATCACATTTCACCTCGTATTCATGAAAGATTGCTTATTTATAATGTACTTTAAAACTTCTTTAAACCTTGAAAATTATTTTTTATATGTATATGTATTAATTATGTTAATTATGTTAATTTCATAAAATGGTATACCGTATACTTTCGACTTTACTAATCAATTATCGTCTTTTAAAAACAATAGAGACAAATATTTTAATTCTCTTTAGCAATGACATTTTGCGCTTCCAAAAAGAAAATACTTATTTCCTCGAATATTTATATCACAACAAGTACAATTAATTTAGTTATATTATAAACATAATTGTATTTATAAAAAAGTGTTCACTGCGAAACTATAAAATTGAGATGAATGCATAACGTACGTGACATGCTACAAAATAGAAACAATGATTCCTATTGTATTAATATCATCGATCGTTGATATGCTATTTTATTAAACTTTTACAGTACGCATGTTTAAGATTTAAAAAATAAATTATGACATATTTACAAAGACAATGTTTATAAAATATTTATTATGCCGTGTGTTTATTATTGCGCAATTTAAAATGTTATATATATATATATATATATATATTTAAGATAATATAAAAGATATCATTATGTAGGCTACATCTATAGAAATAGGTTAACTAATGAGGAGATGATGTAGAGAATTACGTAATTATATAATTGCGGATTATGTAATTACTGCATATAAATTTTATCTTTATATTGGTTTGTAATACTTACAAATATAATAAACTATTCATTGAGAATTTTAATTATCTGTATAAATATTAAAATATACAATATATATATATATATAATATATATTAATATTATATATATGTACATATATATTTATATGTGATATATATGTTTATATATATATATATATATATATATATATATATATATAAGTATAAAAATCAATCCATAACTGATATTAAAGAAATTTATATGCATTGTTTATTCTACGTCCCAAAAAAATTCTATTCATAAGCGGAAATTCCTTTAAGCATTTCCTTTAAGCAAAAAATCTTACATGAAACATATTCTTCTTTAATACGTATTCATTTATAAAAAAAGTAAATGTATGAGCGCGTGCATCTTATTAGAAGAAAATTGTTATTTATTTACTACGCTATTGTTATTTATTTGCTACACTTTAGAGTATCTTTTTGAGGCCATATATCAGAAGAAAAGTTTCTGCAATCAAGATCGCTAAAGAATAGAATTTTTTTTATCTTCTATCATTTCCTCATTTTTGGCTTTGTTAAGCGTTTAATATATCCTGTATAGAACCGATCCATAAATCGACTTTAATACTACGAGACATAATCCAAAAATGTGTACATAAAAGTGCCTTAATTAATCGTAGGCTGTAAGTTATATTAATATTTATATCTTTTTAGTCGAAATTTTTGACGGGATGTTTAAGATACTAATATATAAGAGTTACTATTACATTTCTAAGCACGAAATCGTGCTATTTATTTTGCGATAATGATGATTTGCCTTAAAACAAAAATAATTTGTCATTATATTGTACATGATGTTGCAGCAATCAAATATTTTTTAACGGATTTTTTAAGAGAATATTTAACAGCGTCCTGAAAAATGTACATGTTCACGTGCCTTAATTATGTGAAATAAAGCAATACGATTAGATTTTTAATTCCTGCGTTGTAATTAATCATTGTTCAAAAAATGTCATCCCTTTTTATCCCAAGCATAAGTTATCTAATTACAAAAAGTATGATTTGTTTAACAAAAATTATGAAATTGTTACAAATGTATATTATGCGATTGTATTTATTACAATATACGATTCATAATATATGTAATACATACTGTATACATGTATTGTATACATTTTTCTAAGAGCGATGGATTATAATGAATATTATATATATTTTTGTTGTAAATTTTATATTACTTACAAAATATTTACAAATACGTTACTCTTCGATTGTTTTCTCTTTTGTTTTGAATTAAATTAAAGTATTATGAAAAGATCGAAAATGTCATTTTAGGATTAGGACTTAATGTAAATTATACGCGAACACAGACAATATTTTTTTTTCTTCGCTATTTGTAAATAGTCAGTGCCTTGATTAAGCTTAAAATAAATATTTTATAATCTTGTATTTGACATATCTTTTTACAGTACATTTAAAATACATTTTATTAATTATGCATATTAGAGTTTTAATTTAACAGCAACAACATATACCATAATAATTATCTATAAAATTAATTAAATAAATTAAAATGCTAAAAAACGTTTCAAAATGCTCGAAAGTAAAAATTATAATAAATACCGGCTATTGTGTAATAGCAGGTTAGCGCCATTGTGTGACGGATTACATGAATGATTCCATATTCACTAGAATTTGTCTAATAACACGAAGATATTAAGAAGAGCTGTTATACACGGCCATAATACCACCTTCTCTTGTACTGGATTCATATACATGTAATTTAAATAATCTTTTTTAAATTTATTTTATGTCTTGTTAATTTTTTTTTTAAATTTCTTTATAATTTATTTTATGTCTTGTTAATCCATAATAATAGATTCTTATATAATATTCTTTCTCATTATTCAAGAGAGTGACTTGCATTAATTTAAAATTAAAAGCAAGCTTAACAATACACATTAATAATTTCGTTAGACACAGGATTATTTTCTCATATTTTTCGTTTTTCTCCAATGCTTCTTTTGTGATCGACAGACCGATTTCCTGTCATCTATTAAAAAGGTTGCGCTTACTGCTATGTCACTCTTTAGGGCGATATTTCCACATTAATGAATATTAATATGAGTTCAAAATCAAAAGCGAATGAGTGACGCACTTTTCTCATCCGGTCTGTGATTATTTACGTAATTTAAATGAATAAACAGTGTGATATTCATTAGGTCATTGTATAAATGAAAAGTAAAACTAAATATATAGATTGCTCCAGTCAGCTTATAAAGAACTGCGAGCGAATTAGAACGCATTTATCGTGAAAACGTGAAAACGTAGTTAACGCTCCTTCAGTTACCAATCACAAATAATATTTCTATTAAAGTATCGTTGCACTAACTTTAATTTCTTGAATCTTTTAATATCGACTAGTGAATTGTTAAAAAGAGTAAGGAATACATCGCTATCACAAGACTTTTAAATCGCAATGGACGCGGATCCAGTAACGACATCCTATTTATCGATCATAACTTTTTCTCTGCTGATCACGTTTGTCACAGCGTTAATTGCAGCGTATTATTATGTTGAAGCTTCTCGAGTAGTTCGTTACACAAAGAACCTACCATGTATGTATATATTAATTAAAAAAATTTAACTTCTAATTTAATTGTATTTTCACATTAGCATTAATATGATCTTCGTCACAATTGATTTTCTTATTGTTTATTATATTGTTTATTATATTGTTTTACAAAAATTTTATTTTTTTTTAGGTCCACCATCCGTACCTATTTTAGGTCATTCATTAATTGGTCTCAATTTGTCTCCCGAAGCTGCACTGAAGAAAGCTCTTGAATTTTACACCACTTATGGAAATGTAATAGGCGCATATATAGGTACAAAAACAGTAGTTTTTTTGGCAGATCCACAAGATGTTGAAATAATTTTAAGTAGTTCTGTGCACATCGACAAAGCTGAGGACTATCAGTAAGAAATTAAATTAATAATAAATAAAATTATTAAAATATACATGATATACTTTATTTCTATACATGTTACACCTAAATATACAAATTTTATTTTGAATATTTTTTCTTTTTTATTATATAAAATGTTACTTATTAATATTGCTTAAAACAATTGTCTTTATTTTTTATAGATTTTTCAAACCGTGGCTTGGAGACGGTTTGCTAATCACAAAAGGTGACAAATGGCGTAGACATAGAAAGGTCATTGCGCCCACATTTCACATGAATATCTTAAAAACATTTGTACCTTTCTTTTATGAGAACAGTATTGATCTCGTTAATCGACTTCGCGATAAAATTGGAAAGGAATTTGATTGTCATGATTATCTATCAGCTGTAACAGTTGACATTTTAACGGAAACAGCGATGGGAGTTAAAAGAGAAAGAAGGGAAAAAACCGGATTTGAATATGCTATGGCCGTAATGAAGTATATATTGTTTCCTTAAAATTATATGTAGTATTTTGAGTTAACAAATATTTATCATATAACAAACGCACTCATCATAATTTGAATATTGTAGATTGAGCGATATCTTACATCGAAGACATTATGATGTATCATTACGGCTCGATTTTTTATTCAAGTTTTCGAAGTTAGCCAAGATTCAAAAGAATTTGCTCAATATTGTCCATACATTGACAGAACATGTGATCAAAGAGAAATCAAAGGATGTCGAAGAAAAACATGTAAAATATCAACAATCAAAGGAAGTACAAAATGGTAAACCAATGGGAAGTTCAAATGTGATCGAAAATACGGAAAATGTCAAAGACAACGTCGTTAGTCATATGCATTACGTAAGAGATGATCTTGATGACATCGATGAAAACGACATAGGAGAAAAAAAGCGAGTCGCCTTTCTAGAAATGATGTTTGAATTAAAAAAGAATGAGCAAATGACTGACGAGGAAATCTGGGAAGAAGTAAATACTATCATGTTTGAGGTATGATAATATTTGCAATTTTCTCTCAAAAATAAATTTAGTCTTATCATGAATTTTTGGACTTAAATTTTTATAATTTGAACTTTTCTTAACTTCTCCATCACATTTTATGTATCATGAATTGCATTACTACAATAAATTGTAATTATTATTTTTATTATTAAAGAAAAAGTAATTATCGATTTATTACAGGGCCATGATACCACGGCGGCTGGCTCGAGTTTTGCACTTTGTGTCTTAGGAAATCATCCGGATATTCAGGTATATTCTTGTTATTATTTTTAATAACATCGATAGTCCCATAGTTTGCATTTCTGCTGCAAAATCGCCGTTTTATTAAAACAATTTTATTAAAACACAGTTACTTCAAAGTAGTTAAGAAAGCGATTAAATCTTTTCGATCTTCGGCCTTCTTAACGCCATAAAACATTGTTGTTCCTGGGATAAATTTGTTGGGAAATTCGAGATAGGCGTTTAAGGTTTTCTCATCCCACACAATAGCTTTTTCTTTCATAGCTTCTGTAGAATTAAATCCTGAAATAGCTGAAAAAAATTAAACAGTTACAAATAAATTAAATTACTACATTAACTACTACATTAACATTAAATAGTATTATATATTTCACATAAATAGTATTATATATTTCACATAAATAATATTATTAAGTTATTATTAAATGTTTTCTTCTGAAATTTATTTTAATTAAATTATTATTTTAATCGAGATGTTGTCTATATACATTGATACATTTAATGAATACCTACTTCCACAAGTTTTGCCCATGATACCATGGAGGTTAGGACCTATCTTATGTTTTCCACCCTTTTCCGTAGTATGACATGAAGCGCACAACTTCATAAATAATTTCTTACCATTGACCGCATCACTCATTTTAATAGATTATTTATATTTGCCACTAATCAAATTTAAATTAAATTAAAACATTAATTAAACAATATTGCATTTCGATTTTCAGTCATTTTCTAAGAGAGGTCGATATATTGCTCGGTTTTAATATAGTCGTAATAATTTACTTTTTTCCTCTTTATTTCTAATTGAATAATTTTTACCGTGTAGGCTCGCGTGCACGAAGAATTGGATGCAATTTTTGGTGATAGCGACAGACAATGCACTTTCCAAGATACTTTAGAAATGAAATACCTCGAGAGAGTTATTTTGGAAACTCTGAGACTTTTCCCACCGGTACCTATGATTGCCAGGCAACTTAACGAAGATGTGAAAATAGGTAACTTATCTAATTAATGCGTAATAATAACAACAACAACAATAATAATAATAATAATAATAATAATCATATTATAAGTTAGAAACTCTTAACTTAGAAACTCATTTATAAATTAAAGAAAAATATATGAAAGAAAAATATATGAAAGTATATGAAATATGTTAATTTGTTTTATACAGTAACAGGAAATTATGTTCTTCCAAAGTCTATCACTGTATTGATTTCACAATTCATAATTCATCGCTTAGAGAAATATTATCCGAATCCAACAGTTTTTAATCCAGACAACTTTTTACCGGAAAAAATGCAACAAAGACATTATTACGCTTATATTCCTTTCAGTGCTGGGCCAAGGTATTTAACAGTTATTAATATTTTTTAATAAAAATTTTTTTCTATCATTAACAGCTTTTTCTAAATTATCAGATTCATAGTTCGAGATATTCGAATTATCTTTAAGTTTGGTAAACGTTTAGTTTGAAACATTGATAATTACAAAAATATTTTGTGTCATGAATAGCAGAAAATTGTTATATTCGTTGACAATTTGCACTAAACATTTTCTTTAGGTCCTGCGTGGGACGGAAATACGCTATGCTAAAACTGAAGGTTTTATTGTCGACAATACTGAGAAATTACCGTATTATTTCTGAAACGCCGGAAAATGATTTTGAGCTGCGAGCCGACATTATTCTGAAGAGACATGATGGATTCAAGATCAAAATTGAACCGCGCAAGCCAGCATTTTAATCGGAAATTAAACAATCCTCTATCTGCATAATCCAGTCAAATATAAATAGTATATCAATATCTTAAGAACTATATATTTTTTATTTACTAATCTTACTTAAGTAAAAATATTTTTCTAATAATTTGATGTTCGTTTTTCTAGATTAATACTTAAGATACGCAAATGGAATACGCAAATAGAAAAATTAATAATATATTATATTTAAAATACCAAAAATATTATTAAAGAGCACATTATATTTTACAATTTATTTACAGATAAGACATAGATTTGCATTACTAATCCTCAATTACAGCTATGTTTATTTGACATGTACAATGCGTTCTTTTTATATTTTCTAGCAAAATTTTTGCTTATGTTTTTGAACATAACTTTCAACATTATTATCAAAATTTCTTTTCAATTTAAATTCATAATTCATTTATTTAACCCTTATCCCCCATACTTCATCCCTGTAACATAAACCTCACTGGGGGTCCACTAGACCCCAGCTTCTTTTAAAAGCTTCTAAAAATTACTCTATTCATTTCTTTGTCTTGAAAAAAATCATAGATATTCTTCAAAGTATGCTGAATCAATAATCTTATTTTTCGAAGCCGAATTTTTTATTATAATATATAAAAAACATCGTGAATTCAGAGATTTTTTTACTTAAAAGTGCGCTCAGATTTTTGCTCATGGACCCCAGGTGGGGTTTAAGAGTTAAGAAAAAATAAAATAAAAATTATTGAAATTTGTGAAAAATAGAGTAAAAAGAAGAAGCCTCGAGTCTGAAATATATGTAGATTAGGGAAATTTTTTAGAACTGTAGTTAAGAATTAATATTGAATTTTTAATCTTTTATTATTAAAATTAATAATTAATAATTGCTAATTATTACCATTAATAAAATTAGTAATAAATTAATAACTAATAATTAATAATTAAAATTAATCTACTTTATATAATTTTGAGCAAATATATAAAGTGTTATAAAGATCACATTGTTGTTCTATTCTATCTTACTTATAATGTAAGTAATATATACCTCAATATTTCTAAAAATATTGTAATTTGTCTTATTTTCTACATAAGAATTAAATCTGATTTATCTAAAAATATTTACTTTTATGAAAAAAATTGAATATTTATTACAAGATATAAAATTTTCTCTACGTAAGTGGCAAAAACCTACATATATAAAAATTAATGTGCTTCATACCTAAAGAAAAACTAAAAATATTAATCATTTTAATGAAAAAAAATAATAATAATAACAAATGCAATTTGATAAGTACAAGTCATTAATTCTTGAGATTTGAATTTCTCTTTATTTCAACTGAGAGAGAGAGATGATCGATAACTTTAGTATTTGTTTTTCGCGCGTTGATTCCGCCATTTTCTGAAATCTACGAAGATGAATTGCAAAGCCCAAGGTAAAATAAATACACTATTTAATACTAGTAGAGAAATTTGGTATATTTTGTAGCTACCAGTCCAATCCTTAATAATTCCTGCAACAATGTGTTATACCTGCGCGGTATAATAAAAAAGATTTAAAAATTATATTTGTTCTTTCTTACAACTTACCTACAATAGCGCCAAAAATCATTGTGACTGCACTGCTGATAACAGAGTTAATGCCGTAAGCTGAGGCAAATTTTTCTATGTTAAGATCTTCTATGATAACTAGAGGCTGCGGAACCTGTAACCATGATCGCACTGCGCCGATTAACGCTATTGTAATTAAGGCGCCTGTAAGCGTATGGCCATATAGCAGAAAGCCTATACATTGTGATTTTTATGAGCCATTTTAGAAATTAAAATTTGTCATAATTTGCTTATTTAATTAAAAATACTCACCTATTTTTGCGAATCCCATGAAGATTGTGGCGGCGAAAAATATGTACTTTGACTTTACGGTTACTACAAATGTGAAAATTGATAGTAAAATTTTGGACGCCAGTTCAGCTATTCCATTAATTGTGACACCTAATGCAGCATAGATTTTCGAGTATCCCGTATCAGTCATCATAAGTGGAAGAAGAGAAGAGAAACCAACGTCAGAAGTATACACGAAGCTGACGCCAAAGCATAAGTTTATGAAACACCAGTTCTTTATCAGAGACATGTCCACAAGTTCTTTCAAAATGATTTTACCCCTTTCAAGTTGGAAGATAAATCAAAGTGTAAATTATATCAAATTTTGTTTAGATATATAGAAAAATAAAACAATAATCAGACACGAGACTACCAAATCTTATAGTCTTAAGATGTAATCATAAATTATATAATTTTATATAATTATACAAATAGCTGTTAATAGCTGTATACTCACTTTCTCATTTTTTGTTCTTTTTCAGTGTCTTTTCTTTCTTCTTTTGTTTGAATTTTTTTATCTTGCCCTTCTTTCTTCTCCCGAATTTTTCTTTTTTCTCCTGAATTATATTGTTTTTTTTTCCTTTCTTGGATTTCTTTATTTTGTTTCTCTTCTTCCTCGTTAATTTCTTTATTTGTCTGTCTTTCATTGTTCCTCTTTTCCAAATGAAGTTGCTGTATATCGCTTAATACACAAGTTGCGCGAGTTAAATTGACTAAGCTAGAAGCCGAGATAACTGATGTACGCCTTGATAAATTTTTCCATATAGATTCTGATTTTGCTCCTCCGCGGCTCTCGGCGATTGCTGAGACTGACGCGACTCTTTGCGCAGAAGACTGCCGAACAAAAATAGTGTAAAAAAACGCAAATAGACGAATATAATTACATAGAAAAATAAAAATTTAACTTAGTGAGGTAGGAATCTTAGTGCTTATTGAATGTTGTCACCTTAAGAGTTTCATTTAGCAATGGCATTTCTGTGCCTCTGTCTTCCTTGAGACTGCGAAGACTGCTCCATTTAGTTTTGGAAGATAAGATTACGTCCATAGTTGAATGACGATTCGATTGTTTCAATTCTTGAAAAATTTTTTGTTCTTTTTCGCGAGCTTTTTCGGCATAAATCTCTTTTGGCTTTTTGGCGTGCCATTCCACGGGATGCATCATTGTCATTCCAACGACGCTATTAAGATTTAGAGCGCCTATGATTGCCGTAGTACCTAACACAAAAAACGACTAATAAAATTAAATCGTAATAAACTAGAACTTGTTTTTGCGACACTTACCGCGAAAACCATACAATGGCAACATTTTTTCACATAACATAGGATAAATAATTCCGCCCAACGCAACGATGACTTGCGTCGCATACATGACCTAAAAAAAGAAGAGAAAACTTTCTTAATAATCTGCGTATTCGATATTTCAGATTTGAACCTTGATTTACTTTTGCTCTTTTTTTTACAAAGTATGAGTTGAAAACTGTGTTGGTGACTGTAACAATTAAGCCGAATCCAAAGCCTTGAAAAAACAATATAAAAGCCATATCGTATATGTTTCTGACGAAGGCCAGGACAACATTAGATAATGCAAAGAAGAGTGCACCTACGATTCCGACCGATCTTGTAGAATATCTCTTTAGCAACGTATTGGTGAGCAAACCTGCAAGATACATTTTTCTATATATTTGATAAATAAATAAACAAAAAAGAAATTATTTTGTATTATTAAAAATAACGCTGTTTAAAAACGTTGTTTAAAAAATGTAATTTTCAAAGTACAAAAAGCTGAATGTTTGAATGTTTAAATAATTTTTTTGTAAAAAGATTTATTATTTTTATTATTTAAATTATATTTCATTAATTTTAATTATATATTTTTTTTATATAACTTTATAATCATAAATATTCGTGTTTCACTAAATATTTTTAGATATTATAATATCATGATATTAAATATAAATAAATTGCGTATAACAATAATAAAGAAATAGAATCCTATTTGAGACTTTCATGTGTCGGAAACATATGTATCACTATTACATATATCGCAATGTCATAAATATGTGGCGGATCGAAATTTTACACATGTCATTCGATTTAATTCGTACAAAATGTCACAGATAGAAGCTGCAAATTTGCAGCAAGAAGATGACTTAACTGACATCGATAAGAGTAGAAAAATGACGCTTATTTGAAGAACCACTTTATCTTCTTATCACATGGATACACATGCAAATTTCTTCTTCTGAAGTTTTATACCAAAGAAAAGAATGATGCAAAGAACACACTTTTTTGCAAACGCACTGGTTACAAACTGTTACCATTAAATTTATATAAAAATTTAAATTAATAATTACGCAAACATAATTTAGGGTGTATCAATTCTTTTCTTCAATTTTATTATTAACACGTGTCACAAGCGCGCTTACTAGCAATAGAAAAAGTGATCATAAAGAGTGTATTGGAGAAGCTCGTTGCCATGCCTGCCTGCCCGGAATCTTCGAGAAAATCACCAAAAATTATGGCAAATGATGATGTTGGACTTAATGTGGTGAACTGGAACAGTGAAAAAAAGAATTTATGAATTATTCATTATATACCTATAAAGTCCTTTATGTTTGTATTGGAAAAATTTCCAAAATGATTTTTAAACCAATGTTGTTTGTAGGGGTAAAGAGTGATATATATGTTTCAATAACTGAATTATATTTATCACGCATTAATATTATACTAACCATAATTAATATCCTTGCTAATGCAATCATCCATCCCCAGCCACCGTCTGGCGCCAAATCTTCTAAAATAATTTTATCCTCTTCATTTATCAGTTCTTCTATCTTTGCGGTTGCAATCTTTTTTTCATTTTCGGCAGTATTGTTGATGGTTACATTTGTCGTGCTGTCATTAACTTCTGCTACTGTCATATTGCGATAATTGCTTCCTTGAATTATTTGAACACATTAAAGTGCATCACGACTTTTGTAAAATAAGAAAATATAATAAAAAAAGTATTTGACAAAGATGTTATCAACGTTATCAATATAAAAATAGTATTTAAATATTACTATTATTATTATTTTATTATTATTATTATCAAAAAATAAAAATATTAAATTATTAAAAAAGTGATGTTTTATGGACGGTTTTGCCGATAATATCTGACTGAGATAAATGATTTATTTATAAAAAATATGCAAGTTATTTTTTAAAATATTTATTTTATTAGATTCAGTATATCTTTGTTTAGTCAATACACACAAATACTAAAATAAAAATTTTTTAGACGATAATAGTTAATTTATTGAGTATAATTAAGCAATCATTTTTTTTACTAGAAATATTTTTATATACGATTATTTGTATTTTTGTTAATATTATTTACAAATAATTAGTTTATGATAAAAAATTTTTTATGCAACATTTACTAGATAAATCAAATTAAATATATTTTTATCATTTTTATTACGTCGGATTTGAAGATAAGACTTACTTATTTATCCAGCAGAATAACGATAAATAAATTAAAATCAAACATCAATGATTCTGATGCACTTGCACGATAATCAAAGGTAGATAGTAGACTAAGCGAGATATGCCAGAAACGATTACGAAGTTTCTCTTATCTATGCAACAAGTGTTATCGTTTGAAACATTCATTCTTAGACATGAAATATTATATAGCACTATAGTATCTGTCATTACAAAATTACACATTGAAAGACATGCAAGTATAAATAAAATATCTCATGCAAACTCTCTGATGCTCACAAATACTCCAATCAACTATTATTGAATTTAATAGTAGGAGACATCATTTTCTATGTCTAATTAGATGACGACAAATGCGAATATTTTAATATTATAAATTTACTCAAAATGTTTATATCTTTAAAATAACTACATTAACAAAAATTTAAAATTAAGACAATGTTTTGAAATTTTAAAACTTTGATTCAAAATTTTGATTCATAATAATTAATTATATATAATATTATTTGTTGCTTTAGTTTTTGACTTACTCTGTGGTCTGCCGGTTTAACAATTCCATGTTTTCGAAATCATTTTATAATTGTTGTGATAATGACGATTTTCAACAAACACTTTTGTCAGTTTTTCTTTGATTTTTTCTAAATATTTCAGCTAATCTTTGATTCTCGATTTCAGTTAAATATTGCTTTCTTCTCACATTTAACTTATAATAGAAATCACATTCGGTGATGTCAGAGAGAAGACTAAATTTCTTCGAACGTGTTTGTATATATTGCGTACTTGACTTATTGGGAGAAGTTTTCATGTTTCTTAACTCTCGTCACAATTTTTATTTGGTTCCATCGACTAAATGTTATCTGTTTCCTTTGTATTAATACATTCGAAAAAACTTATAATATGTTAATGTATAATATGTAATGTATCTCTATAAATATTATCTTTTTATACTAACTATGCTTCCAATCTATGTATCTCAGAGGATAAAAAATAACAATAGGTACAATAGGTACAAACGATTATCTTGTTTCTTAACTTTTGTCAGTAAGTGTATGTATAAATTAATGTGCAACATGTATACCAAGAATAAGTAAGAATACTACACTTTAATAAAGAAAAATAAAAAATTAATTTGATAAGTACAAATCATTAATTCATGAAATGTTTTTCTTCATTCTCATTCATGGTCAATGGACTTGTTGATTTTCTGCACACGTTGCCTTCGCCATTTTTTGAAATCTACGAGGATGAATTGCAAAGCCCAAGGTAAAATAAATACACTATTTAATACTAGTAGAGAAATTTGGTATATTTTGTAGCTACCAGTCCAATCCTTAATAACTCCTGCAACAATACGCAGGTATAATGAAAAAGTAAAATTGTATATTCTTTCTCACAACTTACCTACAATAGCACCAAAAATTATCGTGACTACACTACTGATAACAGAGTTAATGCCGTAAGCTGAGGCAAATTTTTCTATATGGAGATCTTCTATGATAACTAGAGGCTGCGGAACCAGCAACCATGATTGCACTGCGCCGATTATCACTATTGTAATTAAGGCGCCTGTAAGCGTATGGCCATATAGCAGAAAGCCTATACATTGTGATTTTCATGAGCCATTTTAGAAACTAAAATTTGTCATAATTTACTTATTTAATTGAAAATATTCACCTATTCTTGCGAATCCCATGAAGATTGTGGCGGCGAAAAATATGTACTTTGACTTTATGGTCACTATCAATGTAAAAATTGACAGTAAAATTTTGGACGCCAGTTCAGCTATTCCCTTAATTGTGACGCTTAAGACGGCATAGGTTTTCGAGTATCCCATATCAGTCATCATAAGTGGAAGAAGAGAAGAGAAACCAACGTCAGAAGTATGCACGAAGCTGACGCCAAAGCACAAGTTTATGAAACACCAGTTTTTTACCAGAGACATGTCCACAAGCTCTTTCAAAATAATTTTACACCTTTTAAGTTGGAAGATAAATCAGAGTGTAAATTATAAAAATGTGAATTTATATATTATATATAGGACACACACACACACACACACACACACATATACATAATTGCCTTATTAAATTTTGTTTAGATATTATATAGAAAGATAAAACAATCAGTAACAAGATAACCAGATCTTATAGTTTTAAAACATAATCATAAATTATATAATTTAATTATACAAATAGCTGTTAATAGTTGTACACTCACTTTGACATTTTTTGTTTTCTCTCGATTTCTTTTTTTTCTTCTTTTGTTTGAATTTCTTTATCTTGCCTTTTTTTCTTCTCCTGAATTTTTCTTTTTTCTCCTGAATTAAATTCTTTCTCTTTCTTCTCTTGGATTTCTTTATTTTGTTCCTCTTCCTTATTCTTGATTTTTTTATTTGTCTGTCTTTCGTTGTTCCTCTTATCCAGATAAAGTTGTTGTATGTCGCTTGGTACACAAGTCCTACGAGTAGCCAAATTAACTAAGCTAGAGGCCGAAATAGCTGATGTACGCCTTGATAAACTTTCACATATAGATCCTGATTTTGCTCTTCCGTGGTTCTCCGCGGTTGAGACTGACGCAACTTTTTGCGCAGAAAACTGGCGAACAAAATTAGTGTAAAAAAATGCGAATGGACAAATATAATTATATAAATATAATTATGTATATAAATGAAATTATATAAAAAAATAAAAATTTAATTGAGTGCAGTAGGGATCTTAGTGCTCATTGAATGTTGTCACCTTAAGAGTTTCATTTGACAATGACGTTTCAGTGCCTCTCTCTTCCTTGACACTACGAAAACTGTTCCATTTAGTTTTGGAAGATAAGTGGACCACGTCGATAGTTGAACGACGATTCGATAATTTTAATTCTTGTAAAATTTTTTGTTTTGTTTCACGAGCTTTTTTGGTACAAACATCTTTTGGCTTTTTGGCGTGCCATTCCACGGGATGCATTACTATCATTCCAACGACGCTATTAAGACTTAGAGCGCCTATGATTGCCGTAGTACCTAACGCAAACAAAACGACAAATTAAATTTGATTGTAATAAATTAGAACTTTGTTTTTGCGATACTTACCGCGAAAACCATACAACGGCAACATTTTTTCGCATAACATAGGATAAATAATTCCGCCCAACGCAATAATGACTTGCGTCGCATACATGACCTAAAAAAAGAAGAAAAAATTTTTTAACTATCTGTGTATTCAGCGTTTTTAATCAGATCTGAACATTGCTTTACTTTTGCTCTTTTTTTTACAAAATACGAATTGAAAACTGTGTTGGTGACTGTAACAATTAAGCCGAATCCAAAACCTTGAATAAAATATATAAAAGCCATATCGTATATGTTTCTGACGAAGGCCAGGATGATATTAGGCAACGCAAAGAAGAGTGCACCTATGATTCCGACCGATCTTGTAGAATATCTTTTTAGCAACGTATTGGTGAGCAAACCTGTAAAAAACATTTCTCTATATGTTTAATATATAAATGATATATTTAATATATTAATGAACAAAAAAAATTTTCTAAATTATTTTATATTATTAAAAATAAAATGCGGTTAAAAAATGTAATTTTCTAAATACAGAAACCTTTGAGTGTTTAAATAATTTTTTTACAGTAAAGTTTATTATTTTTATTATTTATATTATATTTCATTAATTATTAATTATATATTGTTTTTATGTATTTTTAAATCATAAATGTTTGTGTTTTACTAAATATTTTTATATATTATAATATCATGTTATTAAATATAAATAAAATTGCGTATAACAATAATAAAGGTAGATGTAGAATTCTTTTAAAAACTTTCATGTGTGGGAAACATATTTATCACGATTACATATATCGCAATGTCATAAATGCATGGCGGATCGAAACTCTAATACATATGTCATTCGATTTAATCCGTATAAAATGTCAGAGATTGAAGATAGAATTTGCAGCATGAAGATGACTTAACTGTCTTTACTGGCATCATTAAAAATAGAAAAATAACTTACTTCAAGAGTCGCATTATCTCCTTATCACACGGATACAAATGCAAATTTCTTCTTCCGAAGCTTTATACAGAAAATAACGATTCAAAAAATACACTTTTTTTGCAAACGCACTATTTACAAATTGTTAAATTTATATAAAAATTTAAATTAATAATTATGCAATTATAATTCAAAGTGTATCAATCCTTTTCTTAAATTTTATTATTAAACACGTGTCACAAGCGCGCTTACTGGCAATAGAAAACGTGACCATATAGAGGGAATTGAAGAGGCTCGATGCCATGCCTGCCTGTCCGGAATCTTCGAGAAAATCACCAAAGATTATAGCAAATGATGATGTTGGACTTAGCGTGGTGAACTGGAACAGTGAGAAAAAGAATTTATAAGTTATTCATTATACATCTTATTCTTTATATATGGAAATCCTTTATGTTTGTGTGTTGGGAAAAATCCCATAATAATTTTTAAGCAAGTATTGTTTATAAAGTGTGATGTCTCTGTTTCAATAACGATTATATCCATCTATGCGTTAATATTATACTAACCATGATTAATATCCTTGCTAGTGCAATTATCCATCCCCAGCCACCGTCTGGAGCCAAATCTTCTAAAGTAATTTTATCTTCTTCATTTATCAGTTCTTCTATTTTTGAAGTTGCAATTTTTTTTTCATTTTTGGCAGTATTATTGATGGTTACGTTTGTCATACTGCCATTAACTTCTGTTTCTGTCATATTGCGATAATTGCGTTCCTGATTTATTTGAGCACATTAAAAGCATGACGACTTTTGAAATAATTAAATATTATTATTATTTTATTGTTATTATTTTAAATATTATTATCAAAAAATAAAAATATTAAATTAATAAAAAAGTGTTTTACATTCGATTTTGCCGATAATATCTGTCTGAAATAAATGATTTATTTATAAAACTTATAAAAAATATACGAGTTAATCATCAAAATATTTATTTTATTGAATTCAGTATATCTTTTTTTAATCAACATACAAATACTAAAATAAAAATATTCCAAACAACAATAATTAATTAATTGACATAACGTATAATTATGCCATCATTTTTTACTAAAAATATTTTTATATATGTTTATTTGTATTTTTGTTAGTATTATTTACACGTAATTAGTTTATGATAACAATCTCATATGCAACATTTACTAGATTAGTCAAATTGAATATATTTTTGTTATTTTTATTTATTTTTAATATTTTTGCGCTGGATTTAAAGATAAGATTTAACTATATTTACCTAGCAGAATAACAATAGATAAATTTTAAAAAAAACGTTAATGATTCTGATGCACTTCCACGATAATCAAAAGTAGTTTCCAACTAAATGAGATATGCTAGAAACGATTCTGAAGTTTCTCTTATCTATGCACCAAATATCATCGTATTAAACACCCATTCTTAAGCATCGTAGTATCCGTGATTACGAAATTACACACTGAAAAACATGCAAGTGTAAATAAAATATCTCATGCGAACTCTCTGATGCTCACAAATGTTCCAATCAACTATTATTGAATAGTAGCAGACATCATTTTCTATATCTAATTAGATAACGATAAATGCGAATATTTTAATATTAAAAATTTATTTTATTTAATGCAATTTTTAATAATAACCACATTCGGTGATGTCAAAGAGAAGATTAAATTTCTTCGAAAGTGTTAGTACATTGTGTACTCGACTTATTGCGAGAAATCTTCATATTTCTTAACTCTTGTCATAGTTTTTATTTGGGTTTTTTTTTATTCAATGTTATCGGTTACCTTTGTGTTAATATATTCGAAAAAAATTTATATGTTGATATCTCTATAAATTCTCTTTACACTAACTTTCAACCTATATATCTTAAAAGATAGAAAATGTACAATAGTTATCAAAAGATTATTTTGTTTTTTAACTTTTGTCAGTAAGTATGTATAAATTAATATGCATCATGTATACCAAGAATAAGTAAAAATACTAATAAAAATACTTTAATAAAGAAAAATAAAAGACCAATTTGATAAGTGCAAATCATTAATTCATGAAATGTTTCACAACTCTTTATTTTCATTCTTGGATGGACATAGTATTGGTTTCCAGCACACGTTGCTTTCGCCATTTTTTGAAATCTACGAGGATGAATTGCAAAGCCCAAGGTAAAATAAATACACTATTTAATACTAGTAGAGAAATTTGGTACATTTTGTAGCTACCAGTCCAATCCTTAATAGCTCCTGTAATAATACGCAGGTATAATGAAAAAATGTCAAAAATTGTATATTCTTTCTCACAACTTACCTACAATAGCGCCAAAAATTATCGTGACTACACTACTGATAACAGAGTTAATGCCGTAAGCTGAAGCAAATTTTTCTATGTGGAGATCTTCTATGATAACTAGAGGCTGCGGAACTAGCAGCCATGATCGCATTGCGCCAATTATCGCTATCGTAATTAAAGCGCCTTTAAGCGTATGCTCGTATAGCAGAAAGCCTACACATTGTGATTTTTATAAGTCTTTTTAGAAACTAAAATTTGTAATAATTTACTTATTTAATTAAAAATACTCACCTATTCTTGCGAATCCCATGAAAATTGTGGCGGCGAAAAATATGTACTTTGACTTTACGGTCATCATCAATGTAAAAACTGACAGTAAAATTTTAGACGCCAGTTCAGCTATTCCACTAATTGTGACGCTTAATGCGGCATAAGTTTTTGAGTATCCCGTATCAGTCATCATAAGTGGAAGAAGAGAAGAGAAAGCAAAGTCAGAAGTACATACGAAGCTGACGCCAAAGCACAAGTTTATAAAACACCAGTTTTTTACCAGAGACATGTCCACAAGTTCTTTCAAAATTATTTTATACCTTTCATGTCGGAAGATAAATCAGAGTGTAAATTATAAAGATATAGAATTATATATTAGGACATTATATATATATATATATATATATATATATATATATATATATATATATATATAAAAACACATATAATTACCTTATCGAATTTTGTTTAGATATTATATAGGAAGATAAAATAACAATTAATAACAAGACCACCAGATCTTATAATCTTAAGACATAATCACAAATTATATAATTTAATTATACAAATAGCTGTACTCACTTTGTCATTTTTTGTTCTTTCTCAGTGTCTTTTCTTTCTTCATTTGTCTGAATTTCTTTATCTTGCCCTTCTTTCTTCTCCTGAATTTTTCTTTTTTCTCCTAAATTATATTGTTCCTCTTTCTCCTCTTGGATTTCTTTATTTTGTTTCTCTTTCTTCTCCTCAATTTTTTTATTTGTCTGTCTTTCAATATTCCTTTTATCCAGATGAAGTTGCTGTATGTCGTTTAATACACAAGTCGTGCGAGTAGCCAAATTAACTAAGCTAGAAGCCGAGATAGCTGATGTACGTCTTGATAAACTTTCCCATATAGATCCTGATTTTGCTTTTCCGCGGTTCTCGGTGATGGCTGAGACTGACGCGACTCTTTGCGCAGAAGGCTGGCGAACAAAATTAGTGTAAAAAAACGCGAATAAACAAATATAATTATATAGAAAAATAAAAATTTAACTGAGTGAGATAGGGATCTTAGTCTCATTGAATGTCACCTCAAGAATTTCATTCAGCAATGGCATTTCTGTGCCTCTGTCTTCCTTGAGACTACGAAGACTGCTCCATTTAGTTTTGGAAGATAAGTAGACCACGTCGATAGTTGAACGACGATTCGATAGTTTCAATTCTTGAAAAATTTTTTGTTCCTTTTCGCGAGCTTTTTCGGCATAAACTTCTTCTGGCTTTTTGGCGTGCCATTCCACGGGATGCATCATTGTCATTCCAACGACGCTATTAAGACTTAGAGCGCCTATGATTGCCGAAGTACCTAACACAAAAAAAGACAAACAAAATTTAGTTGTAATAAACTAGAACTTTGTTTTTGCGACACTTACCACGAAAACCATATAACGGCAACATTTTTTCACATAACATAGGATAAATAATTCCACCTAAAGCAATGATGACTTGAGACGCATACATGACCTAAAAGAAGAGAGAACATTTTTTTTAATGATCTGCGTATTCAGCATTTTTAACCAGATCTGAACATTGCTTTACTTTTGCTCTTTTTTTTACAAAATACGAATTGAAAACTGTGTTGGTGACTGTAACAATTAAGCCGAATCCAAAACCTTGAATAAAATATATAAAAGCCATATCGTATATGTTTCTGACGAAGGCCAGGATGATATTAGGCAACGCAAAGAAGAGTGCACCTATGATTCCGACCGATCTTGTAGAATATCTTTTTAGCAACGTATTGGTGAGCAAACCTGTAAAAAACATTTCTCTATATGTTTAATATATAAATGAGCAAAAAGGAAATTATTTTATATCATTAAAAATGAAATGCTGTTTCAAAAATAAAAATTTTTCAAGTACAAAAAGCTTTGAGTGTTTAAATAATTTTTTTATAATAAAAATTATTATTTTTATTATTTATATTTTATTAATTATTAATTATATTTTATTTTTATGTATCTTTATTTATTTATCTTTGAGTCATAAATATTTTTGTTTTACTAAATATTTTTAAATATTATGATATTATAATGTTAAATATAAATAAAATTGCGTGTAACAATAATAAAGATAGATGTAAGATTCTATTTGAAATATTAATGTGTCGGAAATATATGTATCACGATTACATATATTTTAATGTCATAAATATATAGCGGATCGAAACTTTGATACACATGTTTAGTACACGATTTAATTCGTACAAAATTGTCAGAGATAGAAGCCGTAAATTTGCAGTAAGAAGATGACTTAACTGATTTAACTGACATCGATAAGAGTAGAAAAATGACGCTTATTCAAGAGCCACTTTATCTCCTTATCACACGGATACATATGCAAATTTTTTCTTCCGAAGTTTTAGATTTAAAAAAAACGATGCAAAAAACACTTTTTTTGAAAATACGCTATTTACAAATTGTCATCATTAAATTTATATAAAAATTTAAATTAATAATTACGCAAACGTAATTTAGGGTGTATCAATTCTTTTCTTCAATTTATTAAACACATGTCACAAGCGCGCTTACTGGCAATAGAAAAAGTGACCATAAAGACGGAATTGAAGAGGCTCAATGCCATGCCTGCCTGCCCGGAATCTTCGAGAAAATCACCAAAAACTATGGCAAATGATGATGCTGGACTTAGTGTGGTAAACTGGAACAGTGAGAAAAAGAATTTATGAATTATTCATTATATGTCTTTATGCAAAGTTCTTTATGTGTTGGGAAAAATCCCAAAAGATTTTTAAGCAAATATTGTTTGTAGGTAAAGAGTGATATATATATATATATATATATATATATATATATGTTTCAATAATTGAATTATATCTATCATGCACTAGTATTATACTAACCATATTTAATATCATTGCTAGTGCAATCATCCATCCCCAACCACCGTCTGGCGCCAAATCTTCTAAAGTAATTTCACTCTCTTCATCTATCAGTTCTTCTACCTTTGCGGTTGCAATTTTTTTTTCAATTTTGGCAGTGTTGTTGATGGTTGTGTTTATCTTACTGCCATTAACTTCTGTTACTGTCATATTGCGGTAATTGCGTCCCTAATTTATTTGAGCACATTAAAAAGCATGACGTTTTTTGTAAAATAAGAAAATGTAATAAAAAAAATATTTGACAAAAATATCATCAATATCATCAATACGAAAATAGTACTTAAATATTATTATTGTTAATATTATTATTGTTATTATTATCACTATAATTATTATTATTATTATTAAAAAATAAAATATTAAATTAATAAAAAGGATGTTTTTTTACATTCGGTTCTGTCATAATGTCTAACTGAGATAAATGATTTATTTATAAAAAATATACAAGTTATTTTTCAAAATATTTATTTCATTGGATTCAACACATCTTTTTTTAGTCAACACATACAAATACTAAAATAAAAATTTTTCAAACCATAATAGTTAATTTATTGACATAAAATATAATTAACCCATCATTTTTTTACTAAAAATATTTTTATATTTTTATATTATTTACGTGTAATTAGTTTATGATAAAAATCTTATATGCAACATTTACTAGATTAATCAAATTAAATATATTTTTGTCATTTTTATTGCGTCGGATTTGAAGATAAGATTTAAGTATTTACCCAGCAGAATAATGATAGATAAATTTAAAGCAAACGTCAATGATTTCGATGCGCTCCCACGATAATCGAAGGTAGATAGTTTCCGACTAAGCGAGACATGCCAGAAACGATTTGGAAGTTTCTCTTATCTATGTACCAAGTGTCATCGTATTAAACACCCATTCTTAGGCATGAAATATTAACACTATAGTATCCGTAATTACACATTGAAAGACATGCAAGTGTCAATAAAATAACTCATGTACACTCTGTGATGCTCACAAATGCTCCAATCAATTATTATTGAATTCAATAGTAAGAGACATCATTTTTTCTATCTAATTAGATGATAATAAATGTGCGAATATTATAGATTTACTCTAAATATTTTTATCTTTAAATAAAACACGCAATAACAAAAATTTAAAAGTAAAACATTATTTTGTAACTTTAAAATTAAAAAATTTTTTTATTTTAAAAAATATAACATTAGTATATATATGTGTGTGTGTGTGTGTGTGTGTGTGTGTGTGTGTGTGTGTGATGTATCAATAAAATCTATTGTTCTTAATTAATAGAATGCAATAAAAAAATACTTTTATTTTACAATAATTTTGTAAAAAAAGATTTTTAAATGAAGGTGTAGAAAAATTTAATGACAAAATAAAAGATAAAAATGAAATCTTTTAAATAATTATTAAATAATATTAATAAGAATAAAATAACACACTATGTTTTGCATGTTATATGACTTCTTCCATTTGCTGAATGTCAAAATACTATTGTATGTTTCTGTCGTTGCGTAACATGCATATAATATTATTTATTGCTTTATAGTATTTGACTTACTTTGCGGTCTGCCGGTTTAATTTCATATTCTCGAAATCATTTTACAATTTTTGTGATAATGACGATTTTCATCAAACACTTTTGCAATGTCAATTTTTCTTTGATTTTTTCTAAACATTTCAGCTACTCTTTGCTTCTCGGTTTCAGTTAAATGTTGTTCTTCTGCCATATTTAACGCAACTTTTAATACGAACCACATTCGGTGATGTTAGAGAGAAGACTAAATTTCTTCGAACGTGTTCGTACATTGCGTACTTGACTTATTGCGAGAAATCTTCGTGTTTCTTAACTCTTATCATTCAGTTTTTATTTGGGTTTTTTTGATTCAATGTTATCTGTTACCTTTGTGTTAATATGTTCGAAAAAACTTATAATATGTTAATATATCTCTATAAATGTTATCTCTTTATACTAATTATGCTTTCAATTTTAGACGATAAAAAATATACAATAGTTATCAAAAGATTATTTTGTTTTTTAACTTTTGTCAGTAAGAATATGTATAAATTAATATGCAACATGTATATCAAGAATAAGTAAAAATACTAAACTTTAATGAAGAAAAAACAAAAAACCAATTTGATAAGTGCAAATCATTAATTCATGAAACGTTTTTCTTCATTCCCATTCATGGTCAATGGACTTGTTGATTTTCTGCACACGTTGCTTCCGCCATTTTTTGAAATCTACGAGAATAAATTGCAAAGTCCAAGGTAAAATAAATAGACCATTTAATACTAGTAGAGAAATTTGGTACATTTTGTAGCTACCAGTCCAATCCTTAATAACTCCTGTAATAATACGCAGGTATAATGAAAAAATATCAAAAATTGTATATTCTTTCTCACAACTTACCTACAATAGCGCCAAAAGTTATCGTGACTACACTGCTGATGACAGAGTTAATGCCGTAAGCTGAGGCAAATTTTTCTATGTTGAGATCTTCTATGATAACTAGAGACTGCGGAATCAGCAGCCATGATCGAATGGCGCCGATTATCGCTATCGTAATTAACGCGCTTTTAAGCGTATGCTCGTATAGCAGAAAGCCTATATATTGTAATTTTTGAGCCATTTTAGAAACTAAAAATTTGCGATTATTTATTTATTTAGATAAAAATAGTCACCTATTTTTGCAAATCCCATGAAGATTGCAGCGGCGAAGAATATGTACTTTGACTTTACGTTAACTATCAGTGTAAAAATTGACAGTAAAATTTTCGAAGCCAGCTCAGCTATTCCACTAATTGTGACGCCTAATGCGGCATCGGCTATTGAATATCCCATATCGATCATTATAAGTGGAAGAAGAGAAGAGAATCCCAAATCGGAAATGCGTACAAAATCGACGCCAAAGCACAAGTTCATGAAATAGTAGTTCTTCACCAGAGACATATCCACAAGTTCTCTCAAAAAGGTTTTATATCTTTCATGTTAACAAGACAAATCAAAATATAAATTATAAAGATATGGAATTATGTATTAGAATATTATATATTGGAATATATTAGAATATATTATTAAAGTTATATATTAAAATATTATATATATATATATACACACATACATATACATACATACATATATAAAATTACATTATTAAATTTTGTATAAATATTATGTAGAAAGATAAAATATCACAATTAGTAACAAGATTACAAGGTCCTAAAGTTTTAAGATTGAATCATAAATTATATAATTTAACTATACAAATAACTGTTAAAGCTGTATACTTTATATTTTACTGTATAATTACTTGGTCATCTTTTGTCTTTTCTCTGTGTCTTGTTTCTCTTCTTTCTCCTGGATTTCTTCATGTACTTGTCTTTCATAGTTTCTCTTTTTCAAATGAAGTTGCTGTATGTCGTTTAGTATACAAGTCGTATGAGTAGTTAAATTAATTAAGCTAGAGGCCGATGTACTCCTTGATAAACTTTCTTCTACAGATTTTGCTTTTTCGCGACTCTCTATTGCTGAGACTGACGCGATTGTTTGTGCAGAAGGCTGATGAATAAAATTAATAATACTCAAATAGACAACAATATTGCATACAAAAATAAAATTTAACTGTTCATTTTATGTTAACTATCAGTGTAAAAATTAACAGTAAAATTTTACAGACAAAATTAAATAGGAATCTTAGTGCTGATGCTAGACTGAATTTTGTTACCTTAAGAGTTTTATTTAGCAATGACATTTCTGTGCCTCTCTCTTTTTTGAGATTACGAAGATTGCTCCATTTAGTTTTGAAAGATAAGGGGTTGATAGTTGAACGGTGATTCGATAATGTCAATTCTCGAAAAATTTTTTGTTCCTTTTTGCGAACTTTTTCGGCACGAACCTCTTCCAGCTTTTTGGCGTGCCATTTCATGGGATGCATCATTGCCATTCCAACGACGCTATTAAGGCTTAGAGCGCCTACGATTGCCGCAGTACCTAATACAAATGACAAAAGTTAGTTGTAATAAATTAAAACTTGGATTTTGGAACACTTACCGCGAAAACCGTACAATGGCAACATCTTTTCGCATAATGTAGGATAAATAATTCCGCCCAACGCAATGATGACTTGTGACGCATACATGACCTAAAGAAGAAAGAGAAAATTTTTTAATATTACGAAATTTCAGCAGATTTTTTAATAGATTTAAATATTACTTTACTTTTGCTCTTTTTTTCACAAAGTATGAATTGAAAACTGTGTTGGTAACTGTAACAATTAAGCCAAATGCAAAACCTTGTAGAAAATAAATAAAAGCCATCTCGTATATATTTCTGACAAAGGCCAAGGCAATATCAGTTATCGCAAAGAGAAGTGCACTTATGATTCCAACCGGTCTTGTAGAATATCTCTTTAGCAATGTATTGGTAAGCAAGCCTGCAAAAATCATTTCTCTGTGTTTAATGTATAAATAGATAGAAAGGGAAATTATTTTCATATTAATAAAATAAAATGCTTTAAAAAATGTAATTTTCCAACTATAAAAAACTTTGAATGTTTAAGTAATTTTTTAAATCAAAATTTATTACCTATTTATTTATATTATATTTTATTACCTATTAATTATATATTATATATTTTTATATATTAGTATCTTTAAGTTATAAACATTTTTGTTTTGTTATTTAATTTTTTTATTCAAAAGTCTTTATTTAACTAAAGTGAAATTTAGTATCGGATTCAGTGTGACTTTCAATAACAGCAAAACTTATTTCTCTCGCCTCACTAGAAATAATATTTTAATCTAATTGTAATATATTTCACGAACATATGATAACAAAATATGTCATATGCTTTTCCATAAGTAAGAATTTGACTATAGTTAGATTTGAATTCGTGAGAGATTTTCGTATGTCGGAGACATATGTATTACAATTGCATATGTCCGGTTCGAAACTTTTGTACACAATTAAATCGAATGTCATTCAAAAGTGATAGAAGCTGCAAATTTGTAGCAAGAAGCTAATGACTTAACTGACTTAACTGATATCAATAAGAGTACAAAAATGACGCTTATTTCGAGAATCATCTAATCTTCTTATCACACGGATACAAATACAAGCTTCTGCTTCTGAGAGGAATTTTATATCAAAGAAAAGAGTGATGCAAGAACACATTTTTTTGCAAACGCACTATTTATAAATTGTTACTATTAAAATTATGTAAAAATTCAGATTAATAACTACGCAAACAGATTTTAGAGTGTATCAATATTTTTTCTTTAATTTTTATTATTAAATACGTGTCATGCGCGCTTACTGGAAATAGAAAAATTGATTATAAAGGCGGACTTGAAGAGACTCGATGCTGTGCCCGCCTTCCCGGATTCTTCGAGAAAATTGCCAAAAGTTATGGCAAATGCTGATGTTGGACTTAGTGTGGTAAACTGAAACAGCGAGGAAAACTTATTGATCGTTTATTATATATCTGTATACAAAGACTTTTATGTTTATTGTAAAAAATTTTAAAATAGTTTTTAAACAAATATTATTTGTAAATAAAGAGTTACATCTATTTCGACAACTATTATATCTATCTTGCATTAGTTTTATATTAACCATAATTAATATCATTGCTAGTGCAATCATCCATCCCCAGCCACCGTCTGGCGCCAAATCTTCTAAAGTAATTTCCTCTTCTTTTATCAGTTCTTTTGAAGTTGTTATCTTTATTTTATTTTTGGTAGTATTGTTGGAGGTAGTCGCATTTATTGTCGTGCTATTGACTTCTGTCATTGTCATATTGCAATAATTGCGTTCCTGATTTGTTTGAGCACATGTAAAAATCATCACGAAATTTCGCAAAATAAGAAAACATAATAGAAAAAATATTTGACAAAAGATCAGTATTTCAATGTCAATACGAAAATAATACTTAAATATTTTATTTTAATTATTATTAAATATAAGAAATTTTAAATTAATAAAAAAATGTTTTGATATTCTGCCATAATATCTAACTAAAATAAATGATTTATTTATATGAAACATAAGAGTTATATTTAAAAAAATTATTTTTTTGAAACACTTTTAATTAATTAATAATTAATTTCTTTTGTTCAATATATTTTTTTTTAGTTAACAAATAAATACAAAAATAAAAATTTTAAACAAAAATAGTATTTTTTATATAAAAAAATTATTGTTTAATTATATTTTTCTGACGTAAAATATAATTAAGCAATTCTTTTTAATATTATAGATATTATATTATATATTATATAATTTATATGAATATTTTTATATAAGATTATTTGTATTATTGTTGACATTTTTTATATGTAATTAATTTGATAGCTGATTTTTTACGCAATATTTATCAGATTACTAAAATTAAATATATTTTTGTTATTTTTATTGCGCCAAATTTGAGGATAAGATTAAATATTTACCTAGTTGAACGATAAATTTGAACTAAACGTCTATGGTATTCCGATACTTCCACCGAAGGTAGTCAGGTTCCGACTATGCCAGACACAATTTCGAAGTTTATTTTATCTATGTGTCATCGTATTAAATATCTATTTTTAGACCAGAGTAAAATATTAACATTATAGGATCCGTACTTACTTAGGAATTGCACGTAGAGAGACGTTGCAAATGTAAAAAATATTATCTCATATACATTCTCCGATGTACATTCTTACAAATGCTACAATTACGTCAATTATCAATGAATTTAATAGTAGGAGACATCATTCTTTATATCCAATTAGGACAATAAATACGAGTATCTTAATAGTATGAATATCGAAAAAGATACTTATTTGCATTATTCACTTGTCGATCTGTTTCTCCATATTATGTGTATACGTCGCCTTGAAAAATAAAAAAAACGTTCCTTCATTATTATTTACTGGTTATTTTTACAATAAATACTCGCGATAAGTATTGCGATAAATATCGCATGCCTCAATAGTCAAATTGGGAAGACGCTTACTCCGGATAGGCAAAGAGGCTTTAGATTCATATCCTGGCTGAAGTGATATTTTTCAATAAATATTTTACAGGTTACTGCTTATTAATACTATAATTAAAACCGATGATCAATTTAATTTGTAATATTACTATTCTAGTTTCAATTTAGGATTGCATTGCAAGTATATCAGCGCGCAGTTTAGAATTAAAAATATATCTAAAATTTAAATGAAAATATTATTAAGCACCAAGATCCGCTTTGACTAAATAAAGGCACTTTTTCTATTATTTGTATTATTCATTTGTCAATCTCCACTGTTTCTCCACTTATTATTTAATATTATGGATTTGTTCTTAATATATCTTTAAATAAAACACGCATATTTTAACAAAAATTTAAAAGTACAACAATTATAGATTCTTTCGAATTTTTCTATTTCTTAAAAAATATAACATCAGTATATAGTTAACAGAATTTAAAGCATCAAAAAATGTTTCTATTATAATAGCTTTGTAGAAAAGTTTAAAAATGTGTAAAAAAATTTTAACAAAATAAAAAATTGAATAAAATTTTTAAAATAATTATTAAGTAATATTATTAAAAAGAATAAAAATAATATGATTAATGGGTATTTTTAATAAATTTTATTGATATAATACATTGCATTTTCGGTTTGTATTAAATCTCGTAAATTATTACTAACTTATAGAAGTATGTTATTATTTTGTATTTTTTAGTTTAAAATAAACTTAATGTAAAATAATATTTAAATTATATATGAGTAAAATAATATTTAACATATATAACAATAGTTTTATTTTAAAATTAAAAACAATATCATCAATATTGTAAGAAAACTATTTTTGTAAATAAACTACACCTGGATAACGTTCACCCAGCTTACGTCGTATATCTCGTAGTTGCCTAACTTAAGGCGCAATTTGCTTAATATCAGCAAATGTAATTTTGTGAACGTATTTCTTTATTTTATTTATAGTATGTATAGATTGCGGTATATTAGCACAGAAGCCAATTAATATTATAGATTAAAATTGTAATTTATAATAATTAATTCTGTTATCGAACAAATTTATCTTATAAAAACAATTATAAATTTCATGATATCGTATATTTCGTAATATTGTAAAAACTTGGTTGCAATTATTAGAACAGTTTTATTGATGAAAGTAGGTAACATTTTATATTTAAACTTGACGTGTACCTATCGCCTTGTGAGTGCTATCTACATGTATGTGCAATGTGGACACAGATAAAACGTCCAATCAATGAAGGTCGGCCAGTGCTGCAAACGATTTATATATGACACAGTGGACACTGGCATTAATAGTTATTCGCTAATTATATCAGTCGTCTCATTCTGAGCCATAAAAACGTTTGTACTGCTGAATAAGAAAGAAGTGAAGCGTGTAATATACGAAGCGCGATAAGAAATCGCGTGAAGGAACGTTATTAAAATTTATTAAAAAATTTAAAATTTTTAAAGATTAATGGTGAGTTTTATTGTATTTATTATTTACATATTATGTATTAATCATATTATGTATTAAATAATTTAATAAATATAGCTTCTATAGAGATAGTGAAAATTGTGACACTATAATACATACTTAAATAATAATGTAAAGTAATGCTAATTTACTTATATTATTATTTATGTAATAAAAATAATAATATATTATTATTTATTTAATAAAACTTATTTATAATTATTGGATATATAAATGATATGCAATTTCTAATCTTTCACATTTTATTTTTACTCTATTCTCTAATATTTAAAAAATAGAAAAACGTAAATGATAGCGTATTACTTGCAAAAATCTTGCAAAATATCTTATCGATATTATTGAAAATTTACTAGACAAATTATGTATATTTTTCCTTCAACTATGTGATATGATATAAATAATAAAAATTTTCTTCGTTTAACACATTCTGTGCCATGTGGGTTATATACGCCTCACGCTGAATTTTCCATTCAAACCATTTGCAATTTTTGTAACTATAAAACTAAAACAGAAATTTTTTTTTAAATTGATAAATTGTAAAAAAAAAGTCAAGTATTGACATCTAAGTAACATGTACAGCGGTTTATTATGGGTCATATACGCTCCACGTGGCCTGAACGGAAAGTTCGTCAAAATCTGGCACGGAGTGTGTTAACATATTCATCAAATTTAGACTGACTACGTTTTGCATGTGACTCCTTCCGTTTATTGAATGTCAAAATACTTTATTCTTGCTGTTACGTAACATGCATATTATACATAATATTATTTATTGCTTTATAGATTTTTAAGTTTATGATTCGATCAACTGCACACGTAACGATTATTCATTCTAAATCCCCCGCTTGACCGGTATTTTTCCACTAGAGTAGGAGTGGAAACAAATGGAGAGAAGTGGAAACAAATGGAGAAATAGAAGCAGTATTATTCGATTTAGCAGTACTATTCGATGCTTGTTAGTCTGAAACAGAAAGTCACACAGTAGTAGGCAAGCATATTTGATTGGTGCGTTTAGTGAGTATTATTAGTATCGATTACAGAAAACGCTCATGTGACAATGTGATTGAGAGAGAGAGAGAGAGAGAGAGAGAGAGAGAGAGAAAGAGAGAGAGAGAAAGAAAAAGAAGATTACAGTCTAACTTTTGATAATACTTTTTGGTAATATTAATAATATAATTTATATTAATAAATTAATAATAATTTATAATAATTAATTTATATTAATAATTTATAGTAAATTAAATAAAAAATATTTTTTTTATAGATTATGGCAAAAAGCAAGAAAAATGTTATTAAGGGACAAGCTCCAGATGGTGGCTGGGGTTGGTTTATTTGTCTTGGAAGCAGTCTAATTACGGTACTGTTAACAGATTTATCATTATATATTATTATTGTAAAGCTTGAATTATTAATTCATGTTCAACATAAACAACATAAAGTAACAGAATCTCAGAAAAAAGATGATATTATGTTCAATGAAATGAGAGAATTACTTTTGAGGAACTTACTTCTCCAAGATTCTTATTTCACAAAAATTGTTATTTTTATCTTTATTTTAAATACACTGTATTATAGATTAAATAGACTATATTATAGATTAAGTGTCCTTCAGTTTTATGTATATTTACTAGTGCTGAAAAATGTAAGACAGTAAAATTAAAATTGAGTTTATAGACGATCATTTTTACATATGCGATTATATGCGATTATAATAATTATTATATGTATATATAATATTAGGAAAATCTTAATTGTTATTTCACTAAGAACAACACAAATTGTAGCTCTCTTTGCGATCCTTGGATCCATCGTTTGGACTGCTATTCAAAGATCTATTGGAGGATCTCAATGCCGATTCTACATGGACATCAGTTATAATGAGTGTTTTAGATGCCATTGTCAATTTCTCAGGTATAAAACGTGATTTCAGCAATATACAATATAATATACAAACTTGTAATTATGTTATTTTAAAATAGAAGATTATTTATTCTTATCAAAATAATTATAAATTTACAGGTTTTTTTATTGGTCCATTATTAAAAAGATATTCTTACCGACAAGTCGCATTTTTTGGATCTTTGTTGAGTTGTAGTGGTTTAATAATTACTTCGCAAGCTAATAGTATGCTGTATATCATTTGTACTTATAGTATATTAGGAGGTATAGAATCTATTATTTCAAACCTATAATCTTGCTATCTTATTAAAAAATATATGTATTTATAAATAATATTTTAATGTTTTATAATTGTAATTTCTTTTGCAGGTTTAGGTACTGGCCTTGCCACGGCTTGCTCCTTCGTCGCATTGAATACATTCTTCGACAAGAAACGTGGACAAGCAGTAGGTTTTTCCATGGCGGGAACCGCGTTAGCAATGATGCTCGTACCATTGGTAATTTGTATTATATTTATGAAAAAAAAAATTTTTTTTATAATTAGCAATTTATTTATATAGTTAATACATATCCTGCTGGACACATACGGATTTCGAGGCACAATACTTATCGCTGGGGGATGGGCATTACATTCTGTGGTTGGATCATGTTTGTTACGTCCACTTGAAGAACGATCATCGACACCCTCAGTCGAGGTTTAGGAATTATTCTAATCCTCAAAATATAAAATTGTCATAGTTTTAAATTTTTGACATCTCGAATTTTTATATTAAATTATTAAGAAAAGAATATGTATATTTACGTATGATAATATTATTAAAAAGTAACATTTAATAGGATATATATATTGTTTTTATAGAAAAAGCCTAATGAAGTACGAGAAAGTGAGGCTTTATTAATGAAATCGAATCCTGAAGCACGAAAGTCAAATGGATCAATGTGGATCAAAGATCAAAACACAGAAAACGAATCAATCTCACCCCAGAAAGAATCGTTCATGAAGAAAATAAAAGCAACTTTTGATTTGGATCTTTTAAAAAATTCCACGTACTTAAATGTTGCTTTAGGTTGTAGCTTCTTTTACGTAGCTGAGTCAAACTTCAAACTAATGACTCCTTTCTTTCTCTCGGATATTGGTAAGAAAATTTTAAATATATAACTTAGACGTAATTAGTACCGTAGCAAAGGATGTCTATTATCTTGTTGTTGAAAAAGCTCCCGTGTTCTAAACACGGAAATATTGAAAGTTCGCGTCGCATACGTACAAATCTGTTTAGACATTATAGGGATTTCGATGATCGAAAGACACCGATCTCAGCAAACATTCTCGCTACGGCACTGCTCGTGAGTTACATAAACTGCTCGTAGGAACTTGACGATCGACAGGAATGACGAAAGCAGAGGTGGCCTTTTGCTTGTCCCTGACTGCATTTACGGACATACTCGCTAGGCTGTTGCTGCCGACATTATTCGACAAATTCGGCTGGAAAAAGCGCATGATTTTTTGGATCTCTTGTCTTCTCGTTGGAATCATGCGTTCTAGTAATTTTTCCATTGAGCTATTATTAAATTTTATTATTGCAATACACATTTATTATATTGTATTTAATTATATTCATTCTTAATATTTTTTTTTACATAGTATTAGCAGAACAATTGGAAAAAACATCACTGATCGTTATGTTCGTAATAGTTGGATTTTTACGTGGCGCTACATTGGTAAATTTAAATCTATGCATCTCCGAATGTTGTACTTTGAAGAAACTACCGAGTGCATTTGGAATATTTATGGTGTTTAAGGGCTTATGCGTAATTATTATGAGTCCTTTAATCGGTATGTTTTTATATAATAATATACGAAATAATAATGTTTTTTATGTATTAAAATAGAAAAGTGTGTAAATTAATTTTTATCTAATTTTTTATTAAAAAAAGGATACATCAGAGATGTCAGCAATAGCTACAAAATCTGTATTCACGTGATGACCGCCATGATACTTGTCACATTTGTCGTGTGGAGCATTGAATTTTTATATTGTATCTTTTATAGACAACTTGTCATTGCTAAGAAGTTACAACAACACAGAATAACAGAAATTTAATGTAGTAGTTTTGTAAAATAATCTAATTTTTATCATTTCAAATTCTTATGATTTAATACGTCATGAAAACTGTTTAAATAAATCATTTTTTTAATAATTTTGTCTTTAATTAATGATTCTCTGTATAATTAAGAATTATAAAACGGCTATCAGTCGTTAAAATTTCTGTCACAACATGATTATTTTCCTGTTCAAAAAATAATCTTCGTGCATTAAATTGGATCAAAGTACATTTTCAATGGCTTTATAATCTTTTCAGTGCATTGATATCTTATCTATCGTAGATGCAATGATATGTATTTTTACAAATGCGACAAACTTATTTTTCTTTTATTTACTCGTAAAATTTCCTTGTCAAGTCAGTTATTATTCTGTATACAAATTTAAAAAATCTGATCATTGTTTTTTTTTAAAAGAAATTGTCTAAAAAGATTATCAAATTGGACAGGTTTAATAAATACTCCAATATCAATTTTATTTTTATGGTTTTTTCTCTTAAAGGTTATATTTTTATATTAAATTATTACAAAATGTTGAAACGCTATAGAATCGCGACTGGATATGACACGAGTATCGTATAACATAATTATCACTCGTGTCATTGCACTTACACGAGATAATGAGGCACGTTTATTAATTTGTATTGAGTTCATAAAGGTGACTGTAAATTAAATATTCCGAACGCATTGTAAGCGCGCGTGCATTCAGACTCACGAATGAAAACATTATGAACGATCGCGCTTGTATAGAGTAGCGGAGCCGGTTTTCGTCGCGCTTGCTCCTCTTCGGCCAGTCTCGGATCGTCCGCAGCTTGTGTCAGAGCACATCTTCCTTGGTTTTATGTGCCGAACATTATATTCGAACATTAAAAAAAATCCTGTTCTATATTTAAATAAATTTTCAAAATTGACATGCGTGAGTGTTAATGTTGTGATATACGGCGGTGTTGAAAAATTTTCCAAATGTATTTAATATTAAATAATGTACTCCGATAATTGCCAACCCAGAGGCTTAACAACTTGATTAAACATCTTTGCCTGACTGCAAAGTAAGCAGTTCGCGCGAGAAGAAAAGAGAACGACTGAGTCATTAGTGCAGATAAAGATATTAAAGCGTTGATGAAGAGCAAACAGAAGAATAAATTAAACATGTTATTTCAGATAACTATTTCTGTTTAAGTAACTGGTTGAGAAAGCATTTGCTTTTGCCACTTTATTTTGATCATCGTGAATATTTAGCTTTAAGAGAGAGAGAGAGAGAGAAATATAAATATAATTTAGAACGAATGGGTCAATCTTGTTGTCAACTTACAAGTAGAGTAAACTTGCAAAAACTATTAGAAGTTATGCAAAAAAAGTTATTAGCAAAAATTATAACTTTATAATTTAAGCAATTTGTCAAGGTCGTTAATCTATTCATTTAGATAATAACTGAGGTATTGGTACAATCATTTGAGCTGAATTACGACGAATAATTACGAACTTGTTTTTGTTATTGAATATCACTATTTCGTTAGTTAATAAAAAATACTCGAAAAAGATTGATAAATCATGTAAATATGTGAACGTGTAATAAAAAAGGCAGCTGCTTCTAAAAAAAAATATACAATTCATACGTATATATAAATTATATATATACAAATGCATAGAAGCTGAACCGAAATGAGAGAGACCTTATCCACAGTGCATATCTTATCATTTGTCCGATCTAAATTTATGATTGTACGTTGTCTGAATGATTAGGTTTACAGTCTGCTGATGGTACCAACACGGAATACAACTGAAAATCTCTAGGGACGTATATTCTCATGAAATATTTGCAAACGCGTAGCAACTACGATTGATAGAATGGCACGTGACGTAACAGACCGGGGCTGGGCATGGGCGATCGTTGCCGGTGTAACTGTTATCAATGTAAGTCTTTTTTGAAACTATTCATTTCTGTTATTATAGTGAATTTTAATCTAGTGATTTTAATTCTAATCAAGATTTTTTTTCAATAATTTGAATCTCTTCTAATTAAAAATGGAAAAAAAAGATTTCAAAGATTTTAAAATATATTGTCTACATTTACTCATACAGCACAGAACATTCCAACAATATTGCAGCCACTTTACATATTCCAGATATATTACAGGAACATTATAAAATTACTGCAATATTGCTGGTGTGTTCTATGTTGTATGTGTATAGTATTTATAATATAGTATTTATGATGATAAATTTAGTAATATCCTTTATTTTCTACATAACATAAAAACCTTATGTGAATAAAAATTGTTTAGACATTTTGCAATTCTTATAAAACTCATATTTTTTATTTTCTTAAAAAATTATATTTTTTTTAGCCGGAAATTTTGTGATGGACAATTTGAACAATTACATTCTTACAAATAATTGCAATTTCTTTTGTCAGCTAGCTGTGCTTCCAGTCCAACAATGTTTTGGTCTTATCTTTGCGGAACGTTTCGCAATTCTCGGTATCACCGCGACCCAAACGAGTCTGATTCTTCATCTTAATGGGACAATAACATGCAGTCTCGGTTTGATAAGTGGTCCAATGATGAAGAGATTCGCCTTTCGTCAGGTCGCATATTTCGGCAGCCTGACAGTCGTTCTCGGAATCTGCGCCGCTGCCTTCGCCGTGTCTCTTCCAACTCTTATTATCACTTACTGCATAATCATTGGTAAATAATCCACTCTACAAAAAATACTAAATACTAAATACTAATCCTAATTAGAGTAATCGACGAACCGCTTAATCGTCTGTACTGAGCACCACTGAATTCTAAGAGCAAAGTAGACTCATACGGAGCAAGGCAATGATAGTACACGCACACGAAATAGAGGAATCTTTAAAGTATTCATTGCTATAACGTACCATTTGTTTGGCATTCATAATGGCGCTTAATATTTAAATCAATATTAAAGCTTTCATCTAAACTCCAGTAGTTTTAAGTACACTCTTAAGCATATATCGCGTAGTACCTTTAAATTCGAGGTATTAATTTCTAATTTCTAAATTAATACCTCGAGTTTAGAGATAGTACGCGATATATGCTTAAGAGTGTACCAGAACGGGTAATAATGTAATTGCATTATCATGGATTCCCAAAATTGCTCTACAAGAAATCTAAGCTTTTATATATTAATTACACCATTATTGTCTTAAAATATAATATTAATTTCAAAATTCATATGTTTAACAGGCATTGGCCAAGGAATTATTTTTCCAGCAACAACATTAGCTCTGAATACGTACTTCCGCAAGAAACGCAATATAGCCATGGGTTTTTCAGTTACATTGACCGGTTTAGGTCCAGTCTTAATGCCGCTTTTGATAGATGTACTTCTCGAGAATTTTGCCACCACTGGTACTCTTCTAATCCTTGCTGGAATTGCCTCTCATTCTCTCGTTGGTGCATCGCTGTTAAGACCGTTTGGAAAGCAGAAAGAGGTGAGTTAAAGGTACGTGAGAAAATCTTATACGGATCTTCATTTTTTCATTTTATATATTTCAGTCACTTCATTGTCACATCAACAATGTGCGAAATGTAAATCATATTTGGAAGGTTCTCTTTCTTCTCCCATTTTTAGCAGATTATTCTGATAGACAAAACTACCAATATATCAAAAGAGGAAAATTCATGTGTTGATAATGAAGCAAATACAGAAAATAAAGCCGTTCAAAGCCCGTTATTAAGCGAAGAAAACGCTGAAGAGGAAAGACAACCGAACCATCGTCCAGAAAATAGCGAAACAGAAGTGAAAGAAAGTAGACAAACTTCGTTTTTTAGAAAAATTATTACGAGCATGGATCTCGATCTTCTTCGTGATAAACGTTACATAGCGATAGTATTAGGTAGATTATGAACAATTGAATTCACAGGTCTTGCCGAAATAGAATTAAAATCTTGAGAAATGCATGTAATATGTGTCTCATAAAAACAGGTATGGGTGTTTCCTTGGTGGCTGAAACAAATTTCAACGCAACGATACCTTTCGTCCTGGCCGAATTGGCGAACCTCGACAGAACATCGATAGCTACAGTGATGTCGATTCAAGCTGCTGCGGATATCACAGGGCGCCTTTGCATACCGTTGTTGGCACAAAAAACTGGCTGGACTTGCAGGAATCTTTATGTGATATCTCTGCTAGGATCAATCTTCGGAAGGACTAGTACGTACCGTCACATGCATAAAGTATACGAACACGAGGAATCTCTTCACAAAGTGATTTTTGGGGTGGGTTGATTAGCTGGCTAAGTGCATATCATATGACCAATCGATCCACAAATCATTAATAATAATATTTAATAATTATCAAACCGCGGTTAAAATTGTGATGTTATTTTGTAATTTTATACTTAATCTGTTGAGCATCTATCGAGCTTTTTGTCATCATTTCATAGTCTCTTACTAGGGATGGAGCCACCATAGTGATATTGAAATCCNACACACACACACACACACACACACACACACACACACACACACACACACACATACTACAGTGTATTTAACACATTAAGATATTCTTATTATATATATTATTTGATTATTTAATTAATATTAAAATTTTTTATACATATATCTCAAGAGCCATTTACATGATCTTATTGATCTTCGCATTCTTGATGTTTTATGTAAACTTCTGTACAAAATCAAGTTTCACGTTAGTTTCTTGATAGTTCTGTCGACGTGGGGTGATACTTACGTCGTCGTGATCGGAGTAGCTCTAGTCATTGGATTGGCGAAGGGAATCAAAGCTGTCTTCCAAACTCTAATCATTCCCGATTACGTATCATTGGAGAGGTTGCCAGCTGCATCCGGTATTCAGATGGTTTGTAATGGCATCCTGTCTATCAGCATAGGACCAATTATAGGTAAAGAAAAATTCTAAATGTACAATAAAGGCAGCTCTTAATTTTTTTGAATGTTAAATTCAATCATAATGTTTAATGGGCAATATCATTATTATTTTCTATTTTATTTATTTTATATTACATTATTGTCTATTTATCTATTTTAATCAAAATAAAATATTTTATTTTAGGTTTAGTACACGATTCAACAGATAGTTACGTAGGTGCGCTTTATTTCACATCCTTTCTCAGCTTGTCCTGTGTTTTCTTATGGTCAATAGGTGGATTATGGATTCTCGGTAGGAAGACTCTAAAGTTGGATTTACAAAATCCAGAGAAGCAAGAAAATTGTCGCGAAAATATGTAATTAATTAATTATAATTAAATAATTTAGCAACAGTTTATTTAACATTTCCAACTCATGAATATAAAATATTTTTTTATGAATATAGAGTATTTTGATATATTTTATATATGCTTTTATACTGAGAATTTAATGATGTAATGATTTTAAAATCTGATGATTGCATAGAATTATTAATTATATTGATAAATATAAAAAATTCAAAGTTCTTCTCGCACAACCATCAATAATCTTTTTAATTCATTGGTAATGTCATAAAAGTAAACATATGAAAGTAAACATAAACATACACCACATTATCACTGATTTTATTAATAAATTATCAATAAATGTACTTAATTTGAAGTTTTCATTAAAGTCACTAATGTAGCTATTTAATAATTTTATAAAATTAGTAACATTTTTATAAAAAATACTAAATAGTTTTATCGTGATATTATACATTAAGCAAGCATATAATTTTAAATTTAATAACTTAAGATTATTCTGATTTAAATAAGAATCTGCAAGATCCTCCAACATACTCATTGATAACAACTACTTATCAGAACAAGTTGATATGCATAACAAGGAAACTCATTTGTGCAAGAGATATAAATTATTACATTAAAACGTATACACACATGCATATATTCGAATACATAAATCATTATTTAATCTCATCAATTCTTGCTTTTCTTTCCCGTCTCCTCTTTACGCGAGTCTTGCAATGTTATAACAATTAAATAAGAACTTAATTACTATATCTAAGTATAATTGAAATAAAATTTTTGTGTCTGTTACATTTTTATATAAGTATTTAAATACTGCAAAAACAAAAGAAATTTTGTGTAATATTTAGTTGAAATTTGATTACAATAATAAAAAAATGTAATATACAGTAACAAACAAACTAAAGCAATTGGTACAAAATTGCAATACTTCATGCTATGTATGTTGCTACACACAATTAGAATAAAAAATTAATAATTTATTATTATTAGAATCTGATTCTATATAAATCTTTTTAATACGCACATGAGACTAATGTGTAATGTAGATTTATCTGTAATATTCCTACAAAAAAGATTTTACTACAAGAAATTTTGATAATTATTAATTAAATAATATAAGAATATAATAATAAATATATATTACTTTTCTATGGATCATACTATTTACAATTATATAAACATATATAAACATTATATAAACATATTGTAATATCCTTATTATTATGACATTTCTGCAAAGATTTTCCACTCGCTTTTAATCTAACAATTTTTTCTCATCATATATTTTGATTGTATCTGTATTGAACCTTCACGGATCAGATTCAAAATGATCAGATTAGATTAATCGTGAGCTTAGACATGCTTTCTTATCTTCCATGAAAATGTTCAACGGCAGTGTATGCCTTCATCATTTCGCGAGACGCAACATTATGATCGGATTAGAACAATATGCTAAATTTTGTGCTGTTTGTCTATGTGTGTTATAATTATCGGTTTATTAAAAACCAGTTAAATCTGTAAATCAATTCACAGAAAAAGAGGGTAAATTATGTAACAGTTATTTATATGTTGTGTAATATTTTATAGAAAATATTTTTATTTTTTAGAAAAAGAAACATAAAGAAAAGAAGAAAAAAATAGAATAAAAATTTGGAATATAATTTTTTTTATAGTTATATATATAAAAATTATTGTTTTGTACATAAAAATATATATCAATAATTTAATTGCAAATTTTTATCAAAAATAATATTATATTATATTATTAGATATCGTAAAATTTATTTGTTCAATAAATAAAGTAAGATCAATTGTGATTTAAAATTACGGATAATACATTTTCAAATTAGTCAATATTCAAATAATCGCGGTATCAATCAACGCAGATAAGATTGATCATCAACTGATACTACAAGTCGTAAACTACAAGTCACGATTATTATATAAAATCAGTATTATTACGGAATGATGGATAATCTAAGAGATGATGCAAGTTTAGCCAATACATTGTTACAACATTTTAGCAAATAAAATGTTCGTAAGCAATTGTTAAGTGAAATACAATAACTCATCTGCAGCGAACGTGAATAAATGTGAAAACAAGATTTTGTACAGATATTTATTTGATAAAGTGAATTTTTAGTGCATGTGATATTTATATTATTTCTGAATGATTACTCAATATTATATTAAATTTTATTACATGATTTGATTTTATGTATTGATTTGTAAAATGTTTACGAAAGTACCGCCGAATGGGGGATGGGGATGGATCATTGTCATAGCTTCAGCATTAAATTCCGTAAGTTATCATAAACATCTTATCAAGAATATGATGTAAAATATGACGGAATAAATCAACGTGTCCGAATTCTTACCGCATCAAAGAACAGAAACTAATTCGAATAAAAATTTTATAGCTATGTACCATCCCGATTGTGCAAGTATTCGGATTAATATTTAAAGATTCTTTCACCGAGCTTAATCTGACTGCAACCGATACGACAATTATAATCAATGTAAATTTGGCATTCGGTATGATACTCGGCTTAATCAATGGACCCCTCTTGAAGATCTATGGTTATAGAAAAGTAGCGATAGTCGGAAGTATAATACATACAGTTGGTATATTATTGACAGCATTCGCTAACACCTTTACTCTTCTTATAATTTGTTATGGAATTCTAGCTTGTGAGTAAAACAGAATCATTTGTCAGGCATTATTAATAATGTTTTATATATAACAATTATTGGAAAAGAACATTGTATTTTTTATATACTTCCAAATATATTATTTCGAGCAATTATTTTAACTACAATTATAAATAAATATTCACTATTATATAAATAAAATAAGCATAAAATAATCATTATTAAAATATAATTTTTCCATTTTGAGCAGCAAATTTTGCAAGTTTTTTAAATACGAACATATAAATCAATGCGTTATAAATTAATTATATCAAATTTGTTTTTACATAGCTGTTGGTATGAGTATAACGATGTCTGCATTCTCTCTGGCGATCAATTCTTATTTTACCACGAAACGAGGACGAGCAATAGGCATGGCAATGACTCTCACGGGATTGGGTCCAATTCTTATGCCTCAAATAGCATCCTTCTTACTTTTATTTTACGGTCTTCAGGTACTGTAAAGAAAATTTAGTAATAGAAGAACTTAATTAATCGAAAAGATTTAATATTTTTTAATATTCTCGATATATATAATACGAGATGACTATATTAAGTAAAAATATTGGAATGAATATAGAATTAACTGTACAGTAGAAAAATATAGAGAGTCTATGTATTTATATATTTATATTATATTTATATGTTTAAATATCTCGTTATATAAGAACCATCTCGTCCGATGTAGCTCCATTTACAACGAATATCACCGATCGTAAAGTACAATAGCAACTGCTTATCGATGTGAATCGGACAATAAATATTTGTTTATTTTCTATCAGTGATTGTAAGATTTAGCATTATAGCTAACATTAAACTGACGATTTTCTCTCTACGCATTGTCAATCTGTAGCTTCAAAATGTTTAATGAAACCCCTTTCTTTAATTTCCAATTAACTTATCGATAGTTATAACTATTTACTCTATTAAAAAAGATTATAAATCTTATTAAGCAAACATATATAGTATACAAAAGATGTAATATTAAACAGGGGACCATGTTGATACTTGGCGCTTACAGTTTTCATTCGATAATAGGCGCAATGTTGCTACAACCAATTAAATGGCATATGAAAAACGCGCCCATCTGCTTAGAAACAGTCACTGAAAATCCTAAAATTTTGGCTGACATCAATGAAAACCAAGGTACTTGTTAATCAAAAATACGTATACGCATGATATATTCTTTGCCAGCAATTTGAAATTGCAGATACACCGAATCATTACGAGGAAAACGAAACAAATATATACTCTTCGGTAATGACGTTAAATAATTATCAAAGAAAAAGGAGAGAGACAATATCCAGCATTGACTATGATGTTGAAATTGGAAGCATTTACGGATTCGATACGCCTTTACCCCGACAGATTTCTACAGACGGAACGAGTATGAGCCGATTTAATCAACAACTTATTAATTAATAATAAGTAAATTAGTTAACAACTAATATTGGCACAAAAGTGGCGCTAAAAATACAAATTCTATATTTCAGTATCGTATGACCCAAATTATGACATCGAGATGTCGGTGATTAACAGAGCATCAAAAACAAATTTAGTCGATAGTCGCAAGGATCTAAAATATCCATTATGGAAATTATGTAATTATTCCGAGATTATATAATTTAAGCTAATTTTTAACAACAAATGCAGTAGCGAACAAATTCAGATTTGTAATTAAATGTTACAAAAATAATGTACGTATTTTTTACAGCAAAAAGCGTGGATAGTATTCATCTTGGTAGCAGCTTAAAAATTTTCGACGAGCCTATTCCAATAACGAAAAAATTGACTTTTGTCGATAATAGTATAAATAAAAATAATGATATAAGTCAGAATATGGAAAAGGATTTGCTATTGAAAAATAAAGATAATTGTTCAATCGAAGAAAACAATGATTGGTAAATATAAAAGTATATTTACAGTGTAATAGTGAATAATAAATTAAATAAAATTAAGTAAAATTTTGTATATTTTTTTTCATTTTATTAATATTAATGTAAAATATTATCGTTTGCATCAAATATGTACGATTACAATATGATTATAATTATATGATAAAAACATAATAAAGTATATAAGATATAAAATACTGTATTTTGTAAATGAAGAAATATAACAATGCAGTGATAAAAACAATTCGACCGTTTCTCGAATTCTACGACGAGTGGCTGACCTTTATGACTTCGATCTTCTACGCGATCCGATTTACGTGAACATCATGTTGGGAATGTCAATCGCAATTTTTGCGGAGATAAATTTCTCCATGTTGACGCCGTTTATCCTCGCTGACATGGGTTTAACTACAGCAAAAATTGCCAACGTCCTGAGCATCATCGCGATAATAGATCTTATTAGCAGAGGCGCGGCACCTTATCTAGGGGAGTGGTTGCATCTGTCACCCAGAATGATGTACATGCTCAGCTTGGTTCTTCTGATAATTAGCAGAACCTGTAACGTATACCGATTATCTTTGATTGAATTTTATAACAAAGGAAGAAAAGAAGAGCAAAAATTTTAATATAACAGTAAGTTGATCTCTACTTTTTTTTGTTGCAGCACTGATATTTGCGAACAGCTTCGCTTCAATACTGGCCGTCGCTATCGGTTTAGGAGCAGCAAAAGGAATTCGGTCGGTGTACATGGCCTTAGTCGTACCCAGCTACGTTCCCATTCAAAAGTTACCCAACGCTTCCGGGATTCAAATGCTAACCAACGGAATGATTCTCATGAGTGCTGGTCCTACGCTTGGTAAGTAAACATTAATATTATATATAAAATCGTTAAATATAGCTATTGTTCTTCGAATATAATTTGTCAAATGTTAGGAAACCTAAATAATAAAGAATTTACTTGCTACAGGTATAATACGAGATAATACTGGAAATTACACAATCTGTATTATCTTGCTCAACTGTGTAACCGCTATTACATTGTTTATATGGATAACGGAGATGCTTATACGAAGAAAATTTGCCCGGCAAAAATCGAAATTATCCGAAACATCTTAATTCTAAACTGAATATAATTATGTTTTTGTAAATAAATCATTTCCAACGATACGCAAGTTCCAAACGCGTTAAAAGCGCGATTAATAAATAATATGCAGAGAAAGAAAGAGAGAGAGAGAGAGAGAGAGCGAGAATCTAAATATACCTACTTCATATGTAGGAGAAAGATTATATGCGACAATTTTCGATTTCACGAATCATGAAAGGGAATTATAAGGAATAAAAATTCTTCCTTCTCTCTAAGAAACACGTTAGACTGCCAGCACGGTTGCAATTAAGGTCGTGCCCTTGTTCGATACCACTTACCATGGAAATGGATCTAATTAAAGCGTTAGTCTTCTCTAGTCACGATTGGAGTCTTTAAGACAAACAACGACGGCACGTCTTGTAGACAATGGTACATCTTTTCCCACTATCTTCCGGCGGGAATTCTCACGTTTCGCTGCGACAAGCAACGTGTGATCCTCCTGAAAAGAAGTTCGAAGGTCAATGAATTGTAGATATTGTTGCATTAAGCAAGTAATTTATTCGCTGCTAGTTTCATCTTCTCTCGCATCAAGTTCTTACTCATTAAGTATAACATCTTTTTCACGACATCAAATGGTTGTAATATACGCACGATATCACCTAATTTTCCTGTGCAATGGCTTGAAGCGGAATTAATTTCGTTTCTTTTAAGAAAGACTTAAATGTAGAAAAATACTGAATATTTTTGTTAAATATATTTTTAATACGATAGTAGTAATTTAACAATATGAAATATCTGTAAACATTAAGTTACTTTTTCATATGATTTTGCTTGATGTGAATAAAAGGATAAGCTCGAAATTTGCAACACAAGGTCCCATTTTATTGTACAATTGGAAAAAATTGACCTACATGCATATAAGCATATCACGTACGAATGTATATTTAGATGCAGGACTCAGATAGTGACATTTTTTTGGCGGACGTCCAGCTTTACGAAATTGGTGAAAGTGACAATCGAACACGGTCGGCAAATGCATAAAAGGCAAGCTCAAATAACGCGACAAGATTTCAAAACAACCACATCCGCAGTTTTCTAAAATCGAAGTAGTAATAAAACGTGTGACGTTTTAAATAATTTATGATATCATATGATTTAATATTAAATAGTAAATCTACATTTATTAATATTTATATTATTTATTAATATTTAATATATTAATTGTATATTTATTAATATTTATATTAATTATCAAGAATACACATGTTATATTGCATCGTACAGAAAAATATGTGACACAATTTGCAATAAAATATTTTCTAATTAAAAATATTTTCTTAATGTTGGAGAAATATAAATTTATATTAATTCCTTTTATGTGAGAATTATTAAATCATTTATTATTCATTATTTACTATCCGTTTTCTATTATTCATTATTATTCATTGTTTTTTATGTCGCGCCACAATTCGTTTTTTTAGTGTTAAACAGAATGTGACTGAAAACGAAAAAAAGTTTTTCTCTTGATCGTTTAACATGCACGATAGGTTCTGAGAAAAAAAGATTGATTAAACTAGTTTGGATTTGGTTTACAGAATTGATGAAAGTGCTCCAAGAAATGTGTTCACTTAAAATCCAGTTCATGTAGGACTGACCTGATTGATCAATACATGCACGTATATTGTAACCATCAATCTTTTTTCCGTTAAAATACGTATTTTTTTTACAATAAAAAATCTTTACATTAAAATCTTTTTTAAAGTTTTTACAAATGTCAATCTTTCAAAACTTAAGAAAAATTTTATGCACGTTATCCACATTATTATAAAACTAAGAAATTTCATACAAATTATTTTTGTCTCAAAATAATCAAAAATTAAATTTGTGTTGATATAAGAATTTAATGTAAAAAAAAATCCAGCGTGTGTGTGTGTGTGTGTGTGTGTGTGTGCGTGCGTGTGCGCGCGTGCGTGCGTGCGTGCGTGTTTTATACTATATAAAACACATATATACAAGCATATTTATATTATAAACATAACTTATTTCAATTTAAGTAGCTTAAATGTGATTAAATTACAAAATAATTGCCGAAGTCTTTTAGATCGAAATATTGCAGTTTAGCTTATTTATATACATAAAAATACACATTTATACTTAAAATATTTATTAACAATTTTAATGGTGGACAACTTTGCAAGTCATGATGTGACATAATGCAAATACATACCATGTTTTTAGTCTCTTGTAGTTTTCTTTTTTATTTAGACTTATTGAACGGATATAAAAAAGATTTATAATAGAACTTATAGAATACGTCCGGAATATAAAATACATTTATCCGGTGCACTGGCCACGATAATCACTTACGCACATACGTAAAATCGAAACAGTTCACCCGTAAGTATTTATATTAAATATCATTACATTAAATTAAAAAGTTCGTTTGGGAATGAGGTCAAGAACTACTTTATTTTAACATAACTATTCACAATCGCTCACATTATTCACAGAAACACACTATCAAAATTGTCTACACATGCACATAATTGTCTTGAGCATTTTCCACACTTGATGCGTCATCGTCTGGCACGCGATTCCTGCAAAAATAATAAACAAAAAAATATTGAACATTACTTAAAAAGATTTTTAGAGATTTTTATTGCAATAAATAAAATTATATTTTTAGATATGTTTTTAAAATATAAAGTAATATATCTAAAAAATTTAACATTAAATTAAACATCAATATCAATACAAATTTTTGTTATATGCTTACTAATTATTAAAAAAATTAAATGTATTGATAGTTTTTGAAAGAAATATATATACATATATCAATTAAATTATACAATTAAATGCAAATATACAATTAAATTTGTTTTTAAAGGTGATTAAAAAATTTCTAACTAAAAAAGCTTGATCAAATTAAAAACTGATTTTATAAAATAAAAAATAAATAAAACCAAGAATTTTTATTTAAAGAATTTAAGTACTAAATCAATAGTCATACGTGCCTTCGAGAGTTTAGAATATAGCATAGGAGATTCAGTATCGTTATTATCGTAGTCATTATCGACAGGCGACGCAAACTCTTCATGCTCCATGATGCTCCACAAAGGAACACTCTCTGGGCCTGTGGAAGCCACAGCCAAATTGTTCACAGCCTGAGGCAGCACTTGGTAAGCTTTCTCGATCAACTCGAATGTATCAGACTTCTTCGTTTTCTTCGTATCTATTTGCGAAATTTTCTTCGATTCTTGCCTGCTCCTTTCTGCTTCCTTCAACGCTTTCTCTTGTCTGTATTCGGAATTCAAGCTAGAAGTAGTTACAATTGGCTGAGGCGTCACTATATAGACGCGTTCTTTGTCTGAAGAAATTCCCACGGGAAAATCTCGCCACATATTCTTGGGTGTGGTGGGAGCATTGGTAGAGCTTTCGGTCGATTTTTCAATTTTTATTACCTTAAACAAAAAAGAGATAAGATATTATTTCTTATTATTAATATGTCTTTGAAAACTTTTATTAATTACTTGTTCTCGCGAGCCTTCCGTACGATGATCAACCGACTCTTTATATTCTTGATCATTAAAGCTGAATCCGTTCAAAGTAATGGTCTTAATATTATCGTTGTGAGATTCAACTACATGATCAATGGACTCAGTGGTCATGAAGTACTCATTAGGGATCTTCTTTGAAGGGAAAAGATACGGATTGCCCGAACTAGGCGATGCTGTACTAGCTGTACTTATGTTCTTTGAATATTCCTAAATTAAATTTTAAAAAAATTAAACACCATCATCATTACTACTATCGTTTATTATAAATATTAATGCTAAAATTAGTATTAAAATTTTTGGTATTGACAATCAACTATTTCATCAAAGATTTTCATTATTTTATCTTATTTATTTATAAATTTATACACATTTATTAAAAAAAACATGACATACCTCTATCGTCCAGTCATCAATATTCTTTTGCAAATTATGTACATCTATAAAGTTGTTTGTTTTAGTTTTAATAATTGGTTTTTTGGTAGTAACTTCGAATATCGCTAAAGTAGTCGGCCAAGATTGAAAAATGTGCGATGAGTTCGGAGGACTGACCACTTCAATTCTGTTTCTTGATTCTTCGCCGATATAATTGTCATGATTGGATTCATCCGTATCAATGTTTTTCCCGTGCGACGGATAGAACGGATGTGGTGTGTCTTGCGACGTATAGGGAATGATGACTTGTACCTAAAAATTTCGTTCATACAGTTCAGAAATACAGTTCATGATAACTTAAGATGTTTCTCTCTGAAAATTTTTGTACTCAAAAAACACGATCGCATTACCTGTTTATTCTTTTTCGCACCTTGCTGCCTTGCTTTCTCGTCCAAATTAATGTTGTCACTTAATATTTCTTTCGTTTCATTATCGTAAGGTTTCAGCATAACGTTTCCAGATGATTCTCTATCTATACTTATTGAAACTGAAGGAACATTTGACCATAGATCCTTTGCCTTATTAGATGGTGAAACATCTTGTTCTCGTATATTTTTCATATCTTGAGTTATACTATCATTGATCTTCGATTTCTTTGTCATGGTATCAATTGTTTTTAAATAATTTGTAGGGAGGTAAGATTCCGTTGAAGCGATGCCTTGACGTGTTCCAAAAATCTCATCGCCAGGTGTCACAGTCGTCCCGGCAATCTTGGCACTCTCAAAGTCCGCGAACGCGTTAGAGGTCGACGGTATCGAGGACGAGTGCGTCCGACTTTCATCCTTGTGCGTGAAATCTAGTAACGGTGACTCCTCAAAATTTATTGAATCTGCAATCTTCCTGGAAGATTCGTCTGAAGTGTGCAAAAGTGCGCGAGAGTTATCCTCGGCGACATTAGCGCTGAAAGATAGATCATTATGCTGATGCTCGTAATTGTCTGGTACTCGATCGAGACCGGAAATTCCATAGCTGGGAAGATTTTGATTAGTTTGACTTGCGTTATCGAGAAAACCACCTAGCAATCCACTTGATCCCGTTGCGTCATAAAATTCTCCGTTATTAGACACTTCTAAAGGTTGACGATTCGACACAGAATCACTAAGAGACGTTTGATGATTTATGGAATCAAATAAATCTGCATTAGTGCTTTCGAGTCCTTGCTTGTCTGGTATAGAATTAGCATGACCTTGAGACACTTGAGTGCTACTGGAAGATAGATCACCATGCGCCGCATGATCTTGATGAAAATTTTCAAATTCTCCATTGCTTGCACCAGGATTGGTATATTCTACTTCTTGAGAAATTCCTAGACCCGAATGAACCGAAGAATCTGGGTACACAGATTGTCCGTTATGTCCACCATTGAAAGTAACTCCCGCATCCAGAAAAGAACTGTTTCCTATAGATGCACCGGAAACTGACGATGGCGGTGAATCAAGATATCCCGAGTTTTCATCGGGAGCGACTTGTACAGGGTAATTAAAATCTCCTGCTTTGAAGAGTGGCGGCATTGCTCCAGGAAATAGATGCGGGTGCAACGGGGCAGTAAGACCGTCCTGTCCATTGGGCAAAGGCGGCGCAAAAGGGAAGTTCGGAGCTCTGACTTCTTGCGAGGCAGCATGATAAGCGTCATGAGGTATTTCGTGATTTTTAGATAAGTATTTGCCGTCCGACGATTCAAATGGTGGCGGTGCATATGAAGCATCTTCCGAATGCGCCCCATGCTGTATCGGCATCCAGGGGACTTTGTTGCAAGAATTGCAATTCTTGATTTTAATCGGGACAGGATATCCTGAATGATCATTCATAGAAAACGAAGAAAGAGGTGGTTTCTCATAAGCCACAGGGGGAGGACCATTGTAGATTGTCGCGGATGGTAGAGGAGCAGGTTGAATGAACTTCGGAGGATATAAGGCTTTGGGCTGCGGAGACAGTGGTGGCGGCGGCGGCGGTTGTAACGAAGATTCGGAACTGAAGGGATTCAACCACTTCATTAGCATCGTAAAATAACCTGGCGGCGGGGTTGACTGAAAGTTTGCCAATCTTGGGATTCTACCCGGTGGATGAAATCTTGGTGGTGGTGGTGGAACGAGGTATTCATTGATTTTGCGAATGCGTCGAACGTTGTTCGGTCCCCAACCATTTTGATTAGCAAAAGTCCCGTTGATTATGCAGATCACCAGCAGCAAGACCTGGAACACGAAACCATTGCTAGCAAGATGTTAAGAATGCTAATGTTATTAAAGAAAAATAGTTTTATTGTATTATTTATCTGTAAATTTTATTATAATCAAGAAATAACGACATTGTAAGCGAAATCTTTCTTTAAAATTATTTATTAAAATTATTTAACAAATATTTGTTAGTAATCCAAATTTTTATTATATAGGTCTTAAATAAAAAACACAAATGTTTATTAAAGTCATTGGATGCATGCTAACAATTTTTTCTTTTTCAATATTTCAAGTATCACTTATTCAACGAAATCTCTTGCATTATTATGTATGAGATTTCGTTGGACAAATGATACTTGGAATATTGACTACTTTCCGCAACAATCAATGATGTGACAGAGAATAACGTGCGGTGAGAAGCGAACTGGGTCGCACCATGAGAATCATTCTACGCCGCCGAGGATTATGTATGCCGTACGTGAAACTAGACGCCTTCCCTCGTTATTCCAGAAGGAGTCCTCGTTGGACTCAGTTTTCCTCTCCTTAGTTCTAAATTCAGCTGATTATCCCGCTTACAATTTACGCACGTACAAGAAACGAACAATATTGTCATGCCGCAAAAATCATTCGGTAGCAAAGCAACTAACAATTGGTTTGCTGTTGCGTTTCAACTGCCACAAATCATACGCTCTCGTCACGTAGTAATCCTCAGGTTTCACATTCGTTTAACGAATTGTTAAACTAAGCGTTATTAAATTTCGCACGGCACTCTTTACGTATTCCTAATTCCAAAATTGGCTTTCGAAGCAAGTGAAAAGCATTCGCGCAATTGTTGTTTAAGGTTTCAAGATTCTTTGGCCTGTTTAACCGACATAAAACTCCACAATCATTATCCCAAGAGATTCTGAGTCAACCATTCATTACTGAAGATAAGAGATCATAAGATATATGCAATGCTAATATAAGGTTAAGAATGTGTCAAGAGAAAGGGTCATGAATGCAATTTCAGTAGAATTACTTCGGTTTATTACTCACTTATTCAATTATTTGTATATAGAATTATTATCTAATCTATTATCTGATTATATTTATTTAGAGAAAAATTTCAAATTTTTATATATTTTGCGTATCGTTTCTATATATCTTAATCGATTTCGAGAGAGGAAAAGAGATACAGAGAGAGAGAGAGAGAGAGAGAGAGAGAGAGAGAGAAAGAGAAATAGAGACATCAATTAATTTCTCTTTATTGTGTACAATTATTTTAAAAGACAGAAAAGAAAGAATAAATTATTATTATAATAATTTATTATTATATTTAATTATTTCTACGATACAACATTTGAGTCATTATTTCTCAGGAATAAAATATTAAAGTAATAATAATTAAATATAATTATTATATATAGTAAAACAATATATCAAAAATATATCAAAATATATTATAAAAATTGTGATACATACAATACTTATTGCAATTTTAATTAATTTATTTTTTTGCTTAAAATAGTTTCTACAGCTAGATTTTTGTTTTATTAACACAATCGAGTTAAATTCCAGTCTGATATATTCTAGGAATGCAAGAAATTGTACCCTTGTTGTTGTGAATCTTCACAAAATCTACTGAATTATTCTTTCGCAGACAGGAAACCTTTTAGCTAGGAAGCCTCTACCACGGAAGGTCGCGTGGAAAACGAAGGAAATGTCGAAGAAAGGCCGGGAATTGTCGCAATTCGCAGCAACGTTGAAATTCTCCCACGTTGATTGAATGCGAGGGAGAAAGAAATCTCCACGTGCCAGTTCTTAGCGTACGTGCGCCTGCAGCCGCGTCGCCGCTTTCGTGAGAGAGAACGAGAGTAAGTCGGCAGGTGACCGTGTTTGTCCCGTAAACCGGAAGCCGTGTAGGAAAGTGAAGAAACGGAAGAAAAGAGGAGGCGCGTTCGCGCACGCTACGTGCGAGAAACGCGCCTCTAATAACGCGTTACGATTTTACGCGCACATGAGAGCACGTTATGCAAATTGCTTCCGACCAGGTCGCACTTTGCCTTGCATTCTACGCGCAATACGCGCAATTCGCGTCACGTACATGGTGTCGTTTACGGCGCGCAGGTGTTCGACGCAAAATAGTTTCTCGCCTGATGACTGACTACAACGCGCGAATCGAAATTAACACGCTTATCCTACGGAGATACTTCACTCAATAGTTATAAAATGTTTTCTTTATATTTAAGTGTTTATTTAAGTGTTTTACATATACTTCGACGAAACTTACACGGCAAATTTCAATCGCAAGATTTTATATTTATACATCATTACATCATATACGTTATACAAGTGTTTACATATACTTCAATTAAATTTAGCGCGCGCAAATAAATCTACTTGTTCATGTATGATCTTTCGATACGATGTTGTATCTTCATCTATAGAACGATGTAGCGCGATGCTATTTCCTAAGACAGACGTTAATGAGAAGTCAGTAGGCTACGAATACCCCAGCAGGTATTAATCAAGCATGGATCGAGAATAGTGACGCTCTTAAGCAAGGATGGAAGCAAAGATAGAGAACAGATCGAAATCTCTGCTAAGAAGCGGATAGGTCCGATTTCTCGGCTAGAGATCATTTAGAACATCTGGAAAGCATCGCGATTTGGCACACAGGTCGTTCATGACGATCACTGACGATCGAGCATAATGACGTATATCGATTCTCTTCTGTCACGTTTGGACGGGAGATTATGATTCTATTTGGCGGCAAATATATCGGCCTCAACCACAACTCAGTGGGGTCTCGACCCAGAAGTGCAAGGTGAAAGAACGCGAATGCATCAGCGTAACTACGATATTGAAAATCGACGATGCAATTCCATTATAAGTTTGCTCTTAAAATAACGAACCTCGATATAAGCAGAATCGATTTATAAAGTTTATAAGCCGAAGTAAAAATACATAAATGTACGAAGCTACGAGATAATTATATAATGTATAAATATATTCTGATATACATTTCTATTTTATAACTATTTTGAATTTGCAGAGAAACAATTTTTTTAGACTATTGGAAATAATAACCGTTCCGATGAGAACGAGCGTTTTCTCATAGCTGCATAAATTATCAGCAATGTGAAACAGCGGTATGCTTACTAATAACGCGGGGCGGATTACCGCAAATTCTAATAATTGTTTGCCCGAAAGCGGCGATACAGCAGCGCGGAAGTCACCCGCGTGCTTTCTCATTAAGAACGTCCCACGCTGCCGCAGAAATTAATTATTATAACGTCCAATTATTAAAACTGATTACGCCATTGCGCGTATACAAACTCGTCGCCGAAGATGTGAAGATGTAGCGCTCGCGCACACATAAAACGAGTAATGTAGGTAAGTGGGCTGTGGGTATTACGACGAGCCGAGACGTACAGCGAGAGAAGACGATGTAACGCGGGGTCGTGCACGTGTAATTCCGACAGTGCGTACGTGTGCGCGTGTGTGCGTATCCCATATATGGACGCATGTGTGTCGAAAAATAAATGTCAGCGCTAATCGAGACGAACCGCTGCCGATAATGAGGCTGCGCTCTCATTATGGGATAACGTTGCTCGAAATGAAACGATCATCGCGAACGAGAAACTCTGCAAGATATCTCTGTGAAATCGAGACTGAACATCAACGAGATCGATATTTACAGGCAAAACTTTCGATGTTGTTCGGCAAAGGCCGCTGCTCTCTTTGATAACACAAAATAAGAGCTAATTATATTTTATAAAGAAGTGTGTAATAATTTTTTCGATCTTTTCTTAAAATGCATTTTGAGAAATGTCAGTTTTCGTAAAAATTTTAAAAAGTACATATGCTGCGAATTGTGGAAAGATAATGGTATTATCCTGTCACTTTCCAAAACAGATTCTAAATTCCCGTGGGAATAGTCGGGTGAAAATCGGGAGATCGCGACGATCTTCTCGAGAAAAGACAAATCCTAACGGTGCTTCAGCGACGCAGAAGACAATTACAGGAACGTCGAGACAGAGAGAGTTAACTATCGTATTTACATCGCGAGTTGTTCCAGTTCGACGTGCGTAAGTAAAATACGGTGTAAAGCATTTGTGGGCCCTCATATGAACTTCTTAAAATAAGAAATTGCAATGCTTGACGTTTTTATTATGCTTAATTGAAACTCACGATTTCGAAATGCAGAAGAAATTTATCTCGAGTAAATTATCATCTTATTTAGAAAATAACAGAGATAGTGACAGAGATAGATCAATTCTTTCTTAATAATCTTTCACGATTAAAAAAATCTGCTCATCATACGCTCCGTGACAATACATTAAGTGAAAGAAAATGTACAAAAATTGAGTAAAAAATATACAGAAATCATATTTGGAAATATCTCGCGAAGAAAGGAAGCATGATTGACTACGTCATTATTGACAACTCAACGTTATAAACTCTCAATAAATAAAAGGAAGTTTCACCTTTGTTTTATCACTGCAAACGAATCTATTAAGTCTTAATCTATCTAGTACTTCTCTAACTTTTACTTGTATTTCTTACAGTGTCAAATTATCTATAAAATAAATATGCAATTTAAATTACGCAGGTACTCGACACATTTGTTTCTAATATTGACAAACTATGAAAGTCTTGCATATCCGTCAAAACAAGATACTAAAATATCAGAACTAACTATGACACGCACATACTTTGAATAGAAAAGAAATGTTTGTCTGGATATCACACGTTCGTTAAGATCCAGTATTGACACTTTTCTAAAGCTGAACTGATAAAATGTGTAAATGGAAAGCGTCTTTTCTTTTTGTCTCTTCTAAAATGATTTCTCAAACTGTTATCAACACTGTGCATATTTACAGATAAGGTTTGAACAGGTATATCTGGAATTGAGATGACGGAATAATATCAATATAATGCGTCAAGGTGAAAAGTATCGATATGTAGGGTAACTCTCCGATATTTTTAAATGATGAAAATTAAAAATAAACACTCTTACATATTTCTAAGTATTTTTATTTATATAAAAAAATCTGAGAAAGTTTCTTACAAAAAATTATCAAACTTCTAAATGTTACCCAATTTCCATCATTAGTGGCACAATGATTTCTTTTTCTGAAGGTATAGCAAGGACATCGTTTACTCTACCAAAATATCAAACGAATACCTTGTACAATCGAATAGTGATCGCTATTGGCTTTAACTAACGATATTCTGCAGTACACTTGGCGCGAAGTGGAGTACTCGATATTCGTGCTTTGTGCCAATAAAGGTGCTCATATAGAAATGTAGTAACATGTGGAAGTTTGATATTTTTGTAAAAACTAGTTTTTTCAGTTGTTTTTTATAATAAAAACAGAAATATATATGTGTTTGTTTTTATTTCTTATTGTTTTAAAAATGTCAGAGATTAATTGTGTGTGTATATATATATATATATATATATATATATATATATACCCTGTACATCAGATTTTAATCCTAAATCAATGATTGCAGGAAATATTCTAAAATTATTAGAAAATGAATATTAAAAACAACTTTTTCCTTAATAAAATCGTCGAAAAATATTATTATTTTTAACAATATAATGATTAAATTTTAATATTCCTCTTAATTAAAGCAAATTAAAATAATATCTATTTTATATAGAAATAATTATTTCACTATTTTTGCGCTTTGCGGATCAAAAAAGTTACAAGTAAAAAAATTATTAGTATTTCTCGTTAATAAAAGCCGACACTAAATTTTACAAGAAATAACACCAATGTCAAATATCTTTCTTTTATAATTCCAAGATATTTCAATAATCTTAATAATTGTAACATGAATAGAACATTAATTCAGAAAAGAAATATTTATGCTATTGTACGTATTTTTGGAAATCGGGACTACGTGAAACACGTGCAAACGGAAAGCGATAGATTTAGGTCGATCGAAAGAGTTTCCCTCTTTGACTGGCAATGTGCCGAACGGCCTGATCGTTCGCCTCGAAAGCGTCTTCGTCATTTATTCGTCGTATTGACGCGCGCTATCGTCGATTCACGATGTGCATAAATCAACCATGACTCTCGATACACAACGCAATACATTAACATACTGCTCCGACGGCGCTCTCCTGGCTAATTAAAGAACGTGACTGTGAGACATTTTGCACGAAATCAAAACAATTTGTTTAAAGAAATATAATTTTGGAACTGAAACTCAAACTATTAATTTTGATTAATAATAATGAAAAGCTTCTTTCTATTTTCAATAAGTTATATTTGAAGATATAAAAGATACAAAATACATAATTGCCAAAATAGATTAATAAAATAATAAGAAAAGATTAATATATTCATTTTTTTATATGCATAATTTTCTAACGACAAAATAATTCTTGCAGTAGAAATACAATTATATTAACAAAATGTTTAGTCTCTTGTTCCCTTGTTATTTTTTATTTTTCTACAATGGTGCATATTACAAAGTTAATTAGTGATAAAACAATGCTTGATTTTAACGTAAAGAGCTTTCGCGCATTTATTACATCTATAATATAGATTAGACTTGAAAGCGGTGTACATTTTCTATGTAGTCAAGGCTCTCACGTTTCTCGGTACATCATAATCACCCACACGATTCGCCTCGTTATCGATACCGCGAGTAAAAGAATTATAGCGCATTAAAATGATCCATCATTAAATTCACTAGAATGATTAAATGCAAGAGCAGCGATTTGCATTTTTTCAGCCGGAAACTATTGCACGCAATGAAGATAATGAAGAATTGCTTTTTGATAACGAATATTCTGTGTTGATATTAATATGTCTTATTGGTATAATCAAATTGTATTTTAAAGATGCATTTATGGAACAAAAATATAGACTACTAACAAATTTTTATACATAATTATTTTTATATGATTAATTTATAATTAATATACAAAGATTAATATAAATGTAAAAAGAGAAAAATTATTGTCTTTGTTATTGAACGCTTTTTATGTGTCAAACATATATTTTGATAATAATTTGGTAACAATCTGGTAACAATAGCTAATTATGGTACAATCCAAAATCTCTTTTACGACAATAATAATTTCACAATTGTTTCAACGACTTCATTTTGATAATAAACGATCTTTCGTTATTAATTTTGTTATTAAATTACTCACTCTTCGAGCATCCATCTCTCCTATAGTCAGGATCTCTCCGTCAAGAACATGTCACATGCACGCGAAATCAAAAACACACTTGTCCAGAATCTTCTTTTAAAGTAAATTAAATTCCCGCTTTTAATCTTGTGCCATCGTCACAGCGCGTAAAGCAATCGAACGGGCGCAAGAACACTGTTCTCTTCCTCACCGCATGAAGGTGAAGGTTGAAGTGGAAGGACGCAGGATCGGAACGCCACGATCATGCATGGGAAGGGGGATGGGAAGAAAAGAAAAAGATGGGAGGAAAGATGCGCACTTGACCAGGATCAAAGAGAGAGTCCATTGGAGCGTATTCGACCCAAGTCACTTATATACATTTGCACTCTTCTCTCCTTTCTTCCTGACACTTCTCTCTCTCTCTTCCATAGCACCTTTCCCTCGCTTCAGAACAAGGATTCTTCCGTGTATATTCAGCCGATTATGCCGAGTCTTTCTCTTTTTGAGTCTGCAGTTAAATGCGTGGATTAGATAGAGGGTTTTCCTATCTATTCAAGAAAATCTCTTGCCTTTGATCGCTCCTAATAGACATCGGAAAAAATTACCTGAACTCAAGGGACGCAAGCTGGAATGTCCTTATTGCAGATCTAACACTTCTTTGTTCGGATATAGTTGATTTGTTTTTTCACGCAATATTTTTTTATTTTACACAATATAATTTTATATATCTAGCTTATATCTTGAAAATTAAATTATTAACAATATTGTACATTAAAATTTATTAAAATCTATTTACTGTATAAGAAACATAAATAAATAATATAATTTTATCATGGTAAATTTTTAATTTAATCAAAAATCTTTAATATAATGACAAGATCGAAAATAGATGTTTTGTTTAATATAAACAAAATCAAATGTTTCAATATAGATACAAGATGTGTGCGCATGCATAATTGATGCATATTGACGTCACACGAACGGATAGAATATTATGTGCGGACATTAAATCCAGTTGCAACTTTCTCGTCGCTTTCTGACGATTTTGTATTCCGTAGACTTCACCCTCGATTTCCTCATTGTAAGGCCGCTGCGTTAAAAAAACGCGCATTCTGAATAGCGTCCAACATTTCACTTGGAAAGAATCGTCAGGGATGCACAAATGCTGTCCTGACTTCAAATGACGTCGAAAAAAACGATATTACATTTTAATCACGTCGCATTAATTTTCGATAATTACGTAATATAATAGCATCGATAAATTATTAATTTCTTGAAAATCAGAAACATGACAAATAGGTAATTTAAAAAATGATATTAAAAAATTAAATTCACACAAGAGTATTATTGTCGACAAAATTAAGATTAGAGATTTGAACTTCGAGACAGAAAATGCGTGGCAAGGTAAAGAGGACTTAACTTTATCTCGTTTTGCATCTTAACTAAATCTTTGATAAATAAGCATATGATTATCATGATTAAACCATAAACTTCCTCGCTATAAATAAATCCGACACTCGCGTCAGTCGCATCTTTTATTCGCACTTGACGATGGACCGCTTTTCGATCATCATTCTTTTGTGCCTTTGCACTTCTTTCAAAATCGCTGAAAGTCAGACCACGGCACCTAACTGCACAGAAGTGGGCTTTTTTGAGATCTACGATGGGACTTGCAAGAATTATTACTTTTGCATAGATAACGGTGAGGGACTCATTCCGATAATGTTGTCGTGCGCCAGTTCTGCCATATTCGTTGGAGACAGATGTGTACCTGCGAACACAACTACGTGCCAGCAAACGACAACAATGGCACCCACGACTACAACACCATTCTGCTCCCGATACGGCAGATTCTCCATGCAGGATGTGGAATGTAAGAAATATTACTTGTGCTATTGGAATGGCATCCAATATACTATAATGGGTAATCTCACGTGCCCGAATGCGTTGCTATTCGATCCAATATCGGAAAAATGTGTACAAGTATACAACTGTACAGGAACAAGCGGATAGAGATAATGAATTACAATATCATATCGCATACGTTTGCAGTCTATAAAATGCTTGTGTAATTCTACAAAACCATCATATATCTTAATATAAGATTATTAACAAATATTAAATTGTTTAACAAAATAGAAATAAATATTTGCCAAAAGTAATATTTTTTCTAATTATAATAAATACGTATGTTTACTGTTTAATAGGTAATTAATTAAAAATGAGATATAAAAGAAATTGTGTCAAATATGTAAAAAGTGCTATATCAGTTAATAACATTCGATAAACGAAGAGATTTAAAAATAAGCGCAAATATAATTATCTATGATTATAAATCATAGTTAAAAACGAATTTCCGACATGAGACGAATGTTATAGGCTGACAGAAAAATAATAAGGCAGCATTTGAAGCCGTAAGCTTAACAGTCATATTTATCACCTGAAGCATTATTTTAACTTAATGGAAACAATAAAAGTGCGTAACAATTCCTCGTTAGCACAATTCATTATTGGCGCGATTCGACCAATGCGATTGCGATTGCTGATGCGAACCGGTGTTCACGATTAATTATTTTCGAACGTTATGAATGCGCAAGCAATAATCATTCGCATGATAATCAGGCGTTTACAACTTTAAAGATTATTAAGCGTTGTAAATATCAGTTTCTTCCTATTTGCGAATTGCTAAACATATTAATTCAACGTTGCGAAAATAATCAGTAGAAATTATACCAATATACAGAACAATAAATTTTTATTTTACATTAAAATAATTATATTTCTCTTTGATAATTTCATTCCTTTTTCTTTAAATGCATATTACATTTGTCTGTAAATTCGTAAATACATTTATATAAATAAAAAGCATGTTCTTTTTCTCTAATTTGTTATCTGTCGCATTTTGAAAAACAAAAATTTAATATATATTGTAAAGTTTTTTTATAATATATATTTATATGATTAAATTATAATATACAATAAAACTTGTACATACAACGTAATCCCACGTTTTAGCTTCATTGGAATCATCTTTTGTTGTATGTGTGTTGGCATTACAAAATAGCAAAATAGAATTTACATCTTGCTGCATATCTACTCAAGGAAGGACTTTGTACAGTGTAAATTCAGTAAGACTTCTAAGGTTGCCACCCATCGGTGCCTCCTTGATCCTTTCGTTCGACCAGTGTCCGACTTCTTCCGTAGCCGCTCTTCTTCTCCTCGAATGAATCCTGATATCTTTAGGGTCCGCTAAAATATCCAACAAATTTGTTTTAACGGCTTCTTTAATATTATTAATTGAAGTCAGATTATTTTGCGCCAATTGCGACATCATGTGCTGCAATCCAACTACGACATCTTCCTGTATTCCTGGTAATGTTTCTCGCACGACTTCCATTTTTGTTTTGTTACTGATGTTCTCCGTTATCATTATCGAAGGCACTGCGCTTTCATTTCTTTCGTTAGTTATATTGTTTTCACTTTCTATATACACAGCGCTACTTGTTTCCTCTTCTGGTTTATACGTCGTCGTAGTTATGTTCTCCTTCGTTAGATTAGCATCATGAAATTCCGAAGTGTTTGAAAGATTAATATCGTCACTGATGTTTACCGTTGTCGAAAGCATTGTGCTTTGATCTTCTTTTTTAGTTACGTTTCTCTCACTTTCTGTTTCAGTTGTTTCCTTTTCAGGCTCATTTGTTATTGTGGAAAGTTGTAAGTTGTCTGTTATCAGCTCAGTATACTGAGATTGTGAAATATTGAAAGAATTGGTTACAGAATCAGAAGGATCATAAAGATTTTGTCTAGCAAATCTATTTAAATCTTCCATTTCATCGTCAAGACTTCTTCGTCTTCGTCTTCGTCTTCGAGATGATACGTCATGTTCTTGATATTCAGAGTAATCGGTTTTTATAGCATCGATAGATTCAGAAGTGTATTGCTCTGAGCCCGAATCCTCGGAATTCGTAAATTCCAATTCTGCGTCATTACTGTCAAGAGCATTTGATTTTTTGCTGACAAAATTCGGATCTCTTGTCAAATTGCCCAAGCTAGTACAATTCAACAATGCGTTTAGAGTCTCCATATTGACGGAATCGTTCAAGGATTTCAATTGCTCGAGTAAATCGGGATTAGTATGATGTTCTGGATTCTCGTCCAATGATAATTGTTTCTCCACTTCGACCAAGTTATGTTTCTCCTTATTTTCGTTAATGTGCTGTAGAAGAACTTTGACCTTCAAAGTTAGCTTGTGTCGCGGTGTACTTCTTCGAGTATCCATCGGGAAAATGTTGACAGCCATTGAATTGTTTTCACTCTCTTGAGAGATCAACATGGTCGTCGCGATATTCGTAACAGTCGTGTGCTCGATCATTGCCAACTCTTCGGATGACGAAATTTTCGTCAGTATTGATGGAGAAGTCATGTCAAATTTTGATTGATCCTCTACTGATCTGACCTCTTCCTCAGAACATATTTCCGAGTCGCACTTAGTAGTTGTCTCACCACAATTTCCGGACTCGCAGCCTTCCGAACTGGCAATGTATGCGCATTCCTCGGAGTTCTCACACGAATATTCTACCTCGCCGCTTGTCGTCGGCGATAAAGTCGTTGATCTGGCCTTCATTGGTGACGTTATCGTCGAAATGAATTCTCCTTCCTTACTAGTCTTTAACTCCTTCTTCTTCTCTTTAATTGCAGATGTTATGCTTTCTTTGCTTTCCTCAGAGAGCACTTCTTCGGATACTGATGAAAATTCGATAATTGTAGCTCCAGTTACACTTTCAGTCGAAATTGATGATTCAGATAGCTTGTCCAAGATCTGACCAGGTTTAGCAGGTTCTTTTGTGAATTCGGTGAATCCAACTGGTGGTATCGCGGTTGTAACATCTGGCTCAATATCAACTTCACCTGAAGTCACTTTTGCGCTTGAAGATGGAACTTCTTTTAATTCTTCGCTTATCAATTCAATAGAACTTTCACCGCTGCCTTCCTCCACTTCTTCTAACGCACTATGACTCTTTTCTATTTCCAATTGACTATCAACAGATGCTTGATCTGTTGATTGAGGCGCTTCTAAAGATTCCATGGAAATCTCTGTCGCGAGTACAAACGGAGTTGTCTCTTCAGTTAAAGAAATTTCTTTCTCTTCTCTCGATGTAAATAAAGATTGTGTCGACTCCTCCAGTCTCTCCTCGATAGAAGGATATATTTCTTCTTTCGTAATTTTTTTATCACTAATTGATGATGTTTCTGCTATCGAAGCTGCTTCCGTTACAACTGCTTCTATCATAGATATTTCCGTTGTAGCTAATAATTCAGGAAATGATTCTTCCGCAGAGAATGTACCATATTTTTGTGTTAAACACGCTGGATCTGACGAATTTTCTTCACAGTCTAACTTCTCCTGATAATCCTGAATGATAATCGGCATTTTGGGAAAAGTTGTTGATCTTCTAGACACCACTTCATCAGGTAACGTTAATGACTTCGTAACTGTGAATAAACGATCTTCCTCGCTCTCGCTTTCGGATTTACTTTGCAGCTTGATTGTTTCTTCAGTGCTGGATTTATTATCTTTTTTTGGTAAAATGCTAGGGGAGATTATAGTTGCTTCACAAGCGCCACTCTCCGTATCTTCGCAAGATAGTCCAGTAGTGTATTTAGTAATAGATTCAGTAAATGTGCTACTCTCTTCAGTTTTCTCGGTGCTTTCCGTGCAGGGTTCCTCCTCGGTTGTCGTTGCCGTTAGTTGATGCATTTTGGGACTAACTTTAATCTCTACTCTCTTCTTTGGATTCTTTGAGCCGTCATTCAATTCTATGATATTTTTACTGACCACTGGACCGACTCCGCATTTTACTTTTTTATGTTCCCAGGTAATAATATTACCAACATTACTGACCGAAGTGAAATTGACGATCCTGCTGACCATCGTGTCTTCATCTATAATCTCGAATAAGGTTGTTTTGCCGATGTCGGGATCGTTTGCCGTCAGTTCGCCCTCATATCTTTTACATTCGAGGTATCTTTCCGGTATGGTTGCCGAGTTCTCAAAAGAAATCGTATACTCACGAATAACCAATCTCTTTGGCGGTCGTATGGTCTTGTCCTCTTTGATAGTTGTAGTTTCGATCCAGCACAGAGTGATGTCCTCGCCTTCGTGAACGCTGCTAGATTTCTTCACCTTAGAATTGTTGCCAACCACATCATGAAAGTCCTTTTCCACAGTTAGCGTGCGCTTTGTTGTATTCGCAAAGAAGCTACTCGAATATCTCTGGTTCTTCTTGTTGCCGCTCGCACAATTCGTTGATGCTTCTTCTTTGCCTATTTCTTCCAATGTCCTCTGTTCTATGTCCATCATAATATTTTCCGTCGTGCTTTGCTTATGGCGCTCGTTGCGATTGTGCATAATACGATGACGCTTATCACGACCGAAGATATTCATATTCATATTCACATTCCGATTTATATTGTTTATCTTGCTGTACAGAAAAAAAGAAGATAGTTAACAATAATAATGCAGACATTGCAATATCTTAAATTAATAAATTAATCATATATTTTTTGAAGAAAAAGGAAAAAAAGAGTATTTACTTTTCTCGTTATTTTTCGTTATTTTCAATATTATTGCAAGTTATATACATTTTATATTTTATTACACACATACATGCACGCGCGCGCGCACACACATTTGTTTTATTAATTATACTTTTTAATTATACTTTACTTTTGAATTTCGTTATCTTCGTCAGTTTCTTCATCTTCGTCATCTTCATTGGATGTGATATCCAATGTTTCCGCCTCTCTCATGGAACGAGAATTCAAGGTATCATCTGAATCAATATGGGAATCTGTTTTTTTCTCTTTGAGTGTACCTTGCATCTGAAGAATTGAACAGGTATCAAAGAGAAATTAATGATTGAACTGATTTGAAGAAAATAATTATAAAAATAACTTAAAATGTCAGATATAAAACTTGTATAAATTTTTGTATTTAACATAACAGATTTTTATTATCTATAAAACATTAGTATATTAAATAGTATCAATTATTATAGTATAGTAATTAAAGTATCAATACCTCAGAGTAAATAATAAGAATTTATCTACTAAATCCACTTACGCTAAGTCAATAAATTCAATGCAAAGTGTTGCAATTGCATGAAGTGTGATTGATGAAGAAATATCCGGAGTATGAAAGTGGTAATCATGATAAACGATATAATATGTCAAAACTGCTGCGTTTATCTATAAAATTACGAAAAAAGGGAAAGCGTAAATAAATTAAATTATGAAAATACAAAATTTTCTTGTGTAATCTTCAAAATTAATCTGAAAAGAAAAAATTTAACGGAAATGTTATGGCATAAGATATTCCAAATAAAAAAATTTAATAAGAGATATTTTTAAAAAATGTACAAAAATATTTTTAAAAAACTGTGCGTAAAAAATTTCAAAAATATTATAATAATAAGATAAATTAATAAGATAAAGATAAATTTAAAAGTATATATATTGGTATAAAATAAGCAAGAATAAATTTATTATATATTAAATTTATATTAAAAATAATTACACAACATATGCACAAGACCATAAATATAAATCTAAAAATATATATTATATGTCTACGTACTTGATTTGATGAATGAGAGGCAAGTGGAACCGCAGCATTATGTTTAAACCAATAGCAGATCTATTTAAACAAATGTAATATTATATTGATAAAAGTTACACTGATAATATTATCAAAATAAATATCTTTCAATGTTTAATAAGCATAAATAAATGGAAATTAAAAGTAATTTGTATAAGCCAATAAGTAATTTCTCAGAAATATTTGAGAAAGTTTCGTGAAAACATTCGATATCGCATCATATATATATATATATATATATATAGTTTAATTTAGAAAATATCAGTTTCACAATTGGTCCCTGATCAAACCATGCAAGCTCGACGATATCTCGGCACGCGAGATTAACCAGCAAAATGACTGCACAGTGCGTCGACACGAAAGTGAGAATACTCAAGGAATAAAATATATGTTACAGCACGATAAGAATAGCAATGTTTTATAGAGACTAATAAAGAATTTAATTATCTAACATTGATATATTTATAGCATCAAAGAGAGAGAGAGAGAGAAATATAATACATTTAATTAATTTTAAAAAAAACGAAAATCCATTGAATATAATATTCTTGCAATATTCTTAATTAAAAATATTTTGTATTATTTACTTTAATAATACTTATTATTCCTGCTTTGCTTTAATAATGTCTTTTCTTTATATATATATATATATATATATATATATATATATATATATATATGAGAGATATTACATATATAAGAGATTGAATTTGAATATTGTCTAAAAATAATAATTTTTTTATTTAGTTTGCTAATTTTTCCAAACCAAATAAACACTATTATTGTAACGTAAAAGAAAATATTTTGCTCTAATTTAATTTTATATTAGCTTCTAAATAATGCATTTAAATAGAGTAAAAAAGAGTGACCTACCGCAAAAATGAAAAGGAAAGTGTTAGGCGCGCGAACCAGCATCGCCGCCAAAATGTCACTTATTCGTTCTTTTCTTCTTTGCTTCGCAGACAGCAAATACGACCTAACTCCAGATTAGAACTCCTCTTATCAACAAAATTCTTAAATAAATTTCACTATTTGTATGCTAATCTACCTGACAATGTCAATAGATTTAACTGAATATTAACTTCTAATTAAGAAGTGATCATCCAACAACTGAATCATGTTTCCAGAAAAGACTGAACCGCTATTAGTCATTGGTACTGACCACGACAAGTAATCGAAAGTCCCAATGGCACGCCGGCAGCTGCGCCTGATGTTGAAGTCTGTTCTTATCGAATGCCAACTCGGCTGGACCTAGCACCTTCGGTAAATGCGAGTCGCCGCTCCCACCTTTCATCATATCACCCTCCCATCCTCCGATCCAGCATCTCAATTTTCCGGACTTGTTATCAGTAGCAACAACGTCTCGTCTCCATGTTCCACAACTTAATTTCCCTAGTCGATATTTTCCTCGAGCCAATGATGGATTAATCAATCGATTAAATATATCTTGCCCACCTACACGCCTGTCGAATGAAAATCGTTTGCCACCGTCAGAATAATTACCTCATCAAAAAGTTTTACGTGCCTGAGCTACGAATGTTTCATATGTTCATATTAATCCAACACTTCGTACGATCTGTTAACAATATCAGACAATTAGCGTCTCGGATAACAAGATAAAACGTTATTTGCTATCTCTACTTTCTATACAATAATATCTTAAGCAAACATCTAAATTTTTTCTTATACTAAATTTTTATATATTTAAATGCAAAAGTTAAATTTAGAAATTTTCTGAAGTTTTGGAAGATCAATTCATTGATTTTTCCTTGGATTTATTTTTCCTTGGATTATTTAAGAAATTCTACATTTGGCTATATTCATTTCAATTTAATAGGCAATCGATAATTGACCGTGAAACATTTAATTTGAATGTCTTCGTTCGTTATGCACGATAAAGTCTTGTCGCTTTGTTCGGCTCTATTCTCTATGTCAAGAAGAACATTTTGTCCGTCGCATTTAAAAGTTTAATGAATTACAGTGCCTCTCGTCCTTGAATTATGATAATGTAAGTGCACGTTCAAAAAAAGGTTCACGTTTTATTTTATCTCATAATTGCATTTAATAACTTACTTAAATATATATTTTATGATAAAGCTACCAAAATTTTCTTAGTAAATTTTTATGCACATATTGTTTCAGAATTTAATTACAACTAATAACATAAAGATACGTGTAAAAATTTCATTCTTGTTACAAAAACAATCACATAATATTCTATCGCACTTACAATTAGACAGATATTTCTCAATACAAAGTTCATAATTTTTATCGCAGAAGTATTCTCAAGTTTTTAATAAGGAGCAGATCATCAAATCTTGTCATGAATACAATTGTATTCTTGTACAATGTATTCTTGTACATTTTGTACAATAAAAATGTTTCGTCAAATAAGCACGTGGGAAAAATAAGAACCACTTTTTTCCAATGATGATTAATGTTTATTCCGTCTTCTTCTCTTTTTTCTCTTTATGTTGCTATCAACTAGTGACGACGCGATAGCTCGTTACCTGTATGTTACGCAGCTTCATCTATTGTGCACCGAGAGAAGTAAGGCGCTTTATATGTTCCTTTGTCTCTCGCTGAGTTTTATCGTTACTGACGCCAAGATACAATAATTTACGAACCATCACGCGCGGATGCTGTGATCTCTGGTTCTTAGAAACGCTGATGGCAGTTGTTTCCATCTTTATAATGTCGTTTCACCTTGCAACAGAAATTCTTCTGCAAGGAAAGCGCCAAAAACAACGTATACTTCACTAAGAACCAAATGATGATGAATTTGATTAAAATCTTTTTTTAATTATTTATATTACTATTTATATTAAAAATCTTAAATCATACTTATGAGATAAAGAAATATTCTTGTTTGATTATATATATATATATATATATATAAATAAAAAATTTTTATTTTGTTTAAATTTGTATCTTATATATTTTCAACTTTTCCTGAATCATTGCGGCAATATTATAAATAAAAGAATTGATCAAAACATTCTTTCAAACTTTATATGTAATTATTTCCATTTGATAAATGCCAACGTCGTGTTGTTGCACAAAAATATAGTTTATTAACAACAGTTAACAGTGTCAATAACCTGAGTACTAACGATTCGGCAATTCAATCGAATAATCGCGATCGGATTAACTCGACGGTTTTAAATATTTGCAGCGATCGCGCGTTATTACGCCAAGCAACCTGCTCGATCGTTCTCGTTTTGATTTGACGTTGCATGTTAGATGAAAGAGGCCTGAGAAAGACGGTTGTTGATGTAGGACCGAAGAATAGAAAAGGAAAAAGTATATGAGATCGCGTGCGAGTGCTAAATCGTAAACGCTATTGCGCAAGGTGTTAGCCACGAATGCCGAAATGGAGAACGGGGATAGCGTGCGCTTTGATGTGCGCGCGATTGATTGGAATTGTGAATTTATGATTCTCACATCTGCCGCTTGTAACTTCTGTGATTACCTCGCACCGCTATAATCGTCGATATATTAGCAATGACCCAATAATGCATTTCGTCGTATTCTCGTTCTTCTCTGAGAAACTCCTGCAGCTATTTCTATAGAACGTCTTAAAAAATTTTATCATATCCCTAATCGCCTTCTTATGACCGCGGAGTAATTAACATATATTCTCCCTTCTTATCTTATTTTAGATTACAGATATACAATAAACACAAATTACTTATGACAAATACTTTTCATTGATTATAATAAACTATTTAATTATTTTCATTTTGCCAAAACCGGAAAAAGATATTAGTCAATAAAACATTGATGCGTTTGTTCGAAGAATGTTACACAACGTGTTATTGGAAACGTTTCGACGTATCATAGCTGTTGCAAAGTATTTTGCAGTAAAATGAAACCTAATGTAAGACCCAATAGGTTAAGAGCTAGATTATCGCATGCATGCCTGCAATAGCATGTACAGATATCATATTCGTGCATAGTTGGAACCTTGAGCCAAAATCCTCTTGCCTAATATGCCAGTGAAAGGAGGTGTTTCTCTCATATAATAAAATTTCCATGGGACTCATGCAGTCTCGATTAGTGTTGCTTGCCGTGAATGACAATTTGATGCGAGATACAACCGATTAGTAAATTACATAAAAATTTAATAAAATATCATATAGTTAATTATCATATTCATTACAGTGAAATTTATTGAGATTTACTAATTTGCGGGAACATCTTTAATTTATTTTTAGAAGATATAAAAGATTTCTTCAAAATTTAAAAAAAATAGTAAAACAAATTTCTTAAAATATTCTTACATTATTTCTATAACATTTCTATCGCCATTAAATAACAAATAAATAATGTGGTTTATAATTATTTGTCTCATAATAATATTTATGATAAAAATTTTGCACGGTTGGCGTCGACCATCAACGTTTCCTCCAGGTAAACTATATTTCATTGCAATCAAATTTAATAAGTCAGATTTATTCGAAAATTATTTATACGATAGTTCTAAATATTTATTTGATTTTTTTACATTACTTCTATTGCTATATTTATAATTTGTAATAATTCTCATATATATGCGTCATATTTTATAAAAGTTTATAATTTTATAATAATCTACGAAATGTAATACAAAAAATATTTTCATTTTATGCTTTTACTTTAAAAAAACACTTTTATCTTTACTTTTTAAGAGTATTCGCTTCACTTTAATATGTTGTTACCCAGTTTATATAAATAAGATATTCTATTCGAGGACCTCGCGGTCTGCCGATCGTGGGAAACATATTCGACGTGAAACGTTTGGTCGACGAGACGAAGTTTTATTCTCATGCCTGGTGTCGATTAGCCGACATTTACGGACCTATCGTCGGCTTGAAACTCGGCGTAGCTGAGCCGCTGATTATTGTTTCCGGTAAGAATGCGGTAATCGAAATGATGAGTCGACCTCAGTTTGATGGCAGACCTAATGGATTTGTACATAAACTTCGAACGGGGGGTGAACGGAGGGGTGTACTATTCACCGATGGTGATATCTGGCGAGACCAAAGAAGGTATTTTGCATACGATTACGATGAAAGCTAAGCTCCTTAAAAATTGCAATTTAATCTAATGCACAAAATGTACCTTTGATATATAATATAAATTAACAAGAAAACTTTATGTTAAATAATTTTTTTCAATAATTGTTATATTTTTGGATTACAACATAAGCCTTGTTTAATTTGTTTAATTATTTCTTGTTTCTTTCAAAGAAATTTTTTACGATTAAATTTTTGAAATATTGTCATATTATTTTCTTGACATTAAAGAAAAATTAAATCAGATTACGATTTATTACAAATTATTCAGATTTGTTCTGAGAACATTGAAGGAATTTGGATTCGGAAATGTTACGATGGAGGATATAATATTAAACGACGCGGTTTCCTTAATGAATACGATAGAATCGTTGGCTAAATTGGGACCCATTACCAACTTCTATAATATTACTTCCATAGCCGTTCTCAATAGTTTATGGACATTAGTCGCTGGATCAAGGTGCTGTAAAGTTATTGTAAATTAGATGCAATTAACTATGTAATCGAAAACAATAACATTCAAATATATTATCGTAGATTTGACTTGGAAAATCCGAAATTAACAGAGATTTTATCAGTAGTAAATGAGATTATCAGAAATACCAACGTCACCGGCGGCATATTGACTCACTTGCCATTTTTAAGATACGTTATTCCAGGGCTAACCGGATTTACCGCACTAAATCAGAGATTGACACGAATGTGGCAATTTATCGGAGTAATGCAATATTCCTCCAGCGATATAATTTTTATCTGTAGAAATATGATATTCTTGGCAAAATAGAATAAAATATTCTTTTTCAGACCGAAATAGCAAGGCACAAGCAAACTAGAACGCACGGCGAGTTCAGAGATTTTATCGATGTTTATTTAGCGGAAATGGACTCTAAGCAATCAAGCCCTATCGTATCGTCTTTTGACGGTACACAATGCTTCACAATGTACATAATTACATAAATGAGAAATTTTTTACGTATGATAAAAGCGCAAATTTAAATATATGTTATATTTTCTACATATCGTTAGATATTATTAAATTTTTAGATTAGAAACTATTAAATTTCTGTACATCATAATTTAATATAAAAAACAGAAAACAGCATACAAAAAATATTATTTAAAAATATTTTATTTTAATAGTATTATAATAAATCTAGTATACTAGATTGTGTATTTAATTTTTATGAAAATAATTATATGTAAATAATTGTATACACATAATAGATAACACATATACAAAATATTCTTTCCAGAAAAGCAATTAATCAGCGTTGTGAAAGACCTGTTTAGTGCCGGAGTGGAAACAACTAACAACACAATTGGCTTCATAATTACATACCTCACGATAAGACAGGATGTGCAAAAAAAAGTGCACGAGGAACTCGACAGAGTGCTCGGAAAGGAAATCCTACCTCGGGTAGTGTACAAAAATCGGTATAGCAAACTTAAAAATAATACTTAATATACTATTAAGATTATTTCGTTCGCAAACTGTTGCGCAGATATACAATAATTAAAGATTTTTAGATTGCCGTACTTGAACGCGACGATAGCGGAAGTAATGAGACTGGCGAACGTCGGTCCTACTTCAATCCCTCATCGAGCGATGGCTGACTCCACTCTGCTGGGTTACGAGATAAAAAAGAATTATACTTTGCTAGCTAATCTGCGAAGCGTACATATGGACAAGCAGCATTGGGGCGATCCAAAAGAGTTTCGGCCTGAGAGATTTATTAATGACAGAGGAGAGTACATCGAGGATCCCTGGTTAATACCATTTGGCTTAGGTAAAGAAAAATATAAATACTTCATAATGAAACTGAAGAACGTAACACATTAATGAGTTAATAGGTCATAGAAAATGCTTGGGCGAGATCTTGGCGAGGAAGAGCATATTCCTGTTTACTGCATGTCTGCTGCAGAAATTTCAGTTCATGTTACCTCCAGAACATCCTGATCCCATTTTAGACGGCGTCGACGGCTTTACAATCGCTCCACCTCATCTATGTGTTGTTGCTATTAAAAGAAAATAACTCCTTAATCATTAACATACGTGAATACATGAGAGATAAATTTTGTAAAATGATATTTTATAGCAAGGAAATAATTAATGTTTTATAACAATTATTTATAAAAACAAGAATAATAATTCAGTAAATATTAATTAATAATAATATAACAACGATATTATAATTTTCTACTTAATCATGTTATAACATTGATGATTTGTTACTTGGTTGGAAATACTATTTTTCAGAAGAACTGCGATAACTAGACATCATATTTTTTTACAATTATCTTTATTTTGTTTTTAAATACAAGTTTCTATCTCAAATAATGTTAGAAGATTCTATTTACATTTAATATATAATTAACATGTTTTCTACAAGAGAAATGCTTATAAGAAGTCTTTTTACTATGTTTCCGCAACACTATGTTTGCGGGAACGTTATTCGTTTTCGTTGGCCACATATTGTACGTTTGGCATAATTCGAAATAACGTGCCAATTACATAATCATTTTCTTTCGCACATTTTATATCGAACGCGATAAATGATGGAAGACAACAGAATCAAGATAAAAGTCTTATCAAGTCTTCTTAGTGCCAAAATAATCTATATTGGTCATTTTTAAAATTTCAATGCTTCGAGCAAATTAACAAAAAAATTATCAGAGACATTATTTAGCTTAGCAAAAAAAAATTAATTAGCATATTATAATTCGAACTTTAGAATGGAGAATTTTCATAGTAAACAAAATATATGTTCGTATGTACAAACAGGAGATGATTGATACAAATGTTTTGTTATGTATTAATGTAATCTCTATGAAAAAATGTACACTTGCAATACGTCAGACGTCAATATTTATAGAGTAGAAATATGTTCCTTATAACCGGACATATTATGATATAAGACGTATAGAATCGTTATATGTTATGAGAGAAATTCTAAAATTCTATTTACACTAAAAATTTTTTGAGATTCGTATGGTCCACACAGATGCAGCTTTTGTCTATGATTAATAATGTTATATGTTGAATATACATAGTCATCAATGATCCAACAATGAGTATCAACTAATCGGAAGTTTAGATGATAATTTTATATTTTCGGCACGGTACAAACACGTTAGAATTTTAATGAATTTATATGTTGGCTGATATATTTAATGGAAGCCATTAGTCAGATTAACAATTAACATAACACATAATATCGATAAATTAATATAACGAAATAACAAAATCACTATGACCTGACACGTGATAGCAAATAAAAAACTGATTTGAAACAAAAATACAAATGTAAATAATTAGAAAACATTTTTCTTCTTTTCGGTTCTTAATATCAAACCACGTAAAGTGATATATATATATATATATATATATATATATATATATATATATGTATATATAGTATGATTGTTAACCATCAACTATCTCATGAAATTAACGGTTCCAGAATTTGAACCGTCATAATTCACATGAATCTAACAATAAATTCGACGACGTCCAGTTCACAAAACATGACACAATATTTCAAAAATCTTTCCTATTATTTACATTTCTCGTTTAGAAGAACCATCGACAATGTCTGATCCGCACGTCAAGATCATTCACAGCCTCATTAATCAGCTTCATTGTCTTACAACTTGTTGGCAAATAATTAAATCTAGAACCTGCCATAGACGATACTCGGCAATATTTCGAAAAAATTTGCGTACAGAAGAATTGACATTTTACTGCAAAATTAATATCAAATCTAATCCAAAATAGTTTTATTTTTAAAAAATAAAAAGAGTCGATGTACGTAAATTAATTGTATCACATAAAATATGTGTAACCAAAAAACAAAAAGTTTATCAATAAATTATATCTACATTTTATACAATACAGTGTTCTAAACGGCACGTAAATTTCTTAAAAACCAGAACATCAGAATTACTTTACGGAATTAGAGAGACTTCACATATATATATATATATATATATATATCTCAAGGATATATATTGTACCATTGCATTCTTCCCTTCGCTGCATAAAAGGCCGATCGACGAGACCGTCGCTAAATTATTTTGCACGATTCATAGACTGATTCTATTTCCAAGCAATAAACTCTTAACTCGAATTGATTCGAGACTAGATGACATCCCGCCTACGCGAACCTCAGGACGACAATGCCAGACCCAATCGTGCGAAAACCATTTCTTTTCTCAGCCGCGTGATCTCCCAATAAACATCATGAACTGCAGATTAATAAATTCCGTTATTAGAAAAATATAGAAATTACTAATTTTTAATATTTCCTTATAATTTCATAATATTTAAACTAAGAATATATAAAAGAACTAAGAATATATAAAAAAAAACTGTATTTGTTTAAAAGTTTCCTTTATATATATTTTTAAGTATGTTATAAATATTTAAAAAAAATATATTTAAAAAATGTTCTAATAAACTGTTAAACTATAGTTTATATATGTTATGTGTTATATAATAAAATTTATTTATTGTGTTTGAAACATTCCACTCGAGCTTGAAAGACATACCTGAGCTTTTGACGAGACCACGCTCGACGTATCTCAGATAATTAAGAAAGTCACATACTGCTATAATCTGCAAGGAAAGACATAATTCCTTACAAAATAAAGCTTTTTAGGGTTTTCGGAATAAATTTAAGTAATAATTATATATATATATATATAAAAAGAACTTACTCGATTGCGACAAATCTGCGAAATGCAGTGCCACTGATTTTCTTGATCACCAAGTCGCATACGATAGTGACATTGCCGTGGTGCCTCCAACAGTGCACATTTCCTGAGATCAAAAAATTATCGCTATTTCATATATAAAAACTTTTTAAAAACATCTTACGTTTCATAAATAATAAAATTCAATCGTAAATAATAGCATATAATCTTTCAACTATTATTGTAGCAACTTTGCGATCTTGTAAATTAAATGCAATGTCGCAGAGATATTACAGAAATAGAATTGTAAAATTTCAAGAATTTTATATCAAGAATTATTACAACAATATTAACGCATCAAAAGTATTACTATGAAAATATTATAATGTAATAATTATGAAATGTAATATTCGATCTACTAAACAGGATATGATATCTCGCAGCCTTTTTCTTTTACAATGAAGAAATATCTTAAAGCGAGAAGTTTACAAACATACTTGGGAAAAGCGAGTTTCGTTTTGTCGCTGACCGCCTCGATAAATATGATGCCATCCAGAACGGCTTGCCTGACCTTGGCTCCCAATTCTTTGTTCGGAAAATCCAAGCAGAGGTCGATATCCTCCTTAAATACTCTCGCAACGAAAGGATCGCTCTTGTCGACGCAAGGATTTGCTTTCCATCTAAGAAACTCTGTATGCACCCTCGGATCAACTTCCAGACCAAAGTCTTTGCATTCCCTTTCCTTCTCCTTTTCACGATCACGCTTCCAATCCCTCTCGAGAGCCTCCTTGTCAGTCGGCAAAGGCGGCCTTTGTTCTTTTACAGGTGAATCAGGCGGCGAATTCTCTCGACCGTATTTTAAATTAAAGTGCGACGGTGATCTGCATCAAAATTGTAAATTATTTTTAAACGTATTATTTATCATTTTCCTTTAACTTGCAAAAATGAACAATGACTTTTTCATATCTCTTATAATTTATATTTATTCATATTTTATTTATGCGCATTTTTATAAATATATTTTAATTTCTATTTTAAAATAAATTTTAAAATATAATTTACAATTTTTTTCTAGTACATTGCAACATATAAGAATACTTTTTCGAAATTATCAACAAACGATGTAGAAATATTATAAAGTAGCAAAGCGCAAATATTATAAAGTATGCGCTTGAATTCATCATTTCCATATTCAAAGGCACTTGGAAGTTTTAAAAAATTATAAATTAAAAAAATTATTACCTCCGGTGTTTCTTCGTAAAAAGCCCTTGTTGACTCTCTTCCCCGTTGCTAACTCGTCCCTTTGTATCGATTTGAGGATGCAAATGGGGATTGGGCCTTGATGGCGTAGACGTAAGCACCAAAGTTTTCAAAGCCACTACTTCGGCCGCGAGCACTTCCGATTTCATGCGACTCTCTTCCAGAAGACGCTCCGCCGTCGCCTGACGTACATTAGCTTCTCGAACCATGTTATGTGCCTCCTGAACATACATTTTGTAAATAATAAAACAAATTTACAAAATTTAATTTTTTTATAAAATCATATTTAATATATAATTTTGTAAAGAATCATTAAACGCATTATTTAAATCCGACACAATCAAGGACAATTATATTATTTTTCTGTTAATTTTTCTGTCTTTGGCAACTTCCAAAATTCCATATTAGCAATATATAACTTTTATTTTTACATTTTAGCATTATATCTCGTTTAATTTCTTTACTTTTGTAATATATGTATATTCTTTAATTCTCTAACAAGTATGACATGGTGACTAACTTGAAAAAGGCTGGCAGTGAGTTCTTCGAGCTCGGTCTCTACATCCTGTCTGATCCGAGAAAGTCTGGTGACTTCCTCATCCTTCAATTTCAATTCTTCATGAGCCCTTTTAAGTTCTTCTTGCAGCTTTGCTACCGCGTGCTCCTTTACCTCGGCCACTGCTCTTCCCCATTGGAGGGTGGTAGGCGATGGCGGGCCGTTCGTCTTTTTAGGAACGCATAATAATTCTTGCTTCGATGATTCCTCCGGCTGAAATAATTTTCACAAACATAAATATTAGTAAATTTATTTCTAATATAATCTACATTTAATACACATATGTTTATAATTATAATTTTTTTATTAATTTCTTATTTCTATGAAATGAATTATCAAAGATAATTCAAAAAAACTGAAATTACCAGCATATCTTTAGAAAGGGAGAGTCTCTTAAATGATTCGAGGGAATTGTTCTTTTTCAAATCCGTATCAGGTTTCTCATTGCTAGCTTTTCCCGTAGACTCAGCTTCGTTCAATCGAAAATCCAAAGGTTTCGCACGTTGAGCTTGAGATTCCGAGACTTCGAGTTCGTGAGATTTCAGTTTTTCGCAAGGCTTCACGGGCTTCTTCTCTTCCGATGGATTTCGATGTCGCGATAAGACACCTTGTAGTTTTTCGTTGTACGTGAATAATGGAGTGGTTTTGGTTGAGTTGGAACTAAAATGCAAATTTCATTATGATCGTCAATAACATGTAAATATTATAATAATGATACGGCAACTCCGAATATCGATTGAAAATCTTGAATGTAGCAGTTTTTGTATGCAAAAAGAATTGTGCAATCGCAAGCAAAATTGTTGCTGCACATTCGAAGGAAAAACAAAGAAAGAATTAAACTTCGTTACTATAATTAATTATTATAACAAAACCTATTTTATTTTAAAATAGAAGAACATTTCTGCCAAATAAATTTCTCAAATTAGAAACAAAATTTTGCGAGTGCGCTTCCAAAAAATCAACTAAATATCTGTATATTTCATAAAGAAGCGATTTCGAAAAATATTTAGGAAAATAAAAAATCAAACAGTTTAAACGCACCTATCATCTAGGAACTTGTTGTCATCCTCGTCGAATAGACTAGTAGGCTCTTCGTCCTCGTCCTCGCGTTTCGTAGCATATCCGAAGAGATCCGTAGCTGCCCTCGCAAGGTCGGATTTAAGAATAGGATGAGGTGGATGCAGCGTGGTGCAATCAGTTTCATCAGTGTAGAGTTCATCCTCGTCCGTAGTGTATTCCTCGTCACCGGTTGTTCCGGTACTTCCAGCCCTTCTGTGCTTCGTCGTGAGCGGTCGATAGGCGTATTCGTTCGAGCCGGAAACCGACTCATTGGATTCCATTGATTCTGGCTGTTGCTGCTCCTGGACTTCCTTCATGATGTCTCACTGTGGCCGGATGTAGTCTTCAAGCTTGCTACAACATTTGATACCTTGATTATTCCAAGAGTGACATGACAATAGAAATTTTCTTCTCAAATTTTATCGAATGCGCTCTATCTTTTATATCTCCTTCAGGAATGCTCCAATAAAAGTCGAATATTAGCATTATATAATAAATTAATCGTAAATAATCAACTCTGTAATCTAACATTAAAAATAATAAATTCTATTAAGACATATAATTATTATAATTAGGTTTATAATAATAGAAGTAAAATTAAAATATGGATGTAAAGTAATTTATCTTAAGAGTTGAATATATAAATACTTTGAGTAATTAATTATAGCTTTACTTAATATGCAATTTATTGCAATGTTTACAAAGTAATGTTCATTCAATTTTGTTTCTACGGATGTATGATATGCGATTGTGCAGTATTGGTATTTGATGAAAAATTAGTGGAAATTTTTCTCATACCAGAAATCATATAAAAAACTCTTTGTTTTATAAATAACTTGCAAATTCTACACACTTCTTGGACATCAATATGGACACGCATGTTGCACGCATATGTCTCTTATTAAACATATCCGTCTATCATCAAGAAATTTAAGCTTATTAACTTCGGCCACACGTCAAATAAATTCGCTACGGTCATTATGTAATCGCCGCAAACTTATGTGAAAATTTAACTGGTAACAGCCGAATTTAGCGTCTAACTCTTTAATGAAGATTACCATGTAGTTAATTATATTTATCAAATCAGGTTAAATAAATACAGAACGTTACGCAAACGGACATGAGACATGGAATCCTATTTTTATGTCTCCTGACCCTGTGTCATCTAACTACTCTAATACCTTCCATCCACTCTAATGCTTACAGATACAATACGACAGAGATAATGAAAAAGAACGAACGCGCGCTATCGTGTGGCACGCATATCCTTACATCATTTTGCTATACACGTGATACTTAGAATATATTCACTCACAGACCTGCAAATCAAGAATAATTAGGAACTTGGCGAGAGTAGTTCCTACTCTCTTTGCAGATCGTTAATACAACTTGTTTCAAATGACACTGAAAACGTGTTAATAAAATTGTTCTAATTAAACACAAGTATAATATTATAATTTTATCGTTGAAGCTTCGATGAATATAACACTAATTAAAACTACTATTTTAATAATATATCCAGTTTTAAAAGATAACTGTATTTTTCTTCCGGTAATTCAGAATACGCGTAAATTTCTGTCTTAATTCCGCAAAATAGCGTGTAAAGTATGCGGAAGGATGTTTTACAACTCAATTTGCATGCATTCATTCAATTGCTTCCATAGCTGAAGATTAATTAATTAATTTCTGTGTCTGTGAATTTTGAAATTATTATATTCAATCACAAAACGGCAAATTCATTCATATAATAAATTCATTACGATATCTTTTATTAAAAATTTTTGGAAACGCCAATTAAATTATCATACATGATCTCTGGATATAACTCGTTTGTTTCTTCTTTTTTTTTTTATGTCTGTGACAGATCATAATTTCTGCGATCGGAGTCGCAAGATACCGGTGACTCGTTCAATATTCGAGGATTATTTCCACATATTCTCACGAAGCAGACCGTTAACAATGTAACAGGCGGTATCGTGGAATCCACGAAGATGATTTCCTTGGGGGCTATGTAAGGGACGCGCGGGGATTGCGTCACAGTTAAATCGTGATCGCGCGAGAAGGCGGCGTGGCGGCGAGTGGTACAGCCGGGCACACGCTACGTTTCTCTCTCTTTTTCTCTCTCTCTTTCTCCCGGGGGTCAGAACCAAGCGATAAACAAATCGGAGACGTAATTTTTATTTTTATCACAAGATTCTAAATCTTTAATGTTTTCAAAATTGAAGAAGCAATATGTGATTGATATTTAAATATAAATATTTAAACTGCGTTCCGCCTCTATTATTCGATTAATTAACTCGATTTTATCGAGTTTATCTTTTTATTTTATATATATATATATATGTATAAATTAACAAAAATTTACAAAAATATAAAGAAAATACATGCAGATCGACATCATATAATCGTAGTTGTATATAACTTAACAAGGTATCAATCACACAGAAACTTCGGTATTTGATTTGCATTACATATTTCATGTTAGCAAAGGCCGGTAATTTCGCGATTAATTATCAATCAACACGAAGAGGATTAGAGGGTGCGATTAACATTTAGAGAGGAAACATCGCGTTTCCTGCGAGAAACACCACGATCCGCGATACTCTCTGGGTATACAGTCCTGGCCTTGCGCTCTCTCTCTCTCTCTCTCACGGTTTGCGTGTGCTAGTTAGCGTAACATACACGCGAGTTTTGAATTGATAGCATCTCGATGGTGTGGGTGCGTGTACGTCTACCGTTCGCCCGTGTGTAAACCGCGTGCGACTGCGTACCAGTCGCAGACACGCTCTATGAATAACGTACCACGACAGACGACAGTGAGAAGTAGGATTAGATATCTGCCACGCTTTCACTGCCGAATATTTGAGAGAGATCTACTTCGACATCAGATCATCGACATTTTCGAAAGACAGGGATGAGAGCACGAGGCTCTCAATGTAACTTCGCTGAATTCAGATATCTATTCGCAATAGAATTCGCAATGATTTAAAATCCTTTTTTACTCTTACAAAACTTTTCTAGGATTTAATTTTTAAAATCGTATCGGTTTGCATCATCGACGCAAGATTCTCGGAAATAGCGAGTTAGAAATTTCGAATAAATTTCGCGTGGACATCAGCAAAGTGCCAATTATAAATCGAGATTCTCATCATAGTCTGTTTTTATCTTTTTACTAGTAACGCGAATAAATTCGAGACTTTTATATATTCTACTATCAACAAATAATATTTTATTCGAATTTTATGCATAAAATAAATCCTATTTATTGAATAAATAATATGAAGAGAATATGTAGTTGTTCTTTCTCTCTCCAAAGTGAGAAAAGAAAACAGTGCAAGTTTTACATGAATAAATTATAATTTTTTATTGAAACTAGTCAGACTGTGATTTAAATACATGTATCTAGAAACAAGTTGCAGCAAGATTTAATTTTACAATATAATAAAGTATAAAACAAAGTAATAACTTGAAAAGTTGACAACTAGATAAATAAAAAATGCAAACTTGTTAATCAACGGATCAAAGTTTCGAGTAATAATAATGCAATATTAAAGACATTACTACCTTGAGCATTATAACGAATAGATCTCAATTCATATGACCTAGATGCATGTAAGTAAGAGAATAATTTCTTGCTCAGTATAGTCATACCTGCAGTTAAGTAGCCTATTAAAACGAACTTCGCAGTACGAATTTACAGTTTATCTAATTATATCATTTATGACTCTTTTCTACTAATATTTACGATTGTAATGTAGTTATGTATGTAAACATATCTATCAAGTCCGCGAGATTGTTATTCTGATCTAAGTTTATTATTCATGAGAGAGGGAGATAAAATTCCTTCGTAAAAAGATAAGTAGAAACTCGCAGAACATAATACATTTTGCTTTTGTAATGGCGCTATCTGATATAATATAACGTCGCCTTCAAGATTGCTGAAGAGCGCGTGAGAGCGCAAAAAAATTTCGACGTGAAATCGAAACGTATCGTTTTACGCGCCATGTACGATTTGACAGCTCGGGCAGGTGCGTCTTAATCTCGCCGCACGTCTTTTTTTTTACTGAATAATTATCACATGTTAATTGCGAGAAACATGTATAACTCCGCGCTGATATACGTAACCTTCAGCGTACGGAGTATAGCTGCACCTTTCTTTATAGATAACGTATAGAGTTCGAAACTGATGCACAATTCGCGCTGTGACTCATAACGCGCTTAATGTCATTATTTTGTTATTTCGTCACGCGACAAACGCGTTTTTACGCGTGCATACAACGTCATGTGTACTCTTTTTGTTATTTCGTGAATCATAGATCTCCGGAAGGTACGATATAGAACTATTGTGTAGCCTCCTATTGTAGAATTGACACACCGCGTGTGAATGATAGAGATAATGGCGCGGGTTAATTCAGCAGTGTTTCATTTCGCACCCTACCTACGTGATTGACAATATATCGTTTCGCCAAGTAATTCATGTGACATTCATATCCTCGAGATGAACTATGCTCGCGAGAGCAATGGATGCATAATTCAACGAAAGCAACAAAGATAACGGGAATAATACAATTTTCAGTTCTTTTACTGATAACTAGTAAAATAAAAATTTATTCTATCTTTTTAAATATAGAATATATATATATATATATATATATATATATATATATATATATATATACAAGATAAAAGAATATGTACATATATAAAATTTAACATATAAATACAGAAAATATATATTTATTACATTATTTACACATATTTCTGATAAAATTCATGAGAGAAATAACAACAAAAGAAAAGGTTTCATATCACGGACAAATCATGCATAACTTTTCTGACACTTGACCTTTGAGAAAGAGGCTGCTAAAGGTAGAATAAAAGACAGAATGCTTGGGCAAGGTGAATATATTATATAAAGACCACGATGATACGACTAACAACATAACTATAGCAGGAAAATTATGAGGAGACGGGAATGAAAAGAAATGTTAAAGTTGTTTCCCACGTTAGAACTAGTACAATGCATCCGCTACTAAATCAACATTAACGACGCCTGTACTACTTGCAAAACATCGCGAAGGTCATAATGTTCTACGTAGATATGCAAATTGAAGATCTACGAAACTAATTTTTATCAGACGAACTAATCGAATTTAATAATTGAGCTTCTCGCGAATTGAAGCTGCATACTGAAGCTATAAAGACGGTCGGAAAAATGTCACTCAATTTTTTTTTGAACTTTTTAATATTCACATTCTTGCTCTCTTCATTTTATATTATCAGATTTAATTTTTTATTACATTAATTCCAATTTAATTTAATTTACATGCAAACGATGATTTTTTAAAACAAGGAACAATAAAAATAAATATATATGATATTAAAAATGTATTAATTTTAGTTATAACTGGAATTATTTTTTCAATACTGTCGAAATAAATATTTATTCGAACGTATTAGAATGCATGCTCAGTAACTTTCGTACGTATATTTCGATCGATCAATTATTTACGGTAAAACGCCCACATTTTACCTCGCCGCAACAACGGCGTTACCGCAATTGGTTATTCAACGATTACATGGCTTACGTACAGAACAAATGAGAGAGGCGGATAAATCGGAAGTGCGTTATCGCGCAACCAATCTCTGGTTTCCATTTGATAACGAAGCACCTGCTCAACACAATGCGATCCCGAATACATATATCTCGAAATAGGATGAGTGGAGGAACCAGCCAAACGGAAACAAAAATAAATCGCGCGTATCTGCGATTAAAATGTCCAGCGGCAATGCGTATATATATAAAATGTGCCGTGATGACTCTGCTCTCTATCTTTCTCTCGATACTTTTCAAATGCTCTAAATCATCTTCTGGCAGCGAGAGAACGCTGGGTTGCGTATTTCACTCACCCGGCGCAATTTCAATCCACGGCGACGCAAATGAAAAAAAATATGATTCCGGGAAAGTGCGCTGGAGTAATTTTCTACGATACGCTCCGTCAATCAAACCGCCCGACCAATCTCGAAGCGAATTGCTATCGAGAGTCGAAGGTCGGGTTTCGCCAGATTCGACGTTTGACGTAAACTACGAGCTACCAGTGAAATTAATAGACGCGTAACATATACGATTGTCTCTCGAAAAATATGTATCTGTTCCTCCTCACATCGAGCGCAATAAATAAAATTATAATCGAAATAGCGTAGATTAAATGTCAAACTCGTTGCACTTGCTCATTTGTCACTGTGCTTATCCAATACACTCTGCAAATCCAATTTACGCTCTCCTGACGTACAATCAACGCAAAGGTCAGACGATCGTGATTCAGCGAGAGGTTCTATTTTCGTGTACCCGCTCATACGATTTCGATTTATCTTGTAAAATTGGAATCGGGGCAAGATTCGTATCAAGGATATGACAGATGCAGGATGAGAATCGTCTTCAGGCGATTACGCTAAAAAGAAATGGCGAAATCTCGAAAATGTCAAGCCGATATTGCCAGAAGCAGAAGTGAGGTGACAGTCGAGTTTTCCGACCAACGAGACTTACCTGTCAGATGAAATCTTCTCGGCACGCTCCTTAATCGGCGACATTCATCACGTAAGTTCGAGTGATAGAATATAGACAGCTAGATAGATCACGAAATCGCGACTGCGACCAATCAATGATAGACAAAGGCAGAATTGGGAAGAATCGTAAGTCACTGAATCCGCGCTTCACGGCGGTTCGGCGCGGACTGAACCTGCTGTACTCTCCCACTCTCTCTTTCTGTCTCTCTTCTCTCTTTCTTTCTTTCGGAATCTGCCAATGATCTTCCCTCCCCTCTTTGGGAGACTTGGCATCGCCTCAATCATCATCCTCCTCGCTGTACATCATCAACCTGCTGTGATGATCCAGAGGAGTTACGTTGTGCAATTGCGATGCGCGAGTGGTGGTGTCGTATACGATAGAGCGTTTCAAATAGAATCGTAGAGCGAATTGAACACAAGAATGAGGAAGTCTGTAATTTGCAATTTTTAGACATGATATCACGTTCGAATCGAGTCCTAAAAATCGCGTATTTGTTTCAGAGAGTTTATTTCAATCTTCGATTTTTTAATTGTGATTGGATTGTCACACGAGAAAAATGTGTAAAAAACAATTTTTGAAGAATAATTTATTTATCCCGTGACGGATAAATATCTGTCTTTCCCTACTTGCGCAGACAAATATCGCTAATTATTCGCATTTCTGAAAAAAATCGTCATTGATCATTGCATTTTTCGCGGATAAAGACAGCTATTCCTTTCCATTCGCACCATCGTCTTAAGTGCTCGCCAAAGTTTGTTTTTACTAGCGAAGTAATAAGCGCGCCATTGGCTGACCGCATCTTTGTCTGGCATCAGTTGCATATTTTTAATTGCCTGTATGTTTGCATTTAATAGTTGATTCTCCTTGCACGGATTCCACTCCCGGCCACTTGTCCGCCTGATAGCACTTCCTCCCACGCACGGTTTTCGATAATAATAACATCCCTCTCCCGTGTCTATCATGTTCGAGTAGGCCAACCGGCTAGAACGTTAATTATAGCGTCCATAATTGAGTTTGATAGGGCTCAATGAGATAAGTGTGACCCTTGATGCGCGGCAGCCCCTATGTACCGCAGCTAGGAACATTAACGTTAACCATCTACTGGTTTCTTCCTACGCGCATGTCGGCTATTAAAGTCATCCGACATAATTTCCTTTTTCCAGGAAGCACAAAAATAATTATTCCTGTTATAAATCTGTATCGTAATCAATCATCCCCCCAATAGCAAAATTAGCTTTGTTGATACCAAATAATAGAAGGGCTTTATTAGGTCTTTTATTTATGAATTTTTAAACACACTGTTTATTCCTTTACTTTGCAGCTCAATTAGCGCAGGAAGCAACATTAAAAGCTTCCATCGTATCTTCCGGGCGATTCTGCCCGCTCGCCGCGTAAATGCAACTAAAACTCTTTTTGCAGCGCAGCCGCGATGCATTGTTCGCCGCGTTATGCTGCAATTTTGCTGAATAAACTTTAGCTTCGTGAAATCTCAACTGTATTTTGCCGAGGCTAATAATAAAACTTTACTTGTCAAATCAAAGTTCATCACAGCGTTTTTAATCTGTTGTTTACAAACCGAACTTGTAAAAATAGCCTGTTTATTTTGAAAAATCTGAAAAAATACAGAATAATCTTCAGAAAAAGTATCTATTAAGGAAAAATATATATTTGTTCTCTTCGTAAAATTTAATTATTTAATTATTTTTTCAAAGAGAAATTTTGCTATTAATATTTGATAATCCAACTATTATATACAACACATAAAAAATTTTTAAAAATAATGATTTTAAATAAACAAAAAAGCAAAAAAAATTCAGCGCGAGATCATTTAATGAATTATTTTCATGATATACTTTCAAGGAATTAAATAAAACGTTTTTATAAAGAAAACAAAGATGAGAAACCTTGCCTGAAAATTCTTTTCACAATCCTTCCTTGCGAAACGAAGGTTTTTAAGTATCTTTAAATGTTAGTTACCGCAAACAAAAGCTTATATCGAGGAATTCTTTGAGATGTCTGAGAAATTTGAAGGAACCGTGAAAGTTGCTATTCTTTACAATGTATACACACATGTATATGTTACATATGTTACATATGATATTGTGCGCGAGAGATGTTATCCTCGGCTATTTGCGTGCGATTTCGTCACTTTCAGCGTCGATTTCACCTCAAACGAATACACAAACGTATATGCGCATATACGAGAAATAGATGGCTTATAGAATGCGATGCGATAGAATTTGTAAATAAAATTTTTATCGACAAGATACTTTCAAATTTCACAGAGCTGTAGAAAATATTTCTCGCACGACAGGCGCCCGCAATAAAGCTTGAAAAATATATATCATATTTTGAGGCCAACTACGCGGCGTCTGAGTTATCATTAATATTTCTGCTGCCTATTAAATTACAGCTTTCAATATTCACTACGCTGTGCAACGTCGGAATTCCGAACGAAAGACAGAAACTTTAATAATATTTTGTCCTTTATTTTTTCTTTTTTAATAAGCTCAGAGAAGTCGTTACTTGTAACAAGAAGAAAAATTTGCTTACCTTCTATTTGGTTCAAAGTAAACAGTTTTATATTCCAAATTCTAAAAATTTTTAAATCTATTTTACAAAATTTTGCAAATAATAGAAATTGTAAAATTATTTTTAAGTGTTTACAGATGTGTAAATAAGAATATATTGATATATTTATTCATATATTTTAATATTATCGATTGTAAAACACCACACGTAAGTTGCACAAGAAGAAATACATTTCTCCGTACACAGGACGTTATGAATGATGATGAATGAATGATTATGTAAATGGTGATAACAGGCTTTTACAAGATTTTCCTATGTCAACCAATTATCTGGACTATAATTCATGTCAAATAAAATCTCTTTTATCAAATGATTAATAAAATCTCTTTATGAGAGTCTCGAGTTAAATGCAGTAAAAGTATGCATGCTTCTAAAAATATTGTGTTGATTGAAATTATTCTGCAGCGTAAGACAAAAATTTATTATCATCGACTTTTTGCGAATATCACGTAATGTTGAAAGAAATGGTTTCACTATATTAACAAGTAATAATCTTATATTAAATCAGCAGATTGAACGATTATCGATCTCGTTTTCAACCCCAATTTTTCCTAACTTCCACTTTGCTATATGAGCCGGCATAATCGTGCGTAAACAGAAGCCTGAAAGGGAACAAGAGTACGATCCTTCGTGCAGTTTCCTAAGCTTATTTTTAAACGTGCAGTCGATGCACCTAGGCCTGCCAGCGTCGCTGCAGGAATTCCATACGCATACACGATATTACATACGTCGCATATAGGTATATCTATATGCCTATACTGCCGCGACAGTATCACGCAGATCATGAGTAGATATGTGCTCTCACGTTCCCCTCGGGCCGTGACCTGACTGCGCACGAGCCATGGTGAATTCCATCATGCAAAAGGGCCCCACGTAGAAGCCGATGCATGTGTGATGCAGGTTCGCGTTGTTAGATGGGTCACAAAGAGCAACTAGCCAGACAATGGGCCGGCGTTATAATGGGTTCGTTATTTTATTATAGCGGCGACGCGTCTATCGACGTCAACGAACTCACGCACCTCGTATACGGTGAACCACAAAAAGTACATGATTCAATTACGATTTCACATTATATATCGCATATTTTTAGAAGAAAACATACAAAATCTTATTGATAGAAATATATAATCAATTTTCTTATCAAATTATATATTTATTTCAATTTGATAAAGGTCGGAGGAAATGAAAAATAACGGACAAGAAACACATTATATATGTACAGAATATTATAAAATTGTCAGAAAATATATAAGTTATTTGTTGCAAATTATTCTTTATTTTCTTAAATTTTTCTCAACAAAATATTATTTTGGTCATAATTTTTCAAACAGATTCTTTAACGTTTCAGAAATTAAAAACTGTTAATTTCTTTTCAATAACTTAAAAACTGAACAGATCCGGAGAAAAAAGATTAACGCTACGTCTGATTCCGAGATCCTGAGATGTAAATTATGAACAATAGCAAAAAATCTCATCGAGATATACCGACTCATGTATGCACCGCGGTGCATTACATTGCACATATGATATACTGGTTTAAAGATCATATAGATCGGTTGGAATAAATTCCTCTGAGAAAGTGCACTCAAGCGAGTCTATTCCGCTTCAAAGAGCTTAAACGCCATACGGTGCACGAGATTCCACACACACAACCGTGGGATAACACGTCCTCGTAGGATAGTTCTTGAAATCGCGTAATTGCCTTTAATTTACGCAGTATTAATCGGAACTGTTTGTAAGAGACTTCAATCTGAGTTAAACATAACTATCAGAATGTAGAACAGAACATAGAATGTAATACTTCTATTATACAGCTTATACATTTACAAATGTATTTACTATAAACATTTACTATAAATAAATTATTTTTAATTAAGTTACAATATTATCTCACAGTATATTTCAAGAATTTCTGCGTCGTATAACTTTCTATATACCGTCACTGATTTGATAATAAAGTAAAAATTAAAGTAAAAATATCAATATAAAATTATCAAACATTTGATAATAAACATAATTGTAGTTGATATTTTTCGAAATGTGTAAAATGAGAAAACATTTTTCTTATGTCAAATAATATTTTTTTTTTTATCAAAGAAAATCAATATCAATAAAAAAATAATTCTCAAAATAATTCTCAATTTATAATATTAACTCGCAATACATAGCTTTGTTAGCGACACAAAGTTTCGATCTGTGGTGGCAACTAGACAAATATCTAAAAGGTCCAGAGATATATTACGAACACGTAACACGCATCGCTTCCGACTGGATGAGATAAGATACGAGATTTATACAGCCAACAGCATCCCCGCGTTCTCCAACACTGTAGTCACAGTTCTTAGTTATCTTCACCGGTTTCACGATGCAAATGCATGACGTTGCACGAGCACGCATTCACTTTATCTCAAACGGGATGGGGATGCGACTATCGCGCACCTTGCAAAGGAATGTCGCAAAGCTATATTGAAATTGAAATGGAATCTACGATCGTAGCAATTTAATTGGATGATGAAAACTATAAACGTATGATACAATAAAATCAGTACGGGATGCTTCGGAACAAAAAACATCACCGGATGTGTGTGTGTGTGTTCAAAAATTATATCTTTATTTATCAAATAGTTTCTTTCTCTTTTTTCTTTTGTGTATGACTGAAAGCGAACGACTCGCACTGCGCACAATTTTCAACTTTCCAAACTTTATGTTGATCAACAGGGAACGTTCAGGTCCAAGTGTAAAATTATCTAAATTTATACGTGTATGCGACCTGATTAAACAAATGATTGTGCATCGATGTGAAATCGTGCTCTGGTGCTTCAGGGCTGCCTCAAGGGCAGGAATCGCCCCGTCCATCACATCTTCCCGGTGCCGTCGAACCGGCGCGGACCGGAATCCGGCGGAAACCGGTACGACAGGTTCCACGGTCGACGGGTACCCCGACCAGTGCGCGCGGTGCACGACTTCCCGTACTTCTAACTCATAAACGAGATAGCTCTCGTGTATTCGCTCGTAAAAATTCTTACGGCGATCGTAGGCGCTTCTCGCGCGCTAACGCGAATACACGTGCGTGAGTGCACGTGCACGTGCGTGATCCTTTACTTAGTACTCCATCTCAAGCGATCTCGCTTATTAACCCATTGGATCTATAGTGCTGCGTCATGAACAAGTTACTTTCCGCCGCGTGATTGTAGGAAATAGGATTTTTTTTTAGTGTGATAAAGCTGTGAGAGTGTATCGTAACGTAAAAATCTGCATGAATGCGAATGAAGGGTTAATAATTAGTGCGATAGAATTGTAGGAGCGTTCGAAATGCGAGATATCGGTCAAAAGTTCGACGTTAATAATTATAAAACAATGCGAGGTCTTCAAACAATGGAGAGGTCTTCTCCCTTTATCTTAACAAATTAAAATATATATAGTTAATAAGAAAAGTATTCTAATGTTAATCACCAATCAAGTAAAAATTAATATATTTTAATATATTATATTTCAATATATTTTAATATCATATTAATATAATATTTTATAAATGAAGAAATTTTTTCATTTATTGATCAAAACGGATCTTGGTTTGCTTGATAATATTATGTAAATTTTTTTACAATTTCCAACTCATGCAAATTAAAACAGTTCTGAGCTGAGAAGTGTGTCTTAAGATCGACAAATTGGCACACAGTTTGCATAAATTGAAAATTGTTAAAAAAATTCATAAAATGTTATTAAGCACAATCAAGGTCCACTTTGACCAATAAATGACCTTCTTCATTTATGAAATTGTGTTACCCACATATCGATCTATCTTTGTTTATTATTGTTTAATATATTTTAATTCAATTTATTTTAATCAATCAATGCAAGAAGCTTTTGATTCGATGTTAAGCTGAATCACATTCGTATATTTGTTATTATGCCAATGAAACAATCGCGATTTCTCTTCTTATAAAGAAAAGAAAAAACAAAAAAGAAGATACGTCAATATGGAGTACAATAATGCCAAGGAAAAACTCGTAACGGAATTATACATTACACGGAAGCAGAATAAATCTGAACGTAGTAGAAGAAGCGATTAGTTCCGCTTGTCTAACTAATGACCGGTTTGCGCTCGAATGATGCATCGGATATTCCTACTAATTAAAGCACATTGCGCGTATTGTACACCGTAATATATTAAAAGTCGCACGTATTTAATTACTCATAAAGAAATGCACGCGCATTACAGAAATTCCCGTCACGTATCCCCTTCATGCTTCAAAAAAATGGGAACGCCACGTACATCGCACAACATTACAATCGTTGCATCGTCCCAACTGATGTCACTATAGGTGTGTTTCACTTGGCGCTCGCTTACGAACATGATTTATCCTTGTTTAACATTTGATAAACAACAAGGATGAAATAATTCCATGAACATACTAGCGTCAAATAGAATGCAATCTTTATAAACGCAAGTTAACTTATTGATAAAAAGATCGCGAACGCCGAGTTTTCATTACGCAGCCATAATAATTATGTATACTTCATCATCGATTTCATCGTCGTTGCGATTCCGTTATCGTCAACAATCCACGGGAGAGCCTCACGTGAGACCGGTTTTCTCATACAACCGGTTCGAAAATCGTGATGCGACGTGGACGGAAACCGGTTGACGGAACAAAACACAATCACGAATCGTAATCACTTTTTTGCTCTCGATGAAAAGTGAATGAACAGCATCCCGAGGAAATCCGCGACAAGTTCGTTGTTGGCTCGCTCGATCCACGTTCGCGTAAGAAACTTCGGACCTCGAATTGATAATATAATATTATAAATTACTTAATTACCGTAGAGCGTCGGCACGAGATGCGATTAGTCTTCCCTCTCTCTCCCTCACTCCGAATGCCTGAATAGGTATTCAAAGCGAATTAATTGGACACATTGTGTGCACGCGCCTCTCCATTGTGTTCATCCTGCTTTTTATCCGTTATACAGCCGCTGGTACGTGCCGCGTCGCGAGTTTTCGTGATTACAACAGTCGCCTGACTCTTTTCTGTTCTCCGAGTGCCACTCCTGCATCGCGATACGAAAGATCCATGACATTTTAGAAGAATTGACGCATCCGCATACCGTTTCGACGGCCTGAGATTTCTCTCGTTGTGCACCGTAGACGTTATCAGATTTCGTTTTTGTTTCAATATTTAGTAATTGTAAAAAATTAAAATTTTTGTTATTCATTTTTCAATTTCTTCATATTCATAGCGTTTCTCGCAAAAGTAACCGGAAAGTGAGAAATAATCCACATTGCGACACGCGGCAGTTTGGGCAATCAGTTCTTCAAAATTTTTGTCAAGTCGACAGTTAAATGACTAAAAAAGTAGATAATAATATGATTACATCGTTGAATTTAAAAATCTGAATTGGAATATTTACATTAAATACAATTTATAACACACTTATTTCAAACTCAGTACTTTCAAGGAGAAGTGAGAAACGAGGAGTTTACCCTTAAAGACAAACTTTATCGTATTGGAAAGATGATTTGCGGATGTCTCGAGAACATTTCATTAGCCCCAGGACTCTCGAGCGACGTTTTAGAAAGGCTGACAAAGTCTCGCTCGGCACGAGAGCAAGTGGAACGGCCTGCTCGAATAACGGCATCCGAGGAATTCAGGGCCGTACATTGATAAGAAAAAAATGTTCAGTTTCTCCAAGCACTTGCGTTATCTTTTCCACTCGCATCCTGATGAGCGCATGATAGAGCTGGCTGCCCTTCTAAATGGGATTATCACGTCCGACGGAGGAAAAGAAGAAGCATGCGTCTGTCGTAATTTTCTGTTGCTGTATATTACATTACTCTTTGCGACTGCCTTCGTAACTGTTTCAACACTTTTTCGCAGTTTATTTTCACAGCGATATTAAATCAGCGCTAATTGGGAAACAAATGATATTATTTCCAGGTATGAAATTCACGCGTGTGAACTTGAGACATTTGTGCGAGTACAAATGCTTCGCGTATGCACATGTTTTCCTAGATAAATACGCGCGAGAACAAAGAAACAAAGGATCAACTGAAAACTGAATCCTGCTTTGCAATAAAACAATTTTCTATAGCTTTCACGTAATTGCGGTCCAACTTACAATCAGATTTCGCCATGATAACCGCTTATTGCGAATGACGGAGATATGTTTCAAACAATCGAACAAACAATCTCATCATTTATTCGAATTTTTTTGAAAGCCTGCTCATCAGCTATTGCGTATCTTTATTGTGAGTACGCCGCGCGTACGATAATGGTTGCCTTCGAGGTATTAATCAGTAGTAATCATTACGCACAAAATAACAGCAATTACGCCGCCTGTTAAAGACAAATGAGTGCAATGACTTCTGCGAACTGACTTTTGTATTTCATCGATGATATTATACGGTATTAATTATTTTTTACGTGTAGATTTATTTAAGCAATGACGCGTTTTCAAATAACAGTTAAGTAAGTAACAATTATTTTAATTGAATTTTAAAAATATTCCAACAATATAGTGTTATGTGATACAAACTGGTTTACACTGTAAATGCCGTTAATCTAAAAGCTTTATATACATTTTTTTTGCTGAATTATTACTTCCGTGAAAAATAAAAAATAAAACTTACATATACTTCAAGAACTTTACATTAGACTTAAGTAAGTAGTAGACTTAAGTAAGTAGACTTAAGTAAGTATCATAAATATGCTCTTTTTTCTTGACAATTAAAAAATTCCTTACTTTTCAAAATTCAACGAAATGTAACTAAATTTGTCGTGATTCTACCGTATTAGTTCATTTCGTGGTCATTCATTAACCTATTTGTTTCCAGCTTTATGCTTCGGTAGACATTTCATATCGGAATAGAGATTCAAAAGATATATTGCATTCCAAGAATGCTTTAGATCGATATTAACTCGACTTCGTACCGAAATGTCATGTTTCTTCGAAATGATTTTCACATCGAACCGTTTCTCGCTAAAATACTCTAGCTTCTCCTGAAAAAGTGATTAATAACTTAGTCGGTAGAGAGCAACCAACAATTTTCAGCGATAAGGCAGATATATATATACTACGGTAAATACTCGATCGAGACACTTTGCACGCTTGCTGCACAATAAGTCAACTTTCACCTCGAGTAAAGCGAGCAGTTTTCGCGTTAAGAGAGAAATCTACAGGTATAACGAGATCGCACTTTAGACCGAACTAAGCCTCGCGTTTGTTCCGCTTCGCAAAATTTGAAGCGTAGACGCTCGCCTTCTCGGTGCTTAAAATATTCGTAAACCGAACGCCCGATCACGCAGGTGTTACGAGACTTATTCACACATACAGAACACAGCATAGCTCGCGAATAAAATTAGACAACAGAGAACTCGTCTAGTTTTCTCGGATTTTGTCATTACATAACAGCAAGGCAATTTATGCTGATCGTAATCAGTTTTATATTCATCATCAGAAAGTTTTATATTAAGAAATCCATTTTTATATACAACAATGGACAAAAATAAATGAAGATTTGTCAGGCATTCGCATTATTAATAAATTTTCCGTTCTTATTCTTACAGAATTTGTAGAAAAATACATTAGAAAAATACGTGTGTGTGTGTAGAAAAATTTTATTTCACACATTTTACTTTATTTTTTCACATAAAATCATCAGCTTCCTGATATCATGATTGGTATCATCAATAACGGACCATTTTATATGTGTTACATGCAACGCTTCGTTTCATAAAAAGCGCATTACCGAGTTCTTTTGCAGGCGTCAAATGAAGCAGGCGATCAAATGATGCTCTCACGATTCAATATTTTTTGATATAATTAAAATGTCGCTAAAGATATCAAATTACTGCCAAGAACTGTCAATTACTTCCCGGCGGGATCTTTATAATTGATTCTATTAGTCTGCTAGATTTCATTTTTCATACATCAAACATCGCACTTTCTCTCTCACTTCCTAATTAAATAAAAAAACCGGAACTTCTTCGCAACTTCCAGACATTCGCGGCTACCGCCCGCTAAATCTGTTTACAATTCGCTAAAAAAAAAAACGGAAATAGCAAAGCAGCGTGATAAACATATTCTGTCGTTATTTGGATTAAGAATTAATTTCGCTTTGTCAAGTTATCGATTAAATTGCAGGATATTCCTAATTTTATTTATTTTATGTAAATATTTAAAATTTAATTGACAGAGGTTTATAAATATGAAGAATGTAAAAAATATTCGCGCAAAATGTATGCAATCAACTCATATGCAAGTTCATGCATATGCGGTTCTCGTGTCGTGCGCATAAATACATGTCGTCGCACATTCATGCCGAAGCATTGGGAATCACGGATGCGTGTACTTCATCAGATTACATTTAAAGTTCGATGAACCACATTCGCTATTCATGCTCAACGCAAAAAACATCGATACAGTTCACGATAGACATCAGAGAAATCGAACGCTCGTAAGATTCCACTCCGGATCTTCCGATAGTTGAAAACATTTGTTCGACTTGTAAAAATAACATTTCCATATTAAAATTTTTAGTACGCATTTATAAAAGATTCCATTAAATGTATAATATATCGCATAAACAATGGAAAGTACGTTATCGTAAGCACGATGTCGTGACAGGAAAAATATTTTGCATAAACATATCAACAATTTTGTGTACGCGGCATAAATACAACGTTCACAAAATAATCGCAATATATCGAGCAAGCGATATTAAAACTCGTTATACAAATTCAATTGCTCTCCCTCAATGCAATAACTCGTAGAAAGGTAGATTTTTAATTATGCAAAACACGATTGTTTTTCTTTCCGCGCAATTAGAAAGCGCGGAGAAACTTCCACGATGCTTGCGCGAACGGTGTTACATTTAAAGTTTTCGCCGGCAAAATATTTAGAAAAATCGTACGTAAAGCGTGTTGGGTGCAAGGACCTTGCCTCTATAACAGACTCCATTTTTTCACGGTCTACTCATCTCTCGTTACGCCTACGATAAATCGCAATTTTATTCCGCGCTTTTATGTACCGTAAAAACGGTACTGTAAAAACTTTTATGAAAGACGTAGAGGAATTTTACAATTAGCTATTATGCGAATCATATTAACACTCGGATTCTTCGAGTACTCCGCACGCTCGCAGTTTCCCGCTTCTTTCCTGTCATTTAGAAAGTAGGATACTCCAGTGACACATGAGAAATCCACGGTAAACGTTAATTTGCAAGTACGGCGACCAGGGATGCATAAAATTATAACCGTAGAGCATGAACTTATCCTTGTTTTTCCCTTTCCTCCTTTTTCTTTTTTATTTTCCTTTGAATGCAAATGTCGAAGAAAAGTTTTACGAATATCAATTCAGTTGATTTAAATTTATTTGCCAGGATCCCCATGCCTCTATTTATTTTAATACATTTTAATCATGTGTGTGCTCTTGAGATTTAATGCCCGATAAATAAATCTAAATTAAGTAAAAAAATATATTCAGTTTTACCACTTTAATTTGTGTTAAAAAACTAAGAATTAAAACGAAAATCAGCATACAATTTTTCTTAATAGTTAAATGAATTCGTAGCAGTAGCGAGTTAACTCGAATCAATACGACGAGCCGAATGCTCTTATCGGTTAGTAATAAACTTCTTCATGCCGAGACTCACCAATCGCAGGCGATTTCGCGATTGCCAATAACCGATAGCCCGCGCGTACATTAGCATAATTTTACACGCGTCGCGCCGCGACAATAGACGCGGATACAACGGGAAGAACGGCATACTACGTCTTACTAAGGCGCTGAAAGAAGCGAAAAAAAAAAAAACGCTGAATCCTCATTGAAATTCCCGAGACAGTGCATTGCTCAAGGCGATACGACACGACATACCATCGCTCGGCGAAGACCTACTTTTTAAATGGCTACACGTGATATTTTCTTTCCTACATATATCTTTACGGAACGCTCCGCGAAACCCGAAATTCAACTTGGCGTATGACGCGACGCGGAACCGGAACAACTAAACTGATGGTTTCACACGTGAATTCATTGGTCGTAGCAGACAGGAAAAGGATATTACATCTCCGTCTCTGACTTCCAAATAAATAATCCCTGTCGCTTAGCCGCAACATGTAGATACGCAAATTTTAACATATCTTCAGATATTCCGCATTGTTTTTTTTTTCATCCTGATCTCGTCGAAAATATGAAATAAATGATTTTTTTAAGAACTTGAAGATCAAACAATACCGAAACAACAAATTTTCATAAGAAGAGAAAGAAATTCAATATGTAACTCGTTTCTTAGCTCCTTTTTTTCTTACAAATTCATACTTAAAATATTTTAAATCTTATCTTTATATATTTTTAAATATCTTAAAATATTTTTTGTTAATTGTTTATTTAAAAAAATTAAAAATAATAAAGAGAAGGATTTTAATGATTGCCAATAATAAATTCAAATTTGAATTTCAAATATTTGCTCCAAGAGAAGATTATTATCAGTATTATTTCTGCATTATAATCTCTTCTGAATCTTCTGAAAGAAATGTAAAAAGGTAATATTATGCAATATCATAAGGAACGATTTGCAAGTGATAAATAACAAGTGCCATTTTTTACTCCTCCGCTTCGTCCGAATCTGCACATTTGTCGCGCGTCTCCACTGAGATCTATTGCCGCTGAGAATACGAACGCGTCTTGATTGCAACAGGGTGTAAAATTTTTCCGCGATCTCCCTCCGCACGTTAGACGGCAAATCTCTCGCCGCAGCATCCGTCACGCGCGGTACCCGTCGCCGAGACAGAGAATCAGTATCGATCCGGAGCACGGTCTGATTCTATTAATGGGAGCGACCAGACATAGTACTTACCCGTGTGTAAGCCGCTCGCACCTCTTTGCCATTCGCGCAAGAAGAAAAAGAAGGAAGAGATGAAAAATCTGGAGATCCTCGCGAAGCGACGCGAGGCGACTGCGGGCGCGCTTCCGGTTTCTCGTCCTCGGTGCTCTCGCGACTGTCACACCGACAATATACAGGGCGACTCGAATCTACCCGATCCAAACATTCGCACACCGCGGCATAGACCGCTACTGAAGGCTCTCGGGACGCAGGGTCGTGTTGTAGCTTCGTAATCCACCTGTTGGAAACGTCCTCAACTAACAAGACTCGGGTGCGGTTACAGAGTCCGATGCTGCATTCAATCGCAAATTGCAAAATTGCAAATTTTCGAATTTTCAGTTCAATAGATTCAGTTCAATACTCATAATACATTCAAAATATATTGGAAATACTCTTTGCGATCAAAGTAAACTGTGCCCAAACGATGTTTATAGGAAATTATTCGTTTCATATTAAAAGATATTTATAGGAATTTAGGAAATATTTGAAAAATTGCCTATTCTTCTCTTTGTTTGCTTTTATAGTTCAATGTTATATATGATCATTTGTCTAGATGAAAATTAAAATGTCTTTTAATATTGGAGGAGGGATATAGTGTTCAAAATATTTCTACATTTTTTTCATATAAAGAATATAAAAGAACAATAAATCAATAAAAGAAGACAACGTTTTATGTATATCGTAAGAGCTTATAAAGAGAGATCTTATAAATAGCGTATTTAGCATACATTAAAATTACGTAATATATATTTTTGATATTAATTTTAAAAGAAAAATAACTTGCATTGCTTATTATATTCAATATTAAATCTTGGCTTGTACTCTAATTATATTATAAAGGTATTCTATCTCATAATTTTTTATCTTTCAGTTACTTAAAATTCAAGCAAAAGTCCTTAAAAATACATATATCGAATATCTTTAAAATTGTATTTTGTAATTGAAGCTATTGAATTTTAAATACTATTTCAAGATAAAGTAAGAATTTCAAAATAAATTTTAAAATTTGTAAAAATCTTGAAGTTTTTTCTTGATCTCTCAAAATCGGTTGTATCAATGTTTGAATTTAAATGCGTGCTTCAGCTTATTGTTTTCTCTGCAATATTTTTTAAAGCTGCACAACTCTCGTAAAACAAGCGGTCTTAATATCATCCGTCGGTGCTCATATCGATCCTTCAAAGACCGCTTGTCGAAGTTTCGAACTTGGTAATATAGTTTAGATTCAATGTTTAAATAATTTTACAATTAATTTTGATATTTCGACTATTTATATATTTTTTTCTACGGTATATTATATATTTTTACGCAACTGTACTTTTCAGTTGTTATCATGTTCGTTTGGCTTATAGCTTCTTCTCTGCCGCATGTTTGTCAAGAGGACGTCACAGTACACGAGAAGAGCCATTTCTCGACGATGAGATATAGCTAAAAATCAATAAAATCCCGGAGATAATTTAAAATATTAACAATATCAACTATCGATATAAAATTTTCAACCACCGACATAAATACCTAAACAATAATTAAATTTTGACAGTCACACGAATTTTCATAAGATTGTCGGTCTTTAATAATATCTTGTCGACTATTCAATTCGTCGATGATTTTATCAACAGTGCTGTGAGGTTCCGAAGACAGAAATCAATCTAGGTTTCGCACAAAGCAAATATGTCGCCGTAGTATTTTATTTCTGTATTTAATGTTTTTAATATTTTAAAAATTTTTTAAATATAGTAGAGAAATACAGAAAAAAAGACGCAGTAAAAAGCATTGTATTATTTTTCTTAAAAGAATATACCTATAAAAAGGGAAGAAAAAGAAAAAAAATGATAGTGATGATAACGATAATTAATGAAGATGACGAAAATAATGAAGAAGAAATTTTATTTTCTTTATAGCAGCGTTATCGAGACGCGTTAACGTCTGCTACGAGGCTCGGAAAATGCAACTTCTCTCAAAGCTGTACCACAACATATATAACGCTTAAACCTCTTCATGTATATACAGACTCACGAGAGAGCGACGATATCGATTTGCCCTCCTTCCTAGTTGCGTATTTCCCTTCCGCTTGTGTCGATACAGATTAACGTAGCAAAGCGCATCACAGTTTCTCATAGAAGCAACTTTTCTCAAGGAAAATACTTAACTGTAGCTGTATTATTTTAATCGAGTATAAACAAATGTTATTTAAATAAATAGATCCGCTTAAACACGATTCATTTGCTAATATAATCTATTCGTTAATATAATCTATCATTTAAAAAAAAATCTCTGTAATATAAATGATATGATCGCTTGTTTCGCTAATCATATTTTTTCTTCTTTTTCTGCGCCTTACGTCCAAAAAATATAAAAATATATATATATTAATTATTATATATATTAAATTCTATTCGAACAAAATAGTTCGGCGATAGTGTACGAAGATTGAAGAGAGAGGCGTAGGTGGTAGGGTGGTCTATGATAAACTGAATAGAATGGTGCTGGTAGGTCAAAGTTTAAATTGACACAGACTCAGCATCCCGACAGACAGCCGTTGTTGGGCAAAACCGATCGGGAACAACGGCCAGCTCTCGTTATCTAACGCAACCACATGGACGCGACGTTAAGTAGTAACAACGTAGGTAGGATAATGGCATTCAAAGGGCTGTTTGCAGTTCAGTGGAGGGATGTGCGTTCTATGCAGTTACGCGGACAGGTGGAGTGGTATTTATACGCGTCCTTCGAGGCGAATGAAAGAATAGATTTATACAAAAACTAGTACATAGCGAAATACGATATTTGTTAGATGATTGGTGAAAGGATATCTTCGGATATTTTTGTTCATTTGCATAGAAAAGGGAGATAAGCATTAAGTATATCCGAAATAATTAATAGTTCGCTTATCACGCGTTCACGCGTGTTAAACAAATGGTTTTTTATTCAGAAATTAAAAGTATGATACAGAGAAATTTTGGCTCTATCACCGATTCTATTCAGTTGATGTTTATCATTTAGTTAAATTTTTGAAGGTATTGCTTGAACTTTCTACGTGATTAAAAAAAGAAGAAATGAAGAAAACCGAGTTTAACCGAAGTTAAATTTGACACATGTCTAAAATATCATCTACGCGTTTTACACTAAAACTCTGCACACCTCCACATACCTTTGCATGGTATATGAACAAAAAATCAAGCTAAAGGCAATTGTCAGATAAACGACCGAAATTATGGAGAAGCCTTCGAAGCGAGAAGCAAATGTTTCGCTCCAGTTCCCAATCATCCGCCGCGGCGCGCCTGGCGTACCTCGCGTATTCTATATGGAAAATACAAAGTTCCTCTCATACAACTTACGAAAACAGTATACGCTAAATCAAACATAGTGGATAAAAGCAAAAAACAGGAGCGAGCTGAAAAAAATACGAATTAATCAATAACAATCTACACATTCATTTCTACGTTTTTACAAAATGTCTTCATATTCAAAACTTCTGTCTTTAATTAAATAACAAAAAGGGATCTAAATTTATCTAAAATGCCATTTCACATTACCTAATATCACTTAATATTTTACCTTATATGTTATAAACATTTTTCATTAAAAATTATAATATCGTGGAAGGGCTAATGAGAGCTATATCACGCTGTTGATGGTGCGCAGTAACTAATAAGATTTATTTAGTATAATTACAAACGTTTCGGCTTACCTTTAAGCCATCCTCAGTGTGCACGTTCAACTTTCAAATCGGTTCCGTTAACGATTTGAAAGTTGAACGTGCACACTGAGGATGGCTTAAAGGTAAGCCGAAACGTTTGTAATTATACTAAATAAATCTTATTAGTTACTGCGCACCATCAACAGCGTGTTATAGCTCTCATTAGCCCTTCCACGATATTATAATTTTTGATATATCGAGAGCTCGGGATATTAACTATTAAACATACACGTAATTTTTCATTAAGCTAGCTTTCAGCTAGTACATTACTTAAAAGTAGATTCTATCAGTTTAATATAAATAAATTAATTGTATTTTCAAATTTTTGCTTTTATTTCCGAAAATATGATAATATTAATAATATAATTGGATGGTCCGATAATATTAAGAGACATTACGTCTCATTTCACTTAAGGGATATGCAGCGGAATACAGAGGATGAAACGGTAATCACTTTGTTACCTGCAGCTTGACAATTATCGGCATACTGCTGTAACATCATCATCCGATTAACCTGAAAGCTAATTTCCTTAATGAATCATGTTATAAAATAACATCGATGAATTATTACTTCAGGATCAGGAACAGGATTACAAACTTATGTTACACAAAGCGATATTTTCATTTTTAGATCGTAAAAAGAACATCAAAAATGCAATCAAAAATAGTAAAAACGTACAAAAATTGTTTCAAAATTTATAAAAAAATATACAAATTATAAAAAAGTAACTGTGAAAAATAATTGTAAAAAAGTATTATCAATTTCTACATTTATTTTATTTTTTAGGGGATTCAAAATATGTGTGTATGTATATATATATATATATATATATATTAATTTTAAAAATATTCTAAACAATTATCTAATAATTGCTTATACCAATTTGTTAATGACCTACGATAATTAGCAAAATGTTACTACACCTAATGTTACTGCAAGATGTATCGTTAAACATTAAAAATTATTAAATGCAAAACGGTATTTCATAATTAAACACATTTATTGAATTTTTATTATACGATTAATACATCGCCGCGTCGACCAGCGCGAGACGAATATACAACATATGTATTTGATTACGCATTTAACTGCATATAGACATTTACACACAATCTATAATTTCATCCATACTACCCACACACGCAAAAAACTTGCACGACTCGTGAGGACGATCAAAAATCTTCTGTTTACCAATCAGTAAGTTGCGCAGGACACATAGTTGATTAAACTATTTCGTATACATTTTAATAGTAATAACATGTTAACATATTTTTTTTAATAATTATCATTGTTAATAATCAAGCAAACTTTTCTCATTAGTTAATAACTTGTACTCCAACTTTTATATACTTGCTGTATATAATTACATAATTACTAATCTATAATGTGTAAATAAAATCATATTACGAATGCTAATCTTTAATCGTTAATTTTTAACTGACGATTAGTTAACGTGGAACAGCAATCTTGAAAGTTTGTGATAATCGCAATTGAATATCTTTATGCGACATCATGGTTTCCTTTCGTTAACTCATCAACACATAAAAAGAAAGAGATTTGCTATTTTCGTTAATATACAACTACAATTTATATCTTATGCTTTTTTATGTTAATTAATTGGTCAAAGCATTTGATGATCACGATTGTCGATCGTTAGTTATAGACATTGAAGCAGAAGACAGTTATTGATTTCCTTGAAAACATTGAATAACATAATTAACATTGCATAATCAGTTAAAAAAAAAATACTAATGAACGACACTATCTGCATCGACAGCAATTATGACTGCCATTAATAAATACGAGAGCAAAGACATTTTTCAATAATATAAAGAACAATTTTAAATTTTAATTTAAATATTTGAATATTTAAATATTTAGAAAAATATTGAGAGAAAAAGCTTAAAAAAGCGGTGTTCAATGTAACTTTTGTTTAAAAAGATTTAATTTAACTGGAAATTTTTAAGTCTAAATCACGTTAATTTCACAAAATCATAAATTTTCCAAAATTATTTACAAAAATTATAATAAATAATTATATAACAAGTATGAGAATTTAAAATGTAAATGTTTCTCTCAAGAATCTATTTTGTATAATATAAAGTGCGGAAGTTTGATGTTATTTAATATAATATAAAATTCTATATGTGTCACATGTCTAGATAAAGATTTATTCCATGATAATTAATTATCTGTGTTGAAATTGGCTTGGAAAATGATTTGGAATTCAAGTCTTCAGTTGATAGTAAAATCTTTCTGAAAAAGAATAAGTTTTTCCTCTTATTTTCCTCTTAAGGGAACGCGTCCGGTCAAGTTCCATCTTATCCAATGACGGTGTAAACGCGCGTGTAATAACGTAAAAGGAGCGTATCGGATTCTTCGATCGTGAGCATCGTACTGATAGGCGTTTGAACAGATTTTGAGATTTTTTTGAGACTTTTTCTCAGACGCTTGTGATAGGTCAATTGACAACGATAAATAGGTATGATATAGTTATGTAAACAACATTTCACAGGCCAAAATCCACGGGCCCGTCTAGAAAAATATAGGTATAGATACATATACAGGATGGTCCAATAGACTTTCGACAGCAGCGGACACAATCGGTCGCACTATTCTCGTCTTGTGTTAGAAAATGGAAAACTTTTCAAGAGCACGCGAGAGCTCCTGCAATCTTCTCGTCGAACCTTTCTTATAAAATAATATTATTAAAAAATTGTTAGAGGATTGGATAAGAATAATCTCTTCGTTCATTTTGGTCAACATTATTTTAATTTAATTCTAACATGCTCATTCATCTTGTTCGTTCAATAAACGAAACAATAACCGAGTCAAGTTTTTGACTTAGGTATTATTCTCTTCCATGCGCATGTGTGCGCGAAATTATGTTAATAAATTTTCTAATAAATAGTAATATTTTTCCTACTTTCCTCTAACACGCGCACGAAGATATCATTATTAGTGCCAGAGGCAAAATATTCGATCTCTACTTTTTTTTTCAAATTTCTCATTTATCTTTACGACTTATTGATCTAGTTGCTACATTTTTCGGAGCTTAAAGAAGTCGAACTGGAGGAATTTTATAAACGCCGTTGCCCGGTGCCCGGTTTTATCTAATCTAAACTTGGTCACGGCGAGATTAAAACTTTTTGTGACTTGCTCCGACTTTTATCCAATTTTTATCCTTTTGTTCGGATAAAGCTTCAATCTCAATTTTTTCGCGAGAGAATCTCCTAACAAACACCGTCCAATATGTGTAAAAAATAATATGAAAAATTAAAGATATTAAAAATGATATTGGAAATATCACATATTGCAGATATTTCTGTTATATTGTCAGTCATAGCAAATTATCGATAGAAAATTAATTTAAATTTATATATTTCATATGAACAGTATATAAGTAGTAATGTAAACAGTATTTAAAAAATAGATCAAAACTGTGATACAAAATCTTTTTTGCAAAGTTTCATTTTCGGGATCAAATTTGTGAAAATTGAGAAATTGTTAACATCGTTTTGCTATCCGAATAAATAAAATCGGATAGATTCGGCAACGTGTCGGTTTGTGTAATTAGACGTACTTCACATGTCGCAGATATGTCATTAAATTTAGCTGTGCGTTCGCCATCTCGTCAAGTCTTGAGAAGGATCGATCGCGCGGCGAATGCCACGAAGCGCGAGCGGACGCTTATATATACGCTTATATATTCGACTAATTCGATTGACCGCGCACTAACGTCAGGCTTGCACAGAGCCGATAGGAAGACAAGTCGAGCAGCAAGATATTTTCTTAGGAACTCTCAACAAAGGATCTAAGAAAACTAGAGAGAGAGAGAGAGAGAAAGAGTAAGAGAACGATAGCAAAAGAAAGCGAGGACTTTCGAGATCATGATATCTCGAAAAATGTCCATCTCGTATGTAAGTAGTAATTTTATACTTTCCTCTATTTCTCTCCGTAGCTTTTTATTTATTTACATTTACATTTCGCTATTGTATTTCTTTTTCTATTTCTCGATTTAAAAATATTCTTTTCAAAGGAACAGTCGATCAAAATAACGATTCAATACTGTGACAAGGTAAACAAGTAATGACTTGACCTGCTTCCTTACTGGCTCTGCGTATTCGTGACATTAAAAATTGATTGCAGTCAACAACGAATTCCTCCACAGACCGTAACATTTAGAATCAAGTTAGAAAAATTGAAAGCCCTGAAGAAGACATAAATGACTTTGATAATTTAATTTTATCATCATTATATTATTTCATTTACCAAGACTTGTAAAAAAAAGTATAATTATATCCGAAGCAACGTATATATATCTTTTCCGTCAAAAGAATTTATCCTTAAAAAGAAGAGTTAACCTGATAGTCTAAAATTGAGATAGAAAAATGTCATTGGACTGGTTGGTAATATTGATTTTTTCCTCTCTCCATTGACATTTACTAGTCGTTTGTTAGCCATTTTTATTGCGCCTGTGTAGGTGCAAGATTGGCCCTCGATTTATCGAACGACTTTAATTATCACCTCGCTTATCTTCTTATTTCATTCTGCACGGATGAAATGTATCTTTATCAAGTTCCGTCGAAACTCGAAAATAAAATGGGAAGACGAAATGGACTTGTTGATATGTTTTGGACTTTGACGATGCGGAAGATCACATTATTTTCGTGAGATGGAAAATTGATCGATTCAAGCAAGAGACGTACATTCGACGTCATTAATGTCTTGCAATTCCGTTTAATTATTTCCAGATCAAACATATTATACTTGGATATTCCCGCGAACTGCATTTTTATCGGTTTTAATTTTATATCGTTACTTATTTTTAACTTCACTTTGTTTAACTTTACTTCAACTTAATTGATTTTTTACTTTGTCTCACACATCAAAAATTTAATAATGTCAAACTTTTAAACATAGCTTTAATTCATGCTGGATGTTTCCTTCGACTAGGAAACACTTAAAGCGAAATTGAAAGGCATTAACGACGTCATCATTAATATATTTAAACGAGGGACGAGCTCCCCTACGAGAACGCTTATCGTATTATTATTGTAAGATTATACACATCGATACATCCAGGATTAATTGTTACTAAGTTATTAATTATCGATTATAAATAGGCATTCTCAATTATATGCCAAACGCAATTCATCGACGAATCATCTCGACTGCTGCATCGAACATAGAGAAGATGCAAATGCGTCGGAATGCAAAAGTGCGATGTGTAATTTTCGTGAAGATCCACCGAGAACATTATCGTTTTTCTCGGAAGTTCAAACCGAAATAATTTCAAGCAATTTCACGCCTCGACGCTGCGAACGCACGAAAATAACTTTCTCCTTGCTTTGATGACGTAAGATTTTTTGTATCCTTACAGCGTCGAAAATGAATCACTGAAATCGCGCCGGTTGCAACTTCTGGTTTGGTTAGAGAAGTAAAACGCAACTCGCATACGCATAATTCGCATACGCGTGTCGTCATTTAACGAAACGAAGAGCCGTCGCAATTGTCGTCAGAAGAGAATGATGTATCTTGCGTTTGACATCGGACACAGGTACAAGTGCGCCATCGTCGATCTGTTCCATTACGGAAAGAAATACTTAAGCTACTTTATTTCAAAAACGTTAATCCAATGTTTTGTGGAATTAAATCCCTGAATTAATGTAATGATGGTCGACCGAATAAATTCTCGGAGAGAAACGTTGGAAACGTCAATACCTAGGATAGCTTCATAAAATCGATAGCAACACTTACAAAATATATAATAATATAGACATTGCACTTTAGATAACAGTTTAGATATAACAGTTTAATATAAACTACTCTACTTTTATATCTTTATCTTACATTTTGATAGAGAGCTATATATTATAGTTACATCTTTCCATTAAAACATCGTATCTAGTACTCAACGTTTGCAACGTTTGTGGTTTAGAATTTCAGTTCAATCATTTTACAATTCCACCGTTCCAGTTTTGCAACCGTATTGTAGATATATGATACCTTAAAGTTGATATCTTCGGTGGACGCCGAAGGCGGAAAACGCGCATAAGTTATTCACATTGAAAGCAATCTAATTTTGTGATTAAGAAACGGATTATATATTAATTAATTATAACAATTATATATTAACTTGAATCATGTTGATAATCATAACGATGAATTTCCGTTATGAGTAATGGATTCAAAAGTACTTTTCTTTAGCAGAGTATTTCTACGCTTAAATATTTCTTTCCAGTGTGTTTACGATTGAAACGACCAGTTAACCACTAGCGGAAAATTCATTCGCGGGATCACAGATAAAACTATACTGCCCTTGACACTACATCGTTTAACTTCTGCCGCTAAACATCTCGTAAGATCAAGAGACACACATAGAATGCGCGATCGAGAGAGACTCGATTTACTATATATTTGCAATCGGTCAGTCGGACGTTTAAGTCGGGAAACCTCAGAAAGGGAATTTAAATGATACCGTCCTTCTCCCGCGTTTCTCGGTCCTTTCCTCTCGTCGTGCTTAGTATAGTATAACAAAATATAAATCTGAAGGCGACACATACGTACGCGCGATCGCGAGCACGTACACTGTACCAGGGCGATTTGTTGAATCGAGTTGACATGCATCATAAAAGACAAAGAAATAATTCGCGAAGCGAATTGATAGCTGCTCAAGATAGAAAATCATATAATATAAAGATTTATTACATCCGCGAAGTCTTTTCAAAGAAATATCTATGATTGTTCGATCAGTGTCGAAGTTACATCGATAATAGACGACCGTCACGTCTGCAGCTTAAACGAAGTGACGCAACAAACAATAAAAGTCTCTTGATTGCAAAATCGCATTTAAACGGGGTAGAAAGAAACATAACGAATTGCTCGATGATGAACGACGAAAGTCACGCGTCTCTCTCTCAACTCGCCATTTTATGAGATACGTGCATATACGTACACGCCAATGCGATCCGACCAACGCCCCGTACACTCATATACAGGTAGATAATTGTCTAATGCAACATGTTCCTGTTATCATAAGGACATCCGGTACAGTGGAATCGGTTCCGGTGAGAATTACGCTGGGGACCTTTTAAATCTCGTAATTGCGAAACTTACTGACGACCTCGTTGGACTCCTGATAGAACGGAACGCCGTGGCCCGAACGATAGTAGAGATTCATGGCACCACCCTCCGAAGCCCTTCTATGCGCATTTGTAGAGTGACCTTTGAGGTGAGCCGGTGAACCACCTGCCTCTTCGGTCGTATCCGGCAGCATTCTGTCCTTTGTCTTCGGCGTGCTCCAATGCATGGTCTGCGAACAGAACAAGACCCGGTTAACTTCACAGGATGTAACACAGAACGTGAAATTAAAGGCCCTTAGACCCTTATCGTTGCTACAAGGTGCTTCTATTTTCAGTGAGAGAGAATCTATGCGAAATTGGAAAATAATTTATGACTCTCGAAGAAGAAACGCTCAGAAAGAGACTGGAGGATTGGAAGTATAAACTCGCTTCTTGTACTATATACATCGAAATAAATTATTATTACGATATAATAAATCAAAATATATACAATATATCCAAAGATGCTCTTTTTATGATGCACTTTTATTAATATAAATAACTTTTTAATATAACTTATAATATAATTTAATATAATAACTATTTAATGTAATTTATACAACTCTTTTCTGCATTCTTCTCACTCTCTCTTTCTCTATCTGTCTTTCTTTCTTTCTCTCTCTCCTCAAACAAGAATTTTATAATTATTATTTAAAGTAAGTAAATTTACAAAAGAGAATCGTGGACACATTTTACAAGCTTACTCCATTAAACATAACTGACAGTATGTGTAAAGAAATTAATTTTTTCTATTGAGTGTTGAAAACAAACAAATTGTAATAACAAATTGTAACATTGTAATAAATTGCAGCTTATAAACTGTTCAAAATGAACGATAGCTTTCAACATCAATTATTGCGCCTCACCTGCTGCACATGCTCCTTCATGCCGACCCATTGTTTGTAGCTGATCTTGATACCACTATTTCGCCATTTATCGTAATTGCGTCTTTTTTCGGGATCGCATAGAACCTCTTTTGCGTACTACGATATAGACAAAACATCAAAGTTCTCTCTCTGTGCGCTTAAAACGAAATCAGCTACACTACAAATCAATTAAAGCTAATTGATTTTTGCTTATGTAAGAGGCGTACCTTTAATTGTTGAAATTTCTTTTCGGCCTCCTTGTCACCGTCGTTCTTGTCCGGATGATACTGAAGAGCTAATAGCTTATATTCCGCTGTAATCTGCTCGACCTGATTTTTAAAATTGAATAAAAACTATCTACAGTCATTCGATTGCGAGAAGATTAATCTATTTTTATTTCGGGATGTATTTTTCTGTTGTTTTCTCTTTTTTCGATTTAAATACGTATTATACAGCTAAATGTTGAAAAATCTAAAACGTGTTAAATTTATTAAACTAAAACAGAATTGTCCGATTTTTATTTATAATGAAATTTTACCAACTAAACTTTAAATTGTAACTAGAAATATAAAGCTTTTATAAAGAAAGGGCGCTTAACTGTCTGCAGTAACATCACATTTTTCAACATTTTTTAATCTAATCATTTTTGCTGTAATGTGACATTTAATATATAATGTAATATATAATTTAATATAATCAACATTTAATTGATTTGTAAACACACGAGGCTGGATATCTCAGCTGTCTGCAGTAACATCACATTCGTGGTGGTTTCGATGAAAATGACGTGTCATAAACATGTTAACGTGATATCGATCGAGAACAGAAATCTTATCGAAAATTCTCAACCGAGATAACGAAATGTAAATTAGAATCGAAAGGCAAATGACCCTTTCACTACATATCTCTATTGAACTTTTTGTTATCTATTACTATCGCTGATAAAGAGAGAGCAAATATCGTATTAAAATTTTCAATACGAGTTATATTGATAATATCGCACCAAATGATTTTCTCGCACACCAATGTTTTGTTATAATTTGTTGAAAGAAACAATGTATAAAATAATGAAGGCGTTTAAAATGTGATTTGATTTCGGCACGAATATTGTTGTGCACAACTTTAAGATACCGTAAACCAAGAGCAGATGAGACTACACCTAATTGTGTCGATCAAGAATTCAATTAATGGAAAGTTTAAATTGCAATTTCCTTCTAGAATCTAATTATTTCGGAAGCAACTCAACATTTAATTTAATTATTACAGTACAGATGTAGAAATTTAGTTTTGTATATTTATATCGTTAAATATCTCGGTAAAGTTAAGACAATTAAAATTTTCGCAGATTATTGTTTATGAATTTTATATTTTGATTTTAAAACTTGATAAATTAAGCTGTAATGACTTGCGATATAAGAGATAGATAAAATATAATAGTTATAATAAAAGTTTATAATTAAAAATTAAATTCTTATTAATAAATAATTTGAGTAAATTGATGCATAACGCGGTGTTTAGTAATACTTTAAAATTAATTATTTAATTGACTTTTTAAATTATTTAAGATACTAAAAGATTAAATAGTATTTCTATAAACATATAATGTTTGTATTTTCCTTCATTATATTTCATATATTAACTTTAATATTGATATCTAATTTTTATCTTAATTAATACAATTTTTGTGACGCACTTGTTTTCCGACACGATTATTTCAAACATGAAAGCTTGATCGGGCGACGCCTACATTACATGTAATTTGATAGAAGTAATAATGCATTCATTTTTTTCATAATGAATTAAAAAGTGAAAATTATTTTCAGTTCTCTATTTGAAAGATGTTTCATCTAAAATAATAGTTCCTTCAAATAGCAGCATATAATAACTCGAATGCACTAATATTGATAGATACTAATTAATTTAAAGGAAATGTCCTGTTTGTATGCAAGGAGGAACAAACAGAAATAATTAACTTGACTCAATATTCAAAAACCTACGCATTGTGAAGCGAATATTTTCCACAAAACAACAAATACGCAGATTTAATTTCATCCACCGCTTTAAATACGTACATTTAATTTTATCTAACAGGACCAACAGGAAGATAGAAAAAAATCAACTCTTTCGAGGTTTCGTCTTCCTGCATAATGAGTGATCTTCTGTTTTTTAAGTTTTATTTTTTTAATTTATATATATATATATATGTATCAGATGTCAAATATGGCATTGAAACTCAAATTGCAACGATTAATCTATAATAGGTACACGAATCAATTCATAAGCAATAAAAATTCGCTTCAACGTGCTAGATTCTCACCGAGGAAGATTCGTCGCAGGACAACAGAGCGTAATAATCCTCCTCCTCGCTGGGCGAGTAATTGATGGCGTCCTCGACACTCATTTCTCCTTCTAAAACTCTCTTCCTGCTCCTTCAGGGATCTCACGAGGGCGTTTACACGCGGAAAAAGGTCTCAACCGCTGCTCGGACTTCTCGTCAGAGATCTCTCGTCGCTTCTTAAACCTGGTCAGTCGAGATTCCGTCACCTGTTGCGAGAGCGAGCTAATCCGTGAACGTTGCCGTCGCGTCGTCGACTACCACGGGCGCAAAAGTGAACCGAGTAAGGGGAAAACCGTGTCGCAGACCCGGAAAGACCCGATTCCCGGGGAATCCCGCGCGACTGCGTACTCGCCATTCCGAGCCGGCACCCTCTTCACGAAACGCGCAATTCGTACCGTTGCGCAGTTGTGGCTCGCGATTCACCCTTGCGTCCCGTCACCTCATCTCGAAAAAGGGGATTAACTCGAATTCTTCTTAAGATCTTCTTTTGATCTTTAATTCATCCAAAATCCACAGTTCTTCAAAATTCATGTCTTTTTTGAACCGAAAATATTGTCGAATTAAATTTAAAGCGATTTTTTTCAAGGGTGAGTCTCCCGGTTGCAAGAATTGCACAAAATTATGACGTTAAGAAAATGAAATTATCGCGAGAAATCATATGGAATCTTCGACGTACATCGAAATAAATAAAGTTTTTTTTATATCCCGTTTCTTTGAACTAGACTAACCAGATCCGAAGGATATAAAGCAAAATTCATTTTTCTCTCGATATTGAGTGCATTTACGAGTGCGATTTAATTCCGCATCTTGCGCCACGCACTTAGCCGAAGGTCATTTTGCGAGCAAATGCATAAATTTAAAATAATAATGAAAGCTACGGACATACAATCGCAGTTGTCCATTGCGTCATTCTTTCAAAAATCTTTTTTTGAAATTTTGAAAAATATTTTCCAATACATGAGTTATCTGAACAATTGATTTTTAGTAATTTTATCGTTAACTGTAATACTACGTTACAATAATACTATGTTAACTGCAACTACGCTGTCATTTCGTCATAAAAGTAATCGTAACATTGATATCAGCAGAGAGGGAAGAACAGGAAGCTTATATCTACTTAAAATATATAAAAAAAGTATATTACAGAAGAAAAAAAAATAAATATATATATATATATAAGGAATTTAATTAATAATAATTTTTCCTTTTCCGTTATCATAAAAAAGAGAAGAAGAGAAAGAAAGTGAGAGGGAGAGAATTCAAGCTATCCAAAATCAGAAAATTACATTCATGCAAATATTTGTTTGAATTTTAAATTTGTTGTACTTTAAATCGACCAAATCGACAGCATAAAAACTTTAAACGCGTTTATCAGTGCTTGTCAATGAATAATGCTGACGACATAACGATCATGTATTTGCTCTTACAGCTTACGTAAGCACCGTTATCGAGATTCTTGAAGTCGCTTCGAGGCTAACGACTCTCGCTTTACAGAATCACTTCTTCTCTCGAGAAACCGTGTATAAAAATCAAGAAGGAGCACTTACGAGTACAAAGATCGGTCCTGACGATCCTTCGCAGTAAGACTGCAGGCAACGTTTCGGAGTACGCGGTCGTGTTGCAAGGAGCACCATGAAACATGAGCTCCGCGTCCCACCGCAAGACTCCGGAGACTCGCGGCTTTCACTCGCGGTTAAACAACCTTGAACCTCTGTATATCGCGACTTTACCGACCGTGGAAGTGGAATTAATGCAGCTTATTCATTCCCTGATATTTATGATCGAGAACCAATTGTTTATTGAATTTTATTGAGCGCGATCGAGTTAGTGACGTCCGCATCTCATCGACGCACTGAGTTGCGTGACTTTGATTTCTCGTAGGAAAATGTAAGAATGCCACTACTGTCTAATAGATTGCCATATATATTTCTACTATTTAATAGTTTTGTCACCTAAAAAATTCGATTTACGAGACAATGCTAAGCACGAATACGGGCTGCGCCCGGAGGGATGCGGAAACTTGATTGGAAATTCAAATCCCCTGAAGAATCGCGAAAAAAGAACGAGAGAAAGACACGTCGAAACGTGAATGAATGTATGGATCAATTATACATTCCTCTTGCTTCTACATGGAGACGACAATGATCGGCACTTTCGTTTACAACTGCTAATGCCACTGTTACAACTCTTTGGCGCAGTCTCTGCAGATATGAATAATAAAGTTCAATAATTTTACATGTGCAAATAAAAAGTAGTTTTGTATATACACATAATGTTAATTTGTTTATAAATAAATGTTTCCTTTCATCGAGTGAATATTTATTCGTGAGATGATTGCGTCATGTTAAAAACTATATATAAAAATTATGTATATTAATATGTATATTAATTTGTACACAATATATATTAATATTATAAAAATATATATCTGAAATTTAATTCATAATAAAATTCGTAATAAATTATCGAATTTAAGAATGATCATTAAACAAAGCCGTGATTGTGTCAAAATAATAATTTTAATATATTTAATACATCAATTGCAGAAGTGTGGATAATTATACGATATTGACGCGTGACTTAACATTTATATTATATTGAATTGTGTTAATGTTAATTGAATTATTAATTATTTGTCAATAAAGAGTTTATATAAGAGTTTATATTTATAATAAGAATCAAAAGATTAATTAGCGCACCGTCTATATTCTTATCAAAAAAAATTCCATAATATTTCTCTTACAAAATACCTGTAATTTAAAATCAACAATTAAAAGAGCAGAAATACTTTTATAATTTACTGTGAATTCACAGAAATAGGGCATGTCCTGAAAATTCACTGGGTGCACAGCGAGCATGTCATGTGAAAAGAAACGAAAAATATATGTCGGTGTACAGCAGCGTTCAATAGTTTATCGTGAAAAAACGTATGACTGACATTTGGCTGACATATGTCAGGCGCCTATGAAGCCTGTTACATACCTAAAGTTTCTCGCAAGTAAAACGGTCAAATTTGAAGAAAATGGTTTTTGTGGCAATCTGTCATTTTTCAACTTTTAATTTCTCTATAACAAAATAAAAATATTTCCCGATAAAGAAACATATCGCTCTAATAAAGAAACATATGCCATTAATAACTGTTTCTTTTTCTATCTTAGGGCTCGAGATACATTTGCGACAAGCATAAGCTTATATAGATTGACAGTACATTAGAGTTTGATTCTTGCTGGCAGAAGATCGCAGTAATTGCGGAATTAATTTCCGGCTTTATGAATATCGTTAATTTGATCAGATCCGATCAAAACGTTGCATCACACTTTCCTTCCATCGCAGTTAAATCGAGCAATCACTGACTATCGGTGAATTACGGTACGGTAATCACGTAAAGGGTTTTATGAGACACGGCTGGGAGAAATGTGTCGAAAGGGTCGAACCTTTCTGCCGCTCAAAGAGATACGTACGCTTTCCGAGGGCAGGAAATACATGTTTCGCTCGGCTTCCGCACGCATATGCGTGACAGACACGCAAGCGTGCGCGCGTGGCGCTATTCTTACTTCAACAGAAATTGAGGTAAGCACCAAAATGCACACGTGTACATTCAATTTGTAATTATCACAGAAATATTCATGTTCCCTCCCAACTGTTGATTATTAAACGATGGTATTTTTTAAGGAAAAATTACGCAATTCTTATCGAAAAAGAACTGAAATCTCGTATCAATTTTAAAAGAAACGTTAATCTATTTTTTTGTTCTGTCTAATTGTCTCAGTTATTATTTTATCTTATTTTTTTATATTTAAAAAAATTAAGAATTAATTTCTAAAAATTTTATTAATTTGTATATGTTGCGTCAGAACTCTAAATTTCGCTTTTATATTTTTATATTCTATACCCCGGTCTACATAAAACAAATCTACCGAATGGACACACAACGTATATGTAGAATGCATGAACATGGTGAATTTTTCTTTCAAATACGAGGGAAAAACTCGTGGCGAGGGTCAAGAAGAACACACGTGAATCCGTTTTTTTTTCACGTCGACGAGTCGTCCTTCAGTGTCTCAGTTTTGCCGTCCTTATCTATCCCGAAATAACGTATCGTACGAAGCATACATGGGCGTTCCTTCGCACCACTGCCAGATGCGTAGGTGGTGGCAGTGAAGAAGAGAAGGAGAACGTGAAGCGAGCGAGCGAGCGAGCGAGTGAGCGAGCAATCATATGGTAGCACCGACGATGGGGCTCCCTCCTGGTCTGGCTTGTCAGTGCTTCATGAAGTGTTGTGCCGTACCCGTGCACGATCCCTGACCGAGCATGACCCTGACGGGATCGAAAACGTCACTGTCACTAAGTAATAACTGAGAAGTCCCGAAAAAGATCACGCGAACTTTTTGCAGCGAACTCCTCTTCGCGATATGGATACGATAGAGGTGATAACAGTGAAACGTGAAAAAGAAAAGATTGCTAGCTCAATGTTTCGATCTTAGTTGTTGCATGATCGAATACATTGAAATCGTGATGATCAATTATCATCTGATCTCGTGAATCGCAACTTGACTATGTTAATTAAGTATCAAACATACGCGGATGCGTCAAATGACTCTAATAAACAGCATCTACAGTCATCTACTCTCATATTAATTGTACATTCTTATACAATTAAAAAAAAACACTTGAAGCTATCCTAATACAATTGCCGAACATTTCGGCACATGAAATAATTTGTGTATAATTTGTAATCGGGTTGTTTTATCCTGATGAATAAAATTTAACTCTGAAATCTTTGTGAAGAAATATTTTTTTAAATGGGAACGCGGTGAATATTAAATCCTGAATAAGTACAAAGATGCGTGAAGTAATTATAGATTATAAAAAAGAGCAGATGAGCTGTGCGAAGAAGATATTACGAATCATGTGCAATTCAGGAGAAAAAGAAAAATAAGAAGAAACAAATAGAAATTGGCAATCTCTTACGAAAGATATCGTTTATTTGTCAAAATGATACTACGTGATTTGCAGTTCATTATAAATATCTTCTCTTTCAAATATCGTCTCTCAAGGATCATCTCAAGCGAATTATAGAATGAAAAGAAATAATAAAAAAGGAATAATGAAAGGATGTATTAAACACTGAAGGTGAGTGCGAAGGCAAGCCGTATGATAAATCGATTAAATTTATATTTGCATATTTGTACTCTCTGGCGTACTAAAATTGACTTACGTTGGAGGAGTAAATTTGTTTCACGAAAATTCCACTTTTATACCAACCACATTTCAGCAATGAATATTTTTAGGAATATTTTTACGCCCGTATGGCTTATATATAAACATATTCGATTATATAAAGCGGATATATAAAACAATCTATATAACGTATTTGATAAATCGATAATAATATAGATGTAGTTTATATTATATTATATTAAAACGCGTCTCTTTTCTATCTTTTTAATTATTTCTTTAACATTAATTTAACAATGTATTGTGATCAAAATGTTTTTAGATCAATTTGTTTAATGATAATATAATTCAAAATAAAATTAAAAATATTGATGTTTGTTTTAATAAAATAAAATTAAAAAAAGAACATAAACATTGAATATTACTTTAAATAAAAATTCTCTTCCAGAATTTCTAATCTAAAGATATAGATTTTTTTAAAATCCATAAAAATTCTCTCTTTCTATCTATCTGTATACAATTTTTTTCTTATCTTTTCTCTCGCTTTCTTATCTTAGGAATTGTCAGAAATAATTTCACGATAGCAAGTTAATTTGTCTTTTCTCTAAAAGAGTACAAATTCGTGAAATAATAAAAATAAATCAGAAGGGAGGAATGAAGAAATGTAAAAAATAATCAAAGAAAGAATCCAGCCGTTTCTCCAAGCGAGAGCCCCTCGATTGTGCTCGCGCTAAGCCACGTCTTTATGATCTCGAACAACGCGCTTCTAGATATAGCGTGCGCTGCACATGTGCGCGTTTACAGGGGCACGTGCACATCGCCGGATACAGGCTTCTTTTTATCGGACCATGCGTCGCTGCAGGTGTAGATGCAGGGTGCGACGCAGCGCAGCGTGCTCCGCGACGGTCGCAGGAACAGGCGTCTATTAATAGTAACGAATGTGCGTGATTTGTTCGGGAAAGCGCATTTAACTTTGGGAGTACGATACTATTCGAACTTCTGCAAAATATGACGAACCTTCGGCATTTTCAAGAATTTTGTGAGTCAAGTGAACGCGATGTAACGCGTAGTTTCAAAGATGCGGAATTATTTACGGTATTTGTATGAGATGATCGATATGAAAAACAATGAAAATAAAAGACATTGTCGCACTTAATAAATTTGTTGGGAAATACGTCATCACCCACACATAGCAATCGTTAATAAAATGTATTATTTTCCTCCTCAATTATCTCTTTCAGAATAAATAGGGTATAACATGCAATTTTAATTGTATCTTCTGATGATAATAAAATTATAATTTTTATAAACTTTTTTTTATAATTGCTTTTTCGAAATTTAAGCAAATTTTTAATTTTATTTATTAAATTTTTAACATTTTAATTTAACTAAAAATTCTCTTTATATCAATCTAAAAATATATTCTTATAATAATTAGTTAATGATTATTTCTCACGTCATTTTACTAATGTCTGATTTTTAAAAACAAATGTTTTAAAACTTTCTTTTAAAAAATTTTATGAAAATAAAATTTTATTTTAAGGAAATAAAAAAATTATTGCCTTAAAAAAAATTACATCTTGATAGTCCAGGATTGTGTATATTAATGTACATTGATCATAATATCGCATTTCTCATTTTTTTCAAGCGCATAATTTGGCAAAAAAAGTATATCGAAACATTCGACTTTTCATGGGTACAATCACCTTATTTGCTTCTCTTTCAATCTCTTACCTTTTCTCTCTCTTTCTCTTTTACACACACATACACACATACACACACACACACACACACACACACACACACACACACACACACACACACACACACTTTCTATTTATCTCTACCTCTACCAGCACACGTTCTGCCTCTCCTGATCGTACGAAAATAGTAACTGTTGCAGCAACTATGAGGGCAGAAAATTGTCGTTGCATCGCGCATTTGCTGAACTAAATTCGAGAAAATGCACAGATTCTCGGATAATATTATCAATCAATGACAAAAATAATTATTATAAATCTAATAAAACAAACTATAATTTTGCATTAAAATTCCGTATGTATGCACATTATATATATATATATAAAGCTCGAAATTGTATTATGAGTTTTGTAAACAAACTTTGAATGAAATAATTGTGGATAATAAGATAGATTGTGTCATTTGATATAATAGGATTTTACTTATTACGATGTGCTTGTGCATGGGAAAAAATATTTTCAAGAAGAAGAGATTTCGCAAACCAACTTGATAGATACTATCGTGCGGATAATAGCGGATACCGCTAGAGATACGCGAAGGACAGCGTGATAATGTCGCATACATATAACATGTGAATGAATCGCATTTGCACTCGACCCCCATTCTCCACCCCCTTCTGCATACAAGTGTAAACGGGTCGTGTTCCCCGCGCAATGCGCGCCTCTCACCATGCTAAATATAATATTCAAGTGTATTTTCAGCGATGAATGAAAGTGTCCGACGGACACTTACACTTTCCCGCGTGCAATTTTCTGAATCGGGAAAAAGATAGTTCGCAATCACGGTAACAAACTCTTTTATCGAAACTTCAGCACGAGTTTTCGGTAGCGTACAGATGGGACTCAAACACGCAGGGAATATACGAATAGAATCTGTATCTGAAAAGCACAGAAGATATTTTTAGAAGAAATTTGCAAAGAGACTGTACAGCATTATCAATTTCCCTTTTTCATTAAATTAAATAATGATTATATTATTTTTAATTAAAGCAATGAAAAATAGATATCTTCACGGACCAGTTTTACATCATTTGTCATATAATTTTGAAAACATTTAATATATAAATTTTCCGCGTACATTTTTTTGCTTGTAAGATATAAAAATATTTGTGTAATAATAATATGAAAACAAATTATAGCGCATATTTTGTATTGCAGGTATCCTTGGCATTCAACTTTTAGAAAAAATCGTCATGGCGATCGGTAAGTTTTATTTTTTCCCGGTGCAATCGCAGCGGAGATCGCAGAGATCGCATACAGATTTCAGAGATGCGTTCGACACGCAAGGCACGTCGGTCACGCATAATCGCGCGTCTCTCATTTTCATTCGCAGACAAACAGTAGTCTGCTTGCAACATTTGTTGATCAAAATCGCAAATGTGATCATATAATGCAATTTGGCGCATTTTTACCGAATTAAAATTCGCAAAACATAAGCAGCAATATAATTCGAATATCTCTTTGCTCTTCGCATATGATAAAATTTTTCAGTCATTAAAATTAAAAAAATAAATTTATATATCTGTAGATATGTTTCTTAAAATATTAAGGTTTATTTCATTTATGTGCATAAAGAAAAAAGAATTTGCTAGTGGCGAGAGATAATGAATGATGTAAATAAATAATGTGAATAACGGATAAAATTTCCAAATAACAAGCTAGATTAATTTAACCAGATAATTCCCATCGGTCTCAGTGAAACGACTCGCGAATCGAGGTAGTGCATTTCCGGCGCAACTACCGCGTATTCCTGCCGGTTCACCGAGTGGGGGAACAATACAACGTCCGGTCCGGTGTATCCCCCCACTGTGACCCAATGGTTGTAGCAAGTCCATGGTGTCCCATGAACGTAACACGGCTCCCACAGTCACAGGTGGACTCGCTATTAGCCTAGTCGCGGCTATACCACAAACTCGGGCCGCGAGCAAATGTCACTTCGAATGACATTTTAATCTCTAATTAGACGAGCGTCTCCTCCGCAATCACATACGCGATGTTACAACGGTGTGCAAATCGTGTTAAGAAAATACGCGAACGGCATTTAATGTCTAGATTTTCATTTAAAATTTGATTCGCAGTGTGAGTGGATCAAAGATCAAACTCGGCGATTCGAAAAGACATTAAAGAATTCTACATTAGATTAATTAATTAATTATTTAGACTAATAATTATCCCTTTTATGTTGGTAATTTAAACGCGGTAAGAATGATCGTGAGGGATGTTTCTCTCGATTAACAGTATCAACTGTATACAACACAGAATCCTTTAATTATACGAGCCAATAATGGACATTCCATGGAGATTTGCATAAGTGTCTTTTACAACTCGACATAACGTTCGCTGTAATGAGATGTACGAAGATGACATCACAACGATGATCTAATAATTTCTCGCAAACCGCCGAAGAAGAGAGTATCCAGTGAGTGAATTAAACTCAGATGACCAGGATCCGTTCGATACGTATGTTTACAGATAATCCGTCATACTTTACATTGTCCGGCGGAGCATCGTCATCATCGAAGACGACGTCCCTGGCATCCCCGACGTCGTCCAGGAGCTTTTCCGCCTTATTTCGTCGAAGGATCTGTAAGATGGGCGCGGCGGCTTCGTCTCAGGATGGCGTCCTGATCTCAGAATTCACGTCTAGCGTGCACCACGAGGGTCGCAGCAACGCGTCAGGCACTTCGACGCCGTCCACGCCAACGGAGGAGCACGTCCCGATGCTGTCGCGAAACGGCGCGATCTATCCCGGATGCGGCAAAAGGAAGAGCTTCCGCAATCTCTTCCGGTCCGTGAGCGCGAACGCGGAACATGAGCGCACTCAAAAATTCCTCAAAGGCGATCCGAGGCCATCCGACGTTGCGCCGCCATCACCGTATTTATCTCACAGGTAAAAATCGTTTTTTTTCCATGAATATTGAAACGCAATCTATATAAATTTAATTTAATTTATTTAGCCTACTTGTGTTTCAATTCGATTATTATATACGTCTTGTTATTAATAGTACGTTTATGAATTTTCTTTTGATGTAGGTCACATTCGCACTCTGAGAAGGATCGGCGTCACCCTGCTCGGACCAGAAGAGTCCTAAAATCTGCCAGCGAACTTCTGTCCAATGACATGATTTATTGCGGTGTAGCGAGTAATTCCAAAGATCAACCTAACGACGATAATAACAGCAACGACGATGACGATACCGCAGAAGTCTTCTTCGGTGTAGACGATGCCAGGTTAATAAGTAAATTATCATTTTATTTTTTTGAAGGTGATCATCATTTAATTTGATTAATTTTAATTTTATATCCTTGTAATTAATATTAAGCTTCAAATTTTCTTTATTGCATCTTTTATTGCCAAATAATCTATCATTAAAAAATAATTTGCAAAAAATAAAACATTTTATATACGCCAAATATAGGATAAATGTTTAAAGAAAGATAAGCTATGGAATAATAAAAAATCTTTTCCAGATATTATAACGTTTCTTCCACTCTTCCTACAACGGCCAGCCGAAGAAGACACTCCATCGGCACTTTTCTCGGAAAAGAAACAGGCGCTTCCGTTAATATGGCTCCTGAACAAACGAGAGGATCCAGGAATCTATTAGAAGTGGATACAGTAACAGCTCCAGTATCACTTGACGATATCGATGGTGTGCATTGCAACAAAGGCAAACAACCATCTTGCAACAGGACCAAGCGAAGAAGACACAAGAATTCGTCCAAAGGTGAGTACGATCGATGTGAATCTCAACTCTTCAACAAATTTTCGTAAAGCTATTAATCTTTGCTATTGAATGAGATATGTATTGATAAATTGTCAGGACCATAATTAGGAATGAAATTAAGTTAATACAAATCCAAGTCAATTTCAATTCCAATCTAGGTTTTACTTGGAAATATTTTCATTTCATAAAAAATTTGAAGCCATTAGGCTTTTGACATGAAAGTGTTTTGTTTCTCGAAATAATCATAAAAAGATTGAATTCTTTTTTTATTAGTAATTTCCTAATTCAGTAATCAGATAAATTTCTCTTCCTAGCTTTTCTCCGATTTAAGACGCTCTTTTGTATTCAAATCTTGGAATGGCATAAAATGACTGAGAGAATCACCGAGTTGCTCGAGTCGCACGAATTCTTTCTTTATCACAAACATTGATTGTCATTTCTATGAGGACGCACTCGCTTGAAGAGGCCTCGCATTCCCACGTTCCGTTTATCGCACGCCCGCATAAAGCGCGAATCACGCCTGCTGTGTTATAAAAGTCGGAGCACTACGACACAATTTCGATTCCATTGCATCGATTGTTCTTCAATTTCTATTCATGTGACACTTTCGAATCACTGGCTTTAATTACGGCGCTGTGAAGTGACAATTGTAGACAGTATTGCATTTATTAAACAGCTTTTATACGAAAAGAGCTAAGTATCTCTATGAAAAGCGTAAAATTATCTTTATTGCATTTAAATTGATTTTATTAATCAACTTTAAACTTTTAATTAATATTAAGCACATCAAATCTCTTCCGTTAATGAGAAAATTAGTATTACGAAAAATATTATTTTAACAAAAAGTTGATAATGTGCTTAATGTTGGACAAAAGTAATCAAAAATAAAAAATTTTTTTATAAAACAATATATTTCCTATCATAAAAATAATTCACAATGAACTGTAAATCTATTTATATTTATACAAATTTTTAAATTGTGTTTAAAAAATCCGAAGACGAATTATCGTCGATCATAATTACGTTATTAGTTTAATAATACATATTTTATCTAAGAATGAATATCATACACGCGATATTAACATAAATTATTTTATTAGTTAATTCAATTTGCTTCTAAAATTTAAATTGAAGTTAACATAAATAGCCTATAAAGGATATCCGGCGATCTCGCGATCACGTAACGAATAAAATCCGGGACCGTTCGCAGATGAACGCGAACGTAAGTCAGATGGAGTCCGCTCCGGAAGTTCACAACCTTTAGTATTCGGCGAGCGACTTCGTCGTTCTCCAATGATCGTACCGATCGCCACATACGCGATCATGAAACTTCGAAATTTATGATGTTACGTGAGCAGTACAGCGAAGAATTTTCCGATGTGTGTGTGTGTGTGTGTGTGTACGCGCGCATGTAAAATTTAATTTTTCTTAAAAAAGTTGAGACCTTAACAAATAAGACTTTGACAAATAAGCAATTGTAAACATAAATAAATTTACATACCAAGCTTCTAAACAACAATAAAACAAAAAAATCTTATATATTGTTCACTTAAATCCCTATAAATTTAATTCTTTTTCAAAGAGTTTAATAACAAAATGTAATTGAATAAAATATTTAAATGTGCTCAATATTAATAATTAATAATCAACTAAATATTAAACAAAGCCTAAATAAAGTAGCGATTAATATTATTTTCAATTACTTATTAAATCTATTAATTGTAACGAATCATATATTGCAATACAAGAAGTTTATTAAAATTTATAATGATTATTGAAGGTTAATATTTCGATTAGCATTGTATAAGAAATATCTATAAATAAAAGCATGAGCTACTGAGCAGTCTCTTAATTAAGAAAGTCAAGCGGGCGAGGTTGTAGCACATGTGCATTTAACAGCGAAAATATGATCTCAGCCAGCATCCGGCCGTACTTTAATTATATATAAACCGGAAATGAATCGTAGATTTCACGCAACAGTCAAAATTAACAATTCTATCTGCGATACCGATAATAAAATATGTATAAATAAATAATAAGATATAAATATGTATAAATAAGACAAAGCTGTATAGTCAATAATTATCTTCATTATCTTCATTAATTGACTTCACGGTTAACCCATGTCAGTATATCTGATAAAGAGAGTTTTTTTTTTACACATTTGTTGTTCTGCGAATCAAATATAATTTTCGAACAATGTAAAGACAATATAATAAAATTCTAATTCAATATATGATAAATCGAATTTTTTTTTAGAGCGCAAGAGATATAATTAAAATTCACTCTCGCGAAATTGTTTTTTACGACTACTCTCAAAAGTGATGTCGGCAAGTGTTGGGCAATTTCGAGAAACAACATTTCGCATGAATGTATTCCACGATGCAATGCGTCCATAAACGACCGGGCGTTAATTTGTTCTTCCAATGAATCTACCGTTTACGATGTGTCGCGGAAGGTGCGGAGGATAGATAACCGAATGTGTTTGTGAAACTTAGATTCATTTCGGAATGTGTTTTCACGTGTCTTCCGTTGCAAGCGTCGCGCAGCGTGTCGCTGCCAACACGAAACGGAAATATCCGTCCATATGTTGACACGAGGTTGCACAGGCGGTTGTATTGGCGCACATCCTACGATCTCATCGAAAGAATACGCTCCCCTATGCCATAAATTCTTCCCTCCTGTCTGGAGGAAAGACCGTTCCAGAAGATCACATCTTGCTTTGCAGTTACTTTTGAACGGGCATTGGCAAATCTTATTCAATATTATTAAAAAACTTTATCAATTATTTGATTGTCAAAATCGACTTCTTTTAAATAAAGTCCCACACGGAAAGATTTTATTTTTATTTTTGTCTTGTTTTTTTTTTATGTAAAATTTTCTTTTGGCTGTGCCATCAATAATGCGAGTCGCTTTATATGAAAATAAATTATATAAAAAAACAAGAGTTAGTTACGCAATGTATTTTACATCGATTTGCATGAATCTATGGAAATACGTGTATTAAAAAGACCAACTTACAGCGCGATATCAACAAACGGGGTGCGCCGAGCGATAAACTAAGCTCACATAAATCTACTGAAAGACGGAGGTCAGTAACCGCGGGATTAAGCATTCTGTCTGCATGTTCGATTCTATCCTCATATTATTTACCGGTCGTACTTCCTGGTGTTACCCCAGCACAGATCTAACGCTTCCGGCGCTGACAGTTAGTTTCCGTGAGGCAATTCGATCTCCGGCGCAATAATAAATCAAGAAGCAATAGAAAAAGTTAATGCAAAAAGCACAGCTAGTGTTAACAGCTAGTGTTAATTAATCAACTAGAAAATTATAATAATTAAATCAAGCTCCTCATTATTCATTGGAATGTAAAAGATAAAAAAATATAATGCACATTTTAATAGACAATATCATGATCTTAAACAGATTTATCATATTTTCTTTTTTTGTTTATTTCGATTTTTAATATACACGTAGAGAACAAAATTATTAATTAATATATCTTTGCGGAATTAATTATTATTAATTATTCCTTTCCTCGAGTTATGAAAATTTCCGAGCTACAAAGTTGTACTGATTAAGTTGCATTCGAATCGCAACAGCGTAATTAGTGCAATTAGTGTCCGAGTCTATGCATATTGAACCATGTCTCACTTGTACGCGTGCTTCTACCTTGCTCGGATTTACTACAGATTATCATGGAGGCGGTCATGCACATCATCGTTCAAGGAACGATAAAACATCCGGAAGAAAGGAAGGGATATCCTCCTGCTTCGATATTTACTCGTGCTATAAATGTTTATACTCTGAGATTTTGTCCAGAAACCGGAGTAAAACGAAACTTCTGTAAACTGCTGGAAAGCTCGCAACTGCTAATTGTTTACGTCTTTCAGTCCCGATATATGATGAATATTTTAAGATTTTTCAAATATTGTCTTCATTTAAGACAAAAAAAAGTGAAATTAACCGTTTAATAAAAAATTATTATTAATTACAATTCATACGAATAATAGTATTAAATTTTCTCAAATATCATATAATAAAAATTATTTAATTTTATTTCTAACAAACAATAGTTTTAGTGTAAATATTAAAGCTTTAGTTTAAATGCATAAGGATATTAATAATACATTATAATCTAACTTCATATAAAAATCCATATAAAAATATTTTTACAATTTTGTGTAAACAACAGAACAGTACAACAGAAACTGGAATATTACAATAATGCCTATAGAAATCGAAAGAGTTCAACACCGATTAGTGTAACAGGTTTTAGGTCAAAAAAGCGATGAAAATTTCTCTCAAATCGGTTTTGTTTGATTCGAAATGTCAATTTCACGCTCGAAAAGGGATTCGAAAGGCGCGATCGGAGTTGGAACGACCATCAAGTACATAAACGAGCTTTGATTGGTCAATACGCGATGTCCGGTATAACTACGATTTATCCAACGAATCAAAAGTTCGCGTTCGTTTCTCTTCGATAATTCTCACTCGCTTATCGATCCCGCGGATCGTCCACAAATCAACTGAACTACGTTTGTCGTCAAACTAGATATATCTCAGTATTTGCCAATTTGAATTTTCTTTCAGATTCATTGTACATATTTTGTAAATTTTTATTCCTTAACTAATTTTTATTTCTTATTAATTAAAATAAGAATCAGAGTAGATATTATAGATTCAGTATTGTTCTATAACACAAAACTTATTATAATTTTTATACAAGATAAGCAGTTCAATTTATAATTAAAAAAAAATTTCTTAATCATTTCTAAATCAATTTTCAATCTAATTAACTTTAAATTTTCAAGAAACGATAAAATACTACGTAAAGTAAAAATTTACACAAAATTTCTGTCCGCCATATTTTGAATGTTACAGGATCTATAAATCTGACTATTGCTTCGTAAATAAAGATGTTTATAAGATCTATCAATAACATAATGTATGCGTGTGTGCACTTATAATAATCCAATAATTTCGTAAGTAACTTCTTTTTATAGATTCATATACATATAAATTTAATACATCCATTCAAAATATATATAAAAAACATGTTAAACTGAAGAAATTCGAAAAAAGATCTTTTCATCTTATTGAACATTAAATGAAAGATTGAATAAAACATATCATCATCGTAAAATTTTAAACGCTTTTCTGTCGATTTTCGTATATTTGACGATAAGATTATCTGATGATTCTTTTTTATTATTGGCCTTACCTTTACATATTATTATTTACCTTTACATATTGTTAATACGAGTCACAATAATATTATACTTATTTTTTTTATTATTTAATTTTATTATTATTTAATATTTTTGTTTCAACAACAATTACAATTTTATATAAACAATTAAAATTTTTATTTTTGTATTTTAATAAAGACACGACATTTAAATACAGTAAGGTAAATTAGGAATGTTTCATCTCAAAATTAACCATCTGGGATTTTCTGTTACATTGTCGAAAGTATGGCAGAGACTGAGAGACGATATAGATAGATTATATTTATCTTCTATAGCTTAAAATGAAATACACGTTCCATTAGACAGAAAGACACTATTTGCTTTAAGAAAAAATATCATAGCATATCTCGTAACATGACAGTTATATCAATGAATCATATTCTTATGAGAGGTTTCTCGC
>JANQDE010000002.1:3255487-3415160 GCA_037157785.1 Cephalotes varians | reverse complement strand
TCTCTCTCTCTCTCTCTCTCTCTCTCTCTCTCTCTCTTCTTTATCCACAGATTTTTTTATTAATTTAGCGCCAATTTTTTTACGGAAATATAAAAAAAATATCTCTTTCTTTTTCTCTCAATCTCTAAATAAGGAATTAAACGACTTTTTAAAAAAACAAAAACGATTTCTTATATTTTTCGAGAGTACGATATTTATGTTCTTTTACAACTATAATATTAAAATAATTTTTTTTATACAAAGATAAATTTTAAAACATTATCTATAGAAACAAAATATATCTGAATCATTTGTGCCAGATATATCTAGCTTATAAGATTTTCTGAGAAGGGACATCTAGTTAAAAGTTCTAATAAGCTTACAGAGATTTGATCTTTCAATAGACTGGACCATGTGATCCGAAACAATGATGCAGCAGAATCCGAAAAGAATAGCTTATTATTCTCAAGATCTCAAGTTTTACTCTTTCTATTTATAGCTTTTTGTTGATGTATTTATTAACCTGATGCGTGTACATGTTTTTCGATTCTTTTGTAAAAACTTTAAACTTTTTATTTAATTTTCATTACTTCTAATTTAGAAATCTTATAAAAATTAAATAAATATAAATATAAATTTTATCGGTCATTATTCCCTATAACGACTAATGATTCTCTTGTCAGCCGAGATTTCCGAGAAAGCGGAGAACCTATAAACGCCGCCGACTTATCATCTTCTGTCCCTCCGAGAAATTTATAAACAGCACATATGCGCCGAATGCAACCGTTATATGCACCGCGCTGCGTTGGCATAAGCAATGATTTCTTACCCGCTTTGAATTCTCGCAATATCCGTCACGTTTCCCGCGACAGAAATATCCTCAGTATTCGTTATTTCACATTGTTATTTCTAGGGTCAGCGAGATAAATACACTCATGAATAGTTAAAAAATATCATTAGATAACTCGATCTTTCGGCTAAATAAAAATCATTTTTATTGCTCTTTCGACTTGCATGGATCGCGTTATCATAGCTACTAATTAATCTGAATTTTTTTTCTTTACATTTTTTTTTTTTAAGTTATCTTAGATGACCACAAAATTGGATAAAGACAGTTTACTTTCCTAGTTTTTTTTTTTCATCAGATTTAGAATGGAACATTGTTCGTTCTAGTTTCGACATATCAATGGACCATATCCGACGCGATATGCAAGTGTGATAGAGATAGCTTCGAGTGTAAGATACGGGGAACTGCTCTCATGAACCTTAAGATTATTATTCCCTCGTCCGAGGGGCCGAGTGACTCAGTCTCTTCTTCTGATCTGATTAATTGAGGCAGTCTAATTTCTGTATCAAATACGCGGCTAGATATGCGGCATACATGTTACTAGAAAAACGAATTAATGTGAAATATAGTGTATATAACTTCTGTATATAACTTATATTTTTTCTTCAAATATTAAAGATAGAATGTCTTAAAAATATTCTTTTTATGTAATTTATAGATAAAAATATGTATTTATACAAAAATGAGCGTTGCAAAGAATAGATGGAAATAATGAATTAATGATTGCCGGAACAATAAGATGTTGTAAAATAAAATATTCCTCTATTTTTTTTTCAGATAAAAATACTTTAACTTTATTATAAGAAAAAATTATTAGTATAGTTGAAAATAATTAATTATTGATTAGAATAATAAGTGATTTAGAATAAAGAACGGAAATAAAAGATCCGATAAATGACCAATGTCTTCTTTAAAAGCCGCGTTATGCCAACGGAATTTTGATTCGGTGAATGGGGGCCCTGTTTTACGTCTCCGCTTTTTCAGAAAATTATGATCCAAGAAAAAACGTCGGATAAAAACGTCGAAAACCTTTCGTGGGCGAATATTATTTCAACAAATAAAATCTACTTTCTACTTCAATTAATAGTTATTTTGAATTTACTAATTATAAATGATTTTTATTTTAAACTGTTGAGAAATGTCGTAATAGATCTTTATATAAAGCAAAAAATGGGCAATTTAAACGCAGGATATGAGAGACATCAAAATGATTTACATTTAACTGCAAGATAGACGTCTCGGTTGAGACGTTCTACGCGATAATTAAAAAAGTTATGGTTTTATAATTATAAAACCTTTTTGCTGATTCCATCAACATGATAACGATCAACGGATGCCACGTGTGTGAATTCAGTAAATCTCTCGCTACCAGCAACGTCGTCTTAGTGACGCGCCTGCGCCAGGCACGAAAGTCATAATGGTCGGTGCATCCCCGAGAAATATTCGAATGTCTGTTCAGTCCCATCGCGCCTCACGTTAGAGATCGGTTTTACCCTCGTCAACTTCAGTGTATTCTTTTCTTTTTAATTTTTCAACTAAATATCGGCATAAAATCGATAAGTTCAATCTCGAATGCGAGAGATGTTATTTAAATAACATCTCTCTTATGTTTTTATTTAAAAAATAGTATTTTAGTGTTATTTATATATTAACATTTATAATTATTATTATCACATCGACTTTAACTTATGTTCCTAACATAAGCGTCTCAACAAAATCATTAAGTAGTCGTTTACTTCAACCGCGGATAATACTTCTTTTTAGTGGTTCCAGATGAATGGATGAAATCGATGAGTGCATAGATTGAAGTGAAAATGAGGATAAAAGCAGAAGATTATTACGCCAAACGGAGCGCCGAATACTTTGGTAATTATCTTCCGACATTATCTCCTCTTTTTCAGTGATAATAAAATTAAGTGCTTAATTAAAGGAAAGAATATAACAAACCGATTTTTGTAGATACTTTTTTTTCTAATAAAAAGTTAAGTTTGCATTGATTGCTATTGTAAATGCTATTGTAAATGAAAGTGAAACGACATTGTTATGTACAAAACATGCATAATTAATAATGTTTATGACAATAAAAATGTAAAATGTTATTTCTTCGCGACGCGTTAGCATCTTTCACAGATTCTTTATGAAGGCGTCAGCTATCGTATCTCAATGTATCCAATGCAGGATACGTGGTATGTTAATGAAATGCAAAACCAACTATGTGTGAGTCGAATACAGATGAGATTGAAGTAGCTTCAGATTTACGCAGACTATTTGTCAATTTCTTTGTTCAAAAATTATTTTATTGGTATTTTAACCACTTAAAATTAAAATAATTATTTATTAATCTTTATTTTCTTTTTGACACACACACACACACACACACACACAAACTTTCTATTTACAATTATTTTCATGCATAATATAAATAAAATTAAAAATAATAAAATAATAATAATAAAATTATAATAAAATTATAATAATAAAATTAGAAATAATATTAGAAATAATTATTAGGAATAATTATAAAATAATAAATATCTTTAAAAATCTTTTTAAAAAAATAGATTCACAAAATTAGAAAATATCTATTTCAAAAGATTCTTTATGTTACAATCAAAAAATATTTGGAATCATTTGGAAATAAGTATTTTCTAATCATTTTATAAATAATCTATTTTTGCAATAAATTTTATATTCTCTGAACAAATATAAATAGTGCAAACGGATTATATTGACGAAACATAATAAAAATTTAATTCAGTCTACGTATTTGGCCTACGGTTGTATAATACCGTCATTGTTTGACGTAGTCGACGCAGAAACGGATGATTCGGATGGAGAACTCGGAACTTAGCATGCATCATGTACAGAAAAAATTATGGGCATCGCCTAATTCGTCTTGCCGAAGCCGAGCGTGAAAACAATGCGTGCAAGGTGGGGCCTCGAAATAAACGGTACGATTTCCTCTCGAGAATGGCCTCGAGCAGTCGTACTTCGACATCCGCGGGTTCTCGTTAGAAGTCGTCCTCGATTAGGAGAGGCAAAGATCTTGTCCTAGCCAAAAAAAATGTTATCGAAGTGCGCGAAAATCGCACAACCGTCAGCGACACTCAACCGCGTTCGCAAATAAATAGAAGATTGGAATTTAGACTTTGTTATTCAAACGAAGGGAGAGTGAGAAACGGGGAGTGTGGTTCGCGCGTTCTTCAACGATTCGGCTTCTGACTGATACAATCGGAAGCGTTCACAAAAGATGGCCGATATTTGCGCCAGTCCTCGACTACAAAGACGATACCGGCCAAACTTTTTAGATCTTTCCGCGATAACACGTAAGTCGAAGTGAGAAAACATGAACACTCGAGAATGCGAATTATCGCGCGAATTGCAAAACGCGAACGCATTGCGTCAAGTCATGAAAGGGCGAACCATTGCATCTTGGCGTAATCTGACGCGCTTCTCTTCGAGTGCGTTGATCTTTTTGTAACAATTATCATCATTCAAGAGCGATTCGCGACCCACGTGCGTTACAAACCGACTGTATTTCCCGCGATATTATCGCCGCAGTTTCTCGCTGTGTTGCCAGACACACACTGACAGTTAAAGTTGAAATAAAATCCACGTGAAAAACGTAATTTATAATAATAATATAAAATGGTAGTTTTATATAATAAAAAACATAATAATTAAAAATAATATATACATAATAAAATATTTTGAATAACATAACAAACTTAAATTTGAAAGGATCTTAAAATTGTGGCTACCACCAAGATAATAAAAGTATATATAATACTATATAATACTATATAATAAAACTTTTGCAATTTACTAGAAAGAAAACAAACAAATAGTGTTATGAATATCAATAAATAGGACAAAAAGGACGTTGCGTGCGAAGGATGTTGGAGGAAATAACATTAACGCCATCAATTAAGTAATTAAAACTCTATGTTGGGGCTATGTAATATACATGAAATTTTTTTATTTTGAATCTAAATAGGTTTAACTTAGCCTCGCGAGTAATGAATCCAATTTAAAACCGGAAACACCAAAAACGGAAACCACGCACCTCACGTGCCGAGAGTAAAAGTTATTATGACAGTTCGTTAATAGAATAAAAACCACAGAACTCTCTTTTTTTCTTCGTCAATAATAAAATATTTTATCAATAATAATTTTTATTTGTTATTTTATAAAATATTATATATATATATATATATATATACAATTAGATATATTTTTTTATCAAATTGTCCAAGGAAATAAAAAACTGGATACACTTTTAATAACTTTTCTTTGTTTGATCAAGAATCAATTTTTCTTTAAAAGATTCTTCCTTAACATTTTTTTAAATATTTCTTTAAAATATTAGAATATTTTTTTGATAAAAATGTTTATATTAAAATAACGTATGAATGTTAATATAAATGATTATCTGTTACTACTGGCAATTAAAGTGAGATTGTCACGCGTATTTTCTGTCCGTATTATGTATCAATAATATCACGCTAAATTCGTTCAATTGATTCGAGTCTGCACAGTGTGCTGATTTCGCATTAGACGCTTTTACGGAACCGTTTCTATGGTCATTGTTTTTGCATATGGCACAAGGTAGCCGCGTTATTCGTGCATTATTTCATTAAACGTATTACAACTGTCGCGTGTTCTAATATGCGTCACACAAAATTAAATGCATTCCCCGTGCGTCACGACAAAGTTAAATCAAGGTTGCTTGTGACATTCAGGAAACATTTTGTAAATTAAAAGGCGGTCAAATAGGGCAGCAAATTAACGCGTTGAGGAAGAATTCAGATAAATTATTAATTGATCTGCAAATAAATGTTAAATAAAGTTAGCAAAATAAATTGCATAATTAAACTCTAATATTACGCGATCATTTATTATTAAAACTATCCAGTCATTTCTGTTTCCAGAAAGAGAGATGTATATGTGTATGTATGTATGTATGTGTGTGTGTGTGTGTGTGTATATATATATATATATATATATATAACATATACCATCTGTGTTTTTATCTAATTTTTTGTAAACTTTTTTTGTATGTCCCCATATGAGAAGCAATCTTACAGATACTTGAGCCAATTAATTTGACGTTTCAATTGCTTGTTTCAGGGTCGCATTCAGCTACGGTCTTATCAAGAGACGGACACGCAGAGGACGATGTTGTCTTCGTCTCTAGCAAAGAAAGCGAGGCTTCTAATCTGTGGGTTAACTACCTCACTGCATGTTTCGAGCAAATCAGTCGTCAGCAAGGGCGACCGCCGTTCAAGTAAGTATAAAGCGAAATATCTTTATTTTCGCGTGCCACAATTTCATATAAAATTTCAACCGATAACATTTCTCAGAGTACATCATATCGCGATCGAGGAGCCGATAACATCGAAAACAGAAGAGAGGATCCGATCGTCTCGTCTTCAGATCGTCGTCGTGTGCCCGGTATTGCTGGAACGCGTCCGGACCAACCCGGAGCACGCCGTCCATCTGACCAACCATCTGGTCACTGAAAAAGTACTGGCGATGATGCTGGGCGTTCACGACAGTCACATTAGTGACACTCATAGGTCCAGTCTAATTTCTTGTGATCAGTGGAGAAAGTTCTTCGTGAAGGATCAAGACGAAACATTTGTCGGCGAATTGTTGGGTGCGGCGGTCGCCATTTTAGGTACCATGCCGCCGTTAGCTCTCAGAAGCGATAAAACTTCATTTTCCGTGCATCCGAAGAAGGTCAAATTGGTAGGTGTAATTATCGTCATTGTCTACAAAAGAAAATTCTAAACTCTAGGACAATCTTTAAGATTGCAGGAGATACGTACAAGAAGAAAAAAAAAGACAAATCGGAAAGGATTTATTGTTGAAAAGATATCCTTTTTGGAATATATTGACTTCACAATAGCTAAAGAATTTAAAAAAATATAATAAAGCTAAATTTAGCTTGTCACTAAATAATAACGCTCGAATGGGACATTCTGTACTTGTATATTTTCATCTTTGCTCATAGAATATAAAGTTTGTACGAAAAACACCACATTTTCGAAACTTAAATTTTAAAAGAATTTTATAAAATTTGATAAACGTCAAGGAATTTAAAATAATAATTGAACATTTGAAAATATTGCAAAAACATAAAAAAATATATGCACTGTGTTCGCAGGGACAAAATAAAATAATCGTTTTACTAAACGATCCGTTAAATCCCAGAGATAATATTTCTGTGGTCGTTGATCGTTGCGGCGACGCGATCGACATAAGCAACGTGAAAAGAAGAAATCCTTACGCGCTGCAATTTTCAATACCAGAAAGATGTCTCGAAGTTTCTATGTTGGTCGGCGTGAGAATAACCAAGAATGGATGCTCGCTCGGCGTTAGACAAGTCAAATGCGAAAGCAGACTCAGGGAATTAGATCAGATTCTCAGAGCGCACGATAACCCCCTCGAGTTTATGTGCCAGGTAATTTAATTCAAAGATCTCTACGAAAATTAATTTAATACTGGATTTTCTTGATGATCTAAACTTAGTTATTTTATGAAAGAAATAACAGACAATTTGCTTTAGCTCAATTACATCATTATCATCGTTATAAATAATTGAAACTTTCAGATATTTAATTTACTACTATGTCTTTCCTATCTATTGTAGACTTTCGGCTTCAGTTCTACTGACCGGGAACAATTTGACAATTGGATGGTCCATGCATTTCAAAAAAATATCCCTCCTCATTTCAACCTTTTATCCACTCCAAGCGGTATGGTGCCCACACATAAAAGTTATACGAGTAAGTAGCTTAACAACTGAATGAAAGTTATATTTTTAAACTTTCATTTCACTGACATATATTTTTTATTATTATCTCATGATAATAAAGAAGATGAAAATATAAAACAGCGTACAAAATTTTTGAGATAGCTATCTTTGAGTCATGATTTGAATTTCAGGTTCAGAAGAAAATCCGACGCTGCTGCATTTCGCTGCGCGATTTGGTCTAGAGAAACTAGCGTGGCAATTATTGGAATGTCCTGGTGGCGATCTAGCGTGTGACTTGAAGAACGTTTCCGAGCTGACACCGGCCGATCTTGCCGAACAAGCGGGACACACAAGACTGGCCCATCAACTGCGGGGCTACATGGTACAAAAACATCGCCTTTAGATCGACGTCGCAAATAATCGAACACAATCGGTATTACCGCGATATTTTATTCTTTTCTCAAGGCATCTGCGTTTATGAAATTTCCAAAAGTAAGGCGCGCACTTAAAAAAAAAAAAAATAAACATTTTATTTAATTAATACATATATCAAAATAAAAATTGCTTCTCTTTCATTTTTAATCTCAAAAAGTTCAAATATTGTCTTATTATGACAATAACATTTTGATGAATTCTTGAATCTCTTTGAATATTAATAAATGAAAAAAGATGTAAGAGGTAAATTTTATTTTGATATATTAAATAGTAATTTTTATCCTTTCTTTTTTGAAATCTATCTTTCTGAGAACTTCTTTCGCTTATCTTGAAGCAGAAATATCTTGGAGAAAAAATCGCGTGAATTTGCATGTCACTCAATTTAATATTCTTTGAATCATAAATGGTCGATAACTTAACTAATGAATTAATTCTGCGTTGCATGTTTTGATCGTGACTTTGGATTCCCATGGACGCTTTAGCAAATGAACGAGTTCACCAACATGTATAGCTACCTTAAAGTTATGAGCCAGTCGAACCGTTCAACAGGTATTAAGAAATATATCGCTACGACAATATTAAGAAAATACAACGATTCTGTTGCTCCTTAGAATTTCTTTTTTTTTATTAAAATGATTAAAATTTGTTAGTTAAAATTAAAGTTTTAAGTATAATACTTCGGATTATTCACCACAGACAGAAAGATAATTTTTTTATTGAAGAAGAAATTAAAAATATGAAATATGTATAAAATTTTTTATACAAGATTCCATTTTTAAAATTGCACATTGAAAAATTAGTAAAATAATTTGAAGTATTTGAAATAAAAGAAAATCTTTTTACTTCATATTCATATAACTTTAAATAATATTACACGTGTATATGCTTCAAATTAAAAAAAAATTATTCTACATTTTTGGTGCATCTTTTTCACGAAATATCTTTTGAGAGGAACTCGAATGTAATGCAAATGTGTATTTAGGAACGAATTCAACCACGGACGTTCCATCGACAATCGCGAACGAAACCAGTAACGAAAAGGAAGATTATTGTCGACCAAGACCTTTAAGTGAGGCTTATTCGGTGCCACCGATCGCAAGACCGGTAACAATTCTAATCCCGAATTTACAATCAGCGAGCACCTCTAGTACGACCACAAACTCCTTAGCCGCAAATTATTCGATCGTGCCGACGCCTACGCCAGTAATTAATAACCAGCTGCCGTCCACACCCACGACCTCGGTCACGTCAAATGGATTGAATACGTCTTTCCAGGACTACATGAAAATGCATGCCGCTGGTAAATATTCTGAACTGTTACACACATAATTCACAGAGAATTATTATATAATAACTATTGTATATAATTCACAGACTCTTCTTTCACCGCAAATTCTCTTCACCATAATGTAATTGGTAAATATTTAAATACTATATTTAAATACTAATGTATATTTTATTCGTGTTACATTCTTGTATATAATTGAAAATCCAATAATTTTATATAAAATTATAACAATTATTTTGTTTCAATTTTTATCTACTAACTTCAAAATCACTTTCAATAGCAAATATACAAGTGACAAACATTTCTGATTATAATTAAAGGTCCGAAAGCAACTACGACGAATTTACCGTCATCCCGAACGGGCACACCTACTCGCCAGGAATGCCATCAAAGTTTCTCAGGGGCACGAGAGGATCATTGCGGTCAAAAAGTATGTCAGAATCTTCCCTACGGCAGAACATCGTCCAATAGCAGTACCAAGTCCAGAGAACCATCAGGTCCCCAAGATGAGCTCTTGGAGATCATAAATGATTTCAAAAACAATGTCTTCACGATATCCGAAGTGGAGAGACTCGTCGAAAATTGGCAGAAGCGAAACGATGTTCAGCAAAGTTTTAAGGATAAACAGCGGCAGCTTATGGCAATGCGTGAGGAATATGACAAAATACAAAAAAGAATGAAAGAAGAGATGAAAACTCCGACGCCTTTTGACAAAATACGAAAATTCTTCTCCAAGGGGAAGAAAGGTGAGTATCACTCCACTTTCAGAATATCCGAAAATATAATTTTTATCTGATTAAGTATCAAAATGAAATAACAACTAAAAAAATTTTCTAACTAATTAACTATGATTATTTCCATTTTTGTTATAGATACAAAGGAGTCTGTTGGTGTTGCCAATGATTCCTCCAGCAAATCCGAAAATAGCGGATTAGCTGATCGCCGGCCTGTCAGCAGTTTAAGTCTTCGTAGCGTCTCCAGTAAATATTTAGTATAATAAATTACATCATCTAATCAATATATTAAATAATAATTCAAAATATCCTTCAAAACATTTTTTTTAAAGCGTGCCTTTAAGGTCAAAAATTCTCTAAAAAGATCTTACAAAATATTTAGAAAACGATTTAGAAATTGAATATATTTAAAGATTTTTTAAATATTCTTTTATAATTTATATAATATATACACACACATATATGTGTGTATATATTGTTATGTAAATATAATTGGATATAATTGGATTTGTGCATTGTATAATTCGAAATTCTTTAGGTTCATCATCATCTGGTAGAATGAGCACTGTCAGCGGTTGCAGCGGTGCAAGCGGTGATAGTGGAACCCATTCCGATTCCGAAGACAGAAGGGTATGTGCGATATTACAAATCAGTCCAGCTAAATAATTACCAATTAACAGAATAGATCAAAGAAATGACAATCACTAAGTCGCATGCCCGAAATTTTAATTATCAGCTCAACAAAAATTCAGTTTTCTTCACACGCAGAAGTGCTAATTATTAAAAATAATATTCAATATCATCCAAAATCTGATAGTAATTTTATAATTGAAGAAAAAATATGATCTTCGGAAAAAATTATATATTGAAAAGGATAAAATAGCAATATTTTTGTGCTAGATCAACTTAAGTTAGATCTACAACTTATTTTTAGCTCCAGAATGCCAGGGATGAGAAAACTAGTATGACGTCCTACGAAATACCACCTGCGCCTAAACCATTCACAGGCAGGTATTCACCGGCATCCGGATATTCTCCATCACCGAGTTTCTCTATTACGCGTGATCTTGATCTCCGACAAACACAATCACCGTCCAGAGTCGACGATAATGAGTATTACATTGCTTTTCCACCATCGGGATTACCTGTTCATGGTAAATTTTTATCAAATCGAACATTCTCATTTCTATTTATTTCAGACATCGTCGTGAACTATTCAGCAGTATAGCAATTGAAAAAAATATTTAAAAAATATCCAAAAAATTGTTCAGGTGTCTTAACATCCTATAGACATCTTTTAGTCACTAAAAATACACCTAGTCACATATTGTTGGAATCATAATTTAGCCACTTACAGAAATATTTAAGATTTCAAAATTAAATAATTCGCAATTCAACTTTTGCAGCGTTTAAAACGGACAATTCTCCGAAGGAACCGGATATGCCGAGCTCGCCATGCGAACATCCGATGAATAATAATAGTAATAATGATAATAATAATCACGTTCAGAACGTCGCCGTTTTGCCAGATAAATGTCAGGAAGAGACCGAAGCGACAAAACGTGCCAGCAATAATAGCTATACGAACATCGATCCGGCGGCATCAAATTTCACTTCAACTGCGCCACCAGGAATGTGCATCCCAGACTGCACGAGCAACGAATCAACGTTCATCGATTCCGTTGACGTAAATCGGGAAGTTACGAAAGAACAGTTTGATGATACTACCGAGGCGTGTTCCGTCATTGCGAAGACGAAACCGTCGCTCGTTCAACCTGCCGTTGACGAGGTCGATTCTGCGCTCGTTGTTCGAGGTCAAGAGACCGCCGGAATGATACGCGATGATCACGTGCCGGTGGACTCGGCGAACATTTCGAAAAACACGAATGAGGCCACTAGAATGCCGGAATACATGAACCTTGCTGTTAATATGGGTCACGATGCTGTCAAGGTTCTCGGCGCCATACCAAAGAAATTGCCTGCACCACCCGTGCCACCGCGAGGTACAACCTTTCACACTGTATAATTTCACGCGACTTTTGTAATGCAAAGACGGAGCTAATGACCAAGTTATGTAACGCTCAAGTCAATAAAAAATATATAAAGATATCACTGTAAGATCTACAGCGACATTCTCCTATTTTTCTCTCGAATTTATCTTGTTTCTCTCATTCTTAAGATGAAAAAAATCACAAATTTTATATTAAATAAAAAAATTCATAAAACTTAATAAATAATTGCGCATTAACAGTAATTATGAATTGAAACTATTCAAGGCTTTTTTTTAAACCGGTATTTGTATTCAATCTAAGATTCGCATATTTAATAAACATTAGATCTCGATATATGAAATATGCAAGATGAATCACTCACCCATTGCAACAAATTTCGATGCAGTTCTTTAGAAATTCCTCTCAAGTCGAAGATCAAGAAAAAAGATTGCGGGAATTTCTGATGACTCGTGATTGAAAAAGATGTCAGTGATTCATACGGATGTAATTGAGAGAAAGATCCTTATAAATTTTATTTTCAAAGCAATTTTTTAGAAAACTGAGCTATTTATGTTACACATCGATCTAAACTAATCAAATCACTTGTTAAAAGACAAATTCTATTCAATTTCCTTAGTGCTTTAATATATAATGCACAATTTTGAAGGAACTACGAATAAAAAAATTATAAATTTCAATTACGATATATAAACGTAATAATCTCAACATAAAAATATATATATATATATAATTAAAATATAGAATAGATATAAAAAATAAATATAATTATGTATTCAAGTTTATAATTATAAATTATCAAATCTGTTTTCAATGAATTTTTATTATCTATTGTAGTTGCGACTAAAAGGTAAATACCAAAAATCGGAACGTATACAAATAATTTTCGTATATAAATATTTATATAAATATTTATATAAATATTCATTTTTATGCAAATTATATAATGTGTTTTTTATGCCTAAAAATCACAAAATACCTGAAATATCTCATAATATTGATAATGTTAATTTAACCAATATAAAATTTATAAATCTCGTTGTGCCTGACAATTGTATGTGACATAATATATCTACATATATAAAAATATAATCGTGTTAAGTGTAAGACAATGGTTATCGCTATTACCGTTGATCTCATTTTTATAAATATATAGCGAGAATTCACAGATTCTCAAGATATATCCGAATCCGCCCGTCCAATATTATCCATGCAAAATAGTAATGTTAATTTGATTACTCCCTTTGCGCAAATTAAAATATTACAAAACCAATTATATAATACGTCCATTAATTTCAGAATGCATGACATGACTCAAACTAAAATTGTACAATAAAACGGGCTTCCTTGAATCCCGTGTGTGAAAAACATGGTACAATAAAAAGATGATTTAAGTAACCAGGGGCGTAAACGAAATTTTTATTTCGTAATGCAAAGATGTCTGTCAGTAATATAGGAAATAAACGTAAAAATTTATGATATGTTTCTTTATTTATTATTACGTAACACGTACGATGTATTTGTATATATCAACGTGTCACGCTTATCTTGCTAGTTGCTTGCATGACAATAGTAGGATGCTACATGTTTGCAGATTATAGATGTATCTTTGCACCCTCTGGTTTGCTTCCGTGCAAATCGAATTCAATTCCCAAAAATATCGTACTATTTTTAGCATAAGAACCATATTAGTTAAATTAACTAGCAATAATTATGATAATTAAATTGATTATATACCCTTTATATCGTCTCGACTTCTTCTCAGGTATGGAGAGGCTTGAGAGTACCAAGAATGCATTTATCATTAATTTTTAAGAATGCGTAATTTTATTAAGAATCATAAATATTTGATATATGTATTTTTTATTATGCCTGCCGACAGTTTTATTTTATATTTGTGTTGTATGTGTACTAGTAAATTGATTGAAAAAAAATATAGGAACATGTTCGAGACCCAGTTTTCATTGATTACACTTCTGTTGCATTTCAAAAGATGCAGCAATAATAAATACGATACTGAAATGACGACACTCGTTAATTCAAGTTCCTCTCTTTATGCGTAATATAATCAAGTCTGTTATGATGTAATGTCAGGTAATAATCAGGCTAATGTACAATGCCTTACATTTACGAACGTGGTTAAAAAGAATTTACGCTTTGAAGATCATATTACTTCGTCGACACAGACAGATCTTCCGGAAAAAAACCGCTCTCTTTTATTATTATTATTATTATTAAAGTGTTTTATTATTAAAATTAACAAATACAATTTTGTTGTCTATTTGCAATATAGATTCGCAATTCGGTTTAAAATTTGTTTTTCTTTTTTTAATTAGCACTATTCATACCTTGATGCTTTTATCAAAAAAAGAAAGGATTTTTTTATTTCAAAGCTTTGGGTTAAAAACAGAAGCATGTTCTTCTTCTAACATGTTGTATAATAAATAAAAATGAAGGTAAAATCCTTTTAAAAACAAAATAGTACCCTTCATCAGAAAGGAAACCTCATTACAAAGGAAATGGTCTCGACCAAAACCGCGTCCTTCCGCCCGGTTGAAATTCTCATTAATTAAACCTTTAACTACAATTGCGGTTCACCGCCGACGCTTTCCGATTATAGCGGTCGAAAGCGTATCTGGTACGTATATCACGAAAAAATAACAGCCTCGAAAACAGAGGCAGCTCTATGTTCTTACAATCGCGAGAAAGTCAATGTAATTGCATTTAATTTTAAATAAATGTTGTATCGGAAGAGAGAGACAGATTTTTTGTTCCAAAATTAATAATAATTATGTAAATTGTGGTAATTAATCGGATACATATATATGGCGTTATAAAGATTCTTGCGCGCAAGAATGAATGGTATGATGTTCGTCATGGAAGGGGGAAAAACGAAGCTGACGACGACGGCATATATATCAGAGGTACCATTCTGTTGAGTGGCAAAAACGAGAAAGCATTGATCACTTTTGTTACTGGTTATACTCCTCGAGTATAAAAGTATGACATAAACAAATTGCATATATACTTCAAGTGTACGTTTCATGTGTAGAGCGTGGTTTCCGCACATTTCTCGTGAGAACAGTGTATTGCGCATTATCATAAAACAGTGAAACGCGAATGTCGAGGGCAAAATAAATAAAAGAAAATAAGCCGGCATACAGCGAGCGATCTCTTAGTAGCGATCTCTTGCGCGTTGTATATCAATTCCAGACTAGTCTATAAACGTGAATCATTTAATTCTTTCATTTTCGTTTTCCTAAATTCGTAAAAAAATATGAAAAAAGGACAATAAAAATTCTATAATAAGATGAATTATTTTTAAAGCACAAAAGCTAAAAAGTAAAAATATAAATGTTATTCTAAAAAATACATTTAAAATGTTTTATCTTGAAAAAAATAGAAATATACAATTTTATTTATTGCTAATAAAATTGTAATTGCTCCCGAAGATAAGACAAATGCGTTTTTCTCAAAAAGAACTTTTGTTTGTATCTATTTTTCTACCACCATTAATAAATTATGAAAATTATGTCATAGAATCATTATTAAAATTTCTTTTTTCAAATAAATTTTCAAATAATTCTCTCGAACTTTACTAAAATTTTATAATTTTATATGTTCATTGCTCAATATCTATATAGACAAAATTATCGACTTGTTTATTAAATTAAAAATGAAATTATTTGTCATACAGCTCCTAATACGCAAAATCACAAGTGCTGTAGTATCCAGCAAAAAAATGAAGTTGCAAGTCATGTCTCTAGTCTTTGTGGCGATGATTGCTATTGCGAGAACGCAAACCAGATACGCGACCAAACCAGGTTCATGTCCACCTGCCTTACCTGTACAGTTCTGCGGACAATCTTGCTACGTTGACGCACATTGCACAGGAATCGGCAAATGTTGTCCGACCAGATGCGGCGGTTCTATTTGCTCTATGCCTGTCACGATGACGCGACCTACCCAGACAGGTGAGTAATTTCCACGTCTAATTTGTCTGAAACAGAAATCCGACATTTTAAAGCGATTGTAAAATTTATTAATCTATCAAAGTGATTGTAAAAAATTGAATGTGAGATTAAGCATTACAATAAAACAAAATAATTTTATTAGCACACTTTAAAAAATTTGGCTTTGATCTAGGTACATAATTTTGTGTTTTTTTTTTTTTTGTTTCTATTACAACTGAGAAAAACTTTTAAGGAGAAAACTATTATATTAATAATTCTCCAAAAAAATTACAATTTTAGCAATTTTTTATTGTTATTGTTTTGATTATTGTGTATTAGATTGAAATATTATAATATATAATTTATAGAAAAGTGCAAATCAATAATAATCAATAAATTAATAAATTAATCATAAAATTCACACGTTTGTACGTAAAAAATGATGAATAATTTTTGTACAGAGAAACCAGGATCTTGTCCATCAGTGCCGACGGGAAGATGGGTATGCTCATCAACTTGCAACAGTGACAACGATTGCAAAGGGAATCTAAAATGTTGCAAAAATAGATGTGGAGCCCTAGCTTGTCAAAAGCCAGAAATTCAAGTACTTGAATCCGAAAATCCAATTGAGCCAGTTTCGCGCTTCGGAAACGATTACATTGATTATTATCATTAATCTCGATTTTTTTATGTACCAGTTACATTTATAATAATTAATACATCTGGTACTAACCTCATAACAATCACGTTATTGCATAATAAAATAATTTTACTTTTTGCAATTTCAACGTTTACAATTTTATAGCTATACATTCTATTAATAATCTTCTTGTCAATTTAATACGCGATAAGTAGAATAACATATTTCCTAATTGCCGTAATTGCCGTAATTATATTTTTGTCATACAAAATTGAATTTACAAAGTTTATTAAACTGTCATGTATACAATTAATAAAATAATTTGTATTTTTATTCCTTAATTTATCTGTCGCGTCTCAAGATAAATTTAGCAAACAAAATAGATTAATAAAATTTATGTGAATAAAATTACAAAAAGAAAACTTGAGATATCTCAGAGAAAAAGAGACATTTAATAAATCTCTAATTAATAATTCTAATATAAACAGATTAATATGAGCGAAGGCTAAGATTATGCAAGAAAGCATCAAGGAGAACGCATTTGTTACCAGTGACGGATTTATTAATACGATTTCGAATTGTGCATGGAAAGAACAATTTTGCTGAAGTATCTAAAAATTTTGCTAGATCCAGATCTGAAAATAATTTTGTTTAGAGGACCATCAAAATAATTATGTAGAATGTTCAAACTAGTTGCTAAAATGTTAAAACTTTTTTAACATTATCATCAATGCTTAAGCGCTCTAGTTCAAAAATTTTGAAATTTTTAAATACTTCAGTAAAACCGTGTAAAACGGAAAGAACGGCATGTAAGTATACGTCGACATATATTTAATTACGAATTAATCTCTTATTTAATTACGAATTTAATTACGAATTATTTTTAAGTTTTGGTTCAAGAAGTTGATAAATGTCAAAATGTCAAACTCTCTCTCTCTCTCTCTCTCTCTTTCTTTCTCTGAATATATTTATATCTACTTCACATAATTATCACGTAATTAGTTTTGAATTTATTTGACTAATCAATTCGAAACAATAAACAAAGATTGAACAACTATGAATACAAAATTAGAATACAGTACTAAACAACTACTCATGAAAAGCATGAATCCGAAATGTTCAATAACGAATTTTTGAAGATTTTACTTTTGAAGACGATTCTATAATTAATTACATTTTCTAAAAATAAATCGTGATTAGTAATTAGATAAGATGTCATGTATCTTATTTAAAGATATTTATGTGGATTCTTTTTAAATTTAAAATTATCTGAAGACATCGGGATTTTTTTTTAATTTAAATTATTCTTTAAAAATAGAAATAAATTATAATTATTTAAATATCAAGTAACGAAGAAAGATATTTCCATGCTAAATTAAAATAAATGTAGATTAGAAGTCATAGATCTTCGGCATAGCCTTCGGCAGTAGTCAATTGTGCCGCTCGATTTTAAGAAACGCGCAGATGCTTTGTTATTGCAACGAAACTATAACGTACTATAATCAATTACGTGATTAAAATGTTTAGCGACGCATAATATTCGCGCTTATATCTCTATCATTTACGTCTCGATGCAACGTGAAAGAAAAAAAGTGAACAAAGAAAGAAAAAGTACTCGAGTTCAAATAAACGCGAGAAGATTTCCCTGGACCAGTTCACTATAGACAAGCACGAATCACGATTTATTCGTTATGTATCGCATTCTCCTTTCGTTGTGTACTCGCTCAATGTCAAAGTAGAGGTGGAAAACGTTATAAAAGCCGATGTCTTATCATCGCGCGTCTAGAAGCCTCGTCGAAATCTCACTGTGTGTTTTAGTTCAGGTATCACAGGAGTTTTTGTTCAAGTATCAAATACCAAGAATGGCCCGTAAAATGAATCGTGAGTATTTAAACTGTGCAGCCTTGAAAGTTACAGACGACGCACTTCTCGTGAACGTAATTCACGACTTCCACGTAACATCATTAGCATAAGTCTTAATCGTAATATGTGACGCTTCGAAGATTCGGTAGCAATTCATTTATGATTAGACTACGAAAGCATTGAATTTTATTAGATATAATAGACTCTTATATATAAATAACTGTACTCATATAATTAATTGTATACTAAATGTCGCGCCATCAAAATAATTAATATTAAATAATTAATAAAATGAAGAATTGAAAGGCCCAAGAGATTAACAATCAAGAGAATTCAATAAACAGAGCTAACCGGATGTTATTTGCTGATATAATGTATTCTTATTATTTATTATTCAAAATAAACATAACGTTTTCGACCCCTATCAGGTCATCCTCAGCGTTATAAAATAAAACGAGCGTTATTACATATTACGCAAAGAATTCCATTAAAATCGATGTCTGTATGTTACAAAATTTTGACTGTATGCAATTCATCCGAATAGAAGAACCAATGCTTGTTCGAAATGTTCATTGTCTTGTTGAAATTCTTTGTTGAAACTGAATATTACTAAGAATTTCAACAAGACAATGAACATTTCGGACAAGCATTGGTTCTTCCACTCGGACGAATTACATACGACAGCCAAAATTTTGTACAGACATCGATTTTAATAGAATTCGTTGCGTAATATGTAATTCTTTAATTGATTGTCAGGTAATAACGATCGTTTTATTTTGTAACACTGAGGATGACCCGATAAGAGTCGAAAACGTTATGTTTATTTTGTATAATAAATAATAAGAATACATTATATTAGCAAATAACATCCGGCTAGACCTGTAGCCCTGTTTATTGAATTCTTTTAATATTAAATAATTATGTGTAATATTAAATAATTATCGATATTACAATTAATTCCTGTAAATGACACGTTTATGGCAAACCTCTCTTTTAAGACATCGCTTAAAGAAAAATTGGTTTACGGTCTCACAATTTCAGGAATTAACATAGAGTTTGTGTAATATTTACTTTCCAGGAAGCTTATTATTGTTCGCGGTAGTGTTGATCTTGCTGGTCGCCGGCACGTTCTCCCAGACGTTTTGTAAGTAAACACTATCACTTATACGCGCGGAAATACCAAGTACAAACGTACGCAATTTTTATGTAATAGCTTTCGCAAACTGAGAAAACTTGATTTTCAGCTCATGCTCTCTCTCTTTTGATTTAATCGCGGAAAAAGTGAAATAAATGCATTTTACATCTCAATATGTCTTTTACAAAAAGATAAAATTCTAAAGTAGAATCCATCTTCTCCTGTATAAAAATTGGATGTAATTATTTATCTCTTAAAAATCTTTTCTAACAGCTTAATATGAGGACTATTAGCACCTCGAATTTTTAGCTAATAAGAATCGACTTCAAATTTTTTATAAACAAGATTATATCTACCTATATTTACACTTCTTCAAAGATGTTTTATTATACGTAGACATAAAAATTTCACAGTTTAAATTTAGTTTTCTTGCAAGACGCGTATCAGAAAAGAGAATGACAATGCGATACGGAGAACTTTAATGGATATTTAAAGCTACGTAATATTCAATTATAGTATCCTCGCGTGTATGCACGTCAGCGAAATGAACGTGTCGATTATGACTCTACAACTCGTAGTTAATTTGCAAAGCCATTAGCAATTAGCCTGCGGTACTGTCATCTAATCAAAATATTCGATGTTCAGAAAGACAGCGCAATTATATTTTTCAATAAATGATGATGTAATAAACGATTACTGATATTCATGACACTAGCAATAATTACAGTCACCAATGCACCGAAAAATCAATCGCGAAAATCGTAAAAAGGATGAAACGAGAGCCCTACACATTAATCCGACAAAAGTCGCGAGGAAGATCCTATTAATTACATCGTTTTTTTAGACAAAAGCGGCAACTGTCCGATGAAGAACACCGTGTCTTGTGACCCCAGGTGCATAGGAGATGGACAGTGTCCGTTCAAACAGAAATGCTGCCCGAACAAATGCGACTACACGTCGTGCACCGACACCAGCCTCTTCAACACCGGCCGCGAATACAAGGGCTCGAGCAGTACGTACATACAATATATCCTGTTTTCACGGTAGAATTAACCCTTTGCGGTCCCGCGTCGAGCTGGACTTACAAAACGCTTCGCGGCAATCTATCGCGATTGTAATCGGCAAACTATATTTTTGAAATCTTCATAATTCCTGCAAACAATAAAAATTCCTTGATTTACGTTGGACTCACCGATCAGGTGAAATCAAAGACAAAATGCTCGATCTTTGCTCATTTGCGAGAAAGAATTTCGATCGTAAAGGGTTAAAGCGGATTCATTCGCAGATGTATCTAAAGAAAAGGAACGCACCTTGCGCATCTGTCGGCTTCCCGAGTATTTCGAATTATCAGAACGTTCCGTTGCGTGTTTTTACAGATGAGGTCGTTTATTGCAACGGAGTGAAGTGCGAGGACTACGAAACGTGTCAATATAACCGCAACACCAGGGGTTACAAGTGCGCGCGCGTCTACGGTTAGCGCGACTTTCTCGATCATTTTTATTAGCAAAGAGATTTCCGAAACTTGGTCACACAAGTTAAACAGACAATTTACAAAGGGACATACAGACCAATCTGCTTAAAAATATGCAAAATCGACAGTTTCTTTTTACTTTTCTTATGACATGGCAGATTTACAGGATTCTCTTATTGTTATCGACAAACAATTTTATTAACGTACAGATTTTTACGTTTAACGATTTAAATAAATCTGTATATTCGTGATTTTCTAGGTAGAAATTTCACAAATTTACAGATTGTTTCTGAAAATATTTTGTTTGTTCAAAGACACTGACTTATTGTTAATCGCGAGTGTCTTATTATTAAGAATCGAGAAATATTTATATTTAAACAAATGTTTTGACATTAAAGAACTGAGTTACGAACATCATGTTTAACGTACATTTACCTGTCACATTAACTCTGAGTTATCTCTGACTGAGAATCTGTTTGACGTCGTGTAACGATTCAATGGAAAAGTCTGTGATATGAGAAATATCTAAATATTTTTCAGACACGCACCTGCGTTTGTGTTGATTTAGCAACAAAAATTGTGTGTAAAAATGCTGAATATACGTGTCGCGAACGACATTTGTCTTCAGAATGAACTCGATCAAATTCCGATTAATCGACGATTAAGTGATATCAAGTGATATCTACAGTATCTTATTAATACGGACAGAAATCAATATGGACTATCAATTTTATGTTATCCGACACGTGAAAAGAAAGATTAGATTAGAGACAAACTGTATATAGCTAGAAATTTCGCTTTAAGCAATTTTGCCGGTTGAATCGATCACTGATCGAGTTTTATAACCTAACTTTCTAAAATTATCTTTTAAATTTTTCTCGATCGCGCCGTTCGATATCGATCGTTCGATATCGAGCGATCGATCTGTCGACCGACAACGACGTAATCATCTGAGGAGGGATATAGGTTATGTACGTCCCAGGCAGGCTCGAGTCTTTTCCGATTTACTGACAAAATCGTATTCCGTGCGAAACGGACGCGAGACAATGTAAGGGTGAATCAACAGTGTCGTCTCGACTCACAAGATGGTTCGGCGATACCGCGTCTGTGCCCGGTAACCGCGTAATCCGTCTTCCGGCTCCAGAAGAGAGGTTAACTCTCCGGCCGAGTCGAAAATGGCTGTGGAGTTTTTGATGAATCGGCTCAAGGCCCTGCTCGTGCTGCTCTTCGGGATATTTAAGCGCGCGATGTGCTGCCTCCGACGTCGAAGACGATCATCCTGCGACTCCGTGCCCTTGTCCACCGTTGGCGTGGTACCGAACGTCTTGACTAGCTCGACGGTACTTGTCAATCATACCTCTCATGTAAATTGTATGAAAATAATGCTGCAAAAATCTACTTTTTATGCAATTGTATAAATATATTCTTGATATTGGTAAAATTATTGCAATGACTTAAGATGTCGAAGCAAGTCAAAAAAATATATAATTATGTTTTCATAGCAAATGATCTTCATGGATTATACTAAAATGGAGGAGATATCGCTGCTTTTATGTCTGAATTTTATAATATTATTATCAAGAATGCTTATTTAAGGAATTGGAGTGGGACAAGTGGGAAGAAAATCCAGTTCTCGTTATACCAGACAAACCAGTTAATATGGTACAGGCCAAGATAGAACAGTATCGACAACAAGTGATTAAGCCTCCTGAAACACCCACTGAAGAACAGCTTAACTTTTTTGAGGTAATTCTAAGGCTAATTCTGGAACAGTCGCTTCGATAAGAACACTAAAAGTTTTACTTTTGGATCTTGTGTAGGATATGACTCCAAAAATCACTAGGCAAACAAAGATTCTAATAAAGGATAAACATGCGGACGGGTCTTCTCATAACATTGCAAAATTCATGGCCATGGATCCTGTTCCGACTGTAAGTCTTGAAAGCAAACTTATGTAACGCTAAAAACTCACATTTCTATCATATGTTCAGAATGAATTAGAAGAATGGGAAGAAAACACCGCCGGTTGGGAAGTAGACGCTATAAATGACTTCAATGACCCTACCAAAGTGCTACGAGAACAAAGAAGAAGGGAACGGGAGCAGCGATTGATAGAACAACAGCAGAAAAGAATGGAACGTACCGCTAAGCCACAACCCTTGGGTGCAAAACTGTGTTCCTGATGCGAAACCATAAATATGTGGAGATTAATATCAAAATATACAATGTACAACTTAATAGGATATATGCTGGATATTTTTAATATAGAAATTGGCATTAACTCTCTATTATTTGATGTAATAGAAAGTTAGGTGTCACATGTCAATTTTGCAGTTTTGTTACTCAACAATCATTGCAAGTTTAAAAATGTAAGACAAAAATTCCTTCTTTAAATCTTGCATCTTTAAAAAAGATTTATTTTATCCTATACTTTTATATTTATTATTTCTGTATTAAACATTTTTAATCTTCTAAAAAAGGGTACTAGAAATAGGATACTAGTTAATCGTGAGAGAAAACATTGTATTGCATTTACTTGAAAGAGTGATGAAATTGCATTAATGAATTAATTACATTAATGCATTAATGAATTATTATGTGCATTATATTTCTGTTATCTTAGAAGATTGATTTGTTTTGTTATACCATCTTATTAGAACGTGTAAATGTATTTGCGAATATTTTTCTTGGTATTTAAATATTCGCACAGTTTCTCTTAATATTTCGTAAATGTAAACGAAAGAATAACGTATAACAGCGTCGATGTGATTATCCCTCCTAAAAATAGTAGTATTTTTAGACATTCCATATGAATTTTGTACAATCTCAAATGTGATATGTCTGAACTTTTGCGTGAGTGGAATAATCGTTTTGTAAGTTTATAATAAGTCGACGTATAGTAAGCAGGCGGAATCTGTCGCTTCACAAATATTTTGTTACATTTATGAATCTTCACGGATTTTATTAGAAGCTGAAATCTCGAAGGCTGGGAAACGAGAAAGAGAGGGAGAGACGTTAATGCGTCGCTTCGACTTGTTACATTTTTTTCTTTTTGTTATTCATGCACGATTGCCGAGAAAAAAAACGGCATGGATTATGGATTTTAAAGTGTTTCATAATAAAAAAAGAATTCATTTATGTTTGGATTTGGAAATACCCGACTATCAAACGTTTTATATATCTATATATCGAGTATATGGACACTACTATCGGAAGGTTTAGAACAAAAGATCTATATGTTACTATTTTCAAAATGAGTTAATATTGTCTGTAACGCTCAAGTTTTGCATATTAAATTTTAGCCATTACACTTGAACCATAAACTATCATTTTAGAAAAACATTATATGGAATTCATTTTCTATTTATAATAGAAAAATTTTGAGTCCAAAAAATTTACTAATGGTTTTAAAATAGATGATTTACAACCCATTTAGTAATTTCAATTAAAAAACAGTAGTTATCCTCTGGACATCCATGATCATGATGATTTTTATTCTGAACTAACTTATATCCAAAAAATATTTGTTATTAAGTTTTAAGTGTTACGACACGTCAAGTTATTTTTATTTTCAATACGTGATTACAGCAAAGCGATAAAACTCTACTTAATTATAAGTACATTTTTTAGACAATGAAGTTCTCAATAATATCCGCGCTATCTTATCAATAAAATTTTTTGTAACATAAAGAAAAAGATTAGATCAGATACAACAAATACAGTTGGAAATTTTGCTTTAAGCAATTCCATCGATTGAATTTAATTAATCAGAGCTTAGTCAGTCATTCTCGAATCGGAAGATCGTCTGCGGATTGGCGAAGGTGTGATCAGTGCGTATTTCAAACATCCGCGTACTCACAATCTGATACTTGTCAGGCGCACAAGCACGTAATGTCAATGTCAGGGTGAGCCGTCCGTCGGTGGCGCGCCAACGACCGTCATTAGTCTGGATTCCGATCCCGAAGGAGAATCGGAATTGATCAGAATAATCCGATCGCGAAAATTCGGAAGCGCGGCTCGTATGTTGTATGCGTCACACACACGCACACGGTCTCGTCGGAGACAGCTGGAGGATAGTGACGATCGGCCGTTAGCTGTTACGTATTCGAGATCGACGTTGAAAAATTTTTTACGAGGAGATTTCAAGACGCGAGAACTCGGGACATCGAGCCCAAGAATGTCGATTTCCGCTAAATACCTTTAGAAGGAAAGAGAGAGAGACAATTGGGAATCAACGGCGACGAGATAACCAAACCGATAATTGGCCGACGATAGGTTCGGGTCGTGTAAATACAGCCGTATAGACACGATCATGAGCGACCACAACCCAATCGGGCTCCACGGACGATCGCTCCGGTGAGAGAGCGGGAGGGTAAATTTCTGTTTCCCGGAATCTCCAAGCGGGACGGTTGGGGTTCGTGTGGACGGAGACAAGTGCGATCGCGAGACGTATACGGTAAATAACGCGGATTGATTTCCACCAGGTACCACGTCCTTATCTGAACATGATGTGCCACACGATAAGATCCACGTAAGAACTTCGCCGTGATTCATTTTGCCGTAGAGGTAGAATCTAAAATCATGTAAAGTGACGTGAAGAAACAGCATTGTCAGAGCATAGTTTGTTTAGTCACAAAAAAGACGCAACAATGGGTTCCATCGCTCTGGAGGAGTATGAGTTGATGAAAGACTCGAAATATCGGGTGTAAGTTGATGACAAATTAGATATTTAGCATCGCTAATACATGCAGCTCAGTAAACGTTATGTTATAATAATTTACATTTACATTTTATACTTGATACTTGCACAGTTTGGTTAAGAAACTTGTTTGGACATGTTGTATTTATCACACAGCTATGTGTCTGCTGTTGATAAGGCCCTGAAGAGCTTCGAGTACACCAGCGAATGGGCAGATTTAATCTCTGCCTTGGGAAAGCTCAACAAGGTGTTGCTGAGCCATATGAAGTTTCCTGTTATTCCAAGAAGAATCAAAATATCTAAGAGACTAGCCCAATGCATGCATCCGGCATTACCTTCCGGTGTTCACTTGAAAGCTTTAGAAACGTATGACATTATTTTTAAATGTATGGGCACTAATAGACTCAGTCATGAGCTCTTTATCTATAGTGCAGGTAAGTATACGCATTGAATAAAAAATAATTATAGGCTATTTTGATATTTTCTTATATTTGTCTTTTTAGGACTATTTCCATTATTGGGTCACGCTGCTATGAATGTCAGACCATCATTGTTAACAGTATATGAGACACATTTTGTGCCACTTGGTGAAAGATTGAGACCAGGATTAAGTGGTTTTTTAAGCGGCGTTCTCTTGGGCCTAGAAGATGGATCTGATCATTTTGACAGGTGCGATTTATGTTTTTATCTTTGTATATATTGTATCCTTGTTTTTATCTTTGTGTATATTTGTAAATAATACATAAATTTGTGCATAAGTAATATAGAAATTTATGGGACATTGTTTCACTAGAACTAACTCCTTACTGGAGAAAGTATGTGAAGGTGTGGGTGCAGAACACTTTTATGCATGCCTCTGGGATTGCTTGGCTTCAAACTCTGGCATTCGATTGCCCGCGATATCATTTGTGTTAGCACATTTCAACAAGAAACTATCGATGGAAGAGCAAAAATATATTATGGGTACTAATACTAAAATTATGGTAAGAAAAAAATTTGTGTTTAAACGCTGGATGTATATCTTAAAGTTTAATCCTCTAATGTACCGATTTATAAAAGATTTCAGCCTTATGTGCTGGAGTACGAGACACTTCGGTGCTAGTACAGAGAAGTGCACTGGATTTTCTGTTGATAGGCTTTCCTATACACAACAGTCAGTTGACGCATCCAGATATGATAGTGTTAATAAAAGCTGCTTTAGTTACTATATTGCGAAGGGACATGAGTTTAAACAGGTAAAGAAGGCTGCAACGTATAATAATTTTCAAATCTTTATTTTATATATATATATTTTTTTTATCGTATAATAGACGTTTGTTTGCTTGGCTATTGGGCACCGAAGTAAGCACATCAATTTTAAAGAAGAAGAATCATACAACTGCAGATATTAAAGAGAATGTAACATACTTTGATATGTATTCAAAGGAAATGCTAGTCGAAGCAATAAAATATTTACTTAAAGAAGTGTGCGAAGAAAATTCGCAAGATTTAAAGCCATATAGGATACTTGTCTCATTACTTGATAAGGTGGATATTGGACCAATAATTTTGGATGATATTCTGTTCGAAGTGTTTAGGTAAGATCATTTGCGCTTCGTTATAAAATAAAAACTATTGAAATTGAAATCATTCTTGAACATATTTTGTAATAATCGCACATTATATTTTAGGACATTTTATAATGCGTGCAAACAATCCATGTCAAGTTACACACCAAAAGCGAATGAAGTAGTGAAATCTGCGAATTTATTATTCTCGACTTTAGAACCATCTTACATCTGGATACATTGTGGACACCTGTTTGAGAAAGCCTGTAATACTAGAGCAAAGACGCAAGTTGTGATCGATGATGTTGTAAGACCGGTTGGTAGTGGAATACCGAATCTCGTGGAAGTATGCGTGCTAATGGAATTCTTACTTGAGACTGTGTCGTTGGATGCGTTTATAGACACGCCGTCTGAACATCTTCCTGGTTTATTTTACGAAATAATCAGCAAGCTTTTACATCACAGTAGTATCCTATCCCCGATGGAGATCTCAAAAAGCCTCAAATTGTGTGCTAAGATTTTGTCGAAAGTGCAACCAACGATGATAACGACTCATGCGGACAAGTGTGAGATTGAGACCAAGTTGGATACATCTCTAAATAGCATTACAGTTCCCAGTGACAATTCCCTAACGGCAATTCCCTTAGAGAAGAGTCTGTCGGACAGTAAGTTGAATAAGCCCGATACATCCAGTATTCTCTTTGCAGAAAAAAGCCCAAGTACAAGAAGAAGAGCCAATTCTGGCGGTGCCGCTAAAAGGAATGAGAAAAAGTCAAAGAAAAAAGCGAGTAAAAGTACTTCCAAGTTAAGCGACACATACACTATACAGGCTGACGGTAGTAGCATATCCGTTGTAGTGAGTGAAGACACAAAATCTTTACCTAGAAATAAAAGCATGGATGATATTAAAGCAAGCTGCATCGAGACCGATGGACTCTCTTCGTCGAAGAATCAATCTTCGGACAACCGTCCGTCTACGTTAAAACATTTCAAGAATATTACTCCAATGGGATCAACGGGATCCTTATGTAGGGGACCATCTCCAGCGTTTCAGGCACAGCACTCTATGTTGGAAAAGTGCCTCCGGCAATACGAGATATTTTACGTTAAATTAATTAGCAATCGGATACTTAGTAAGGAAAGAACAGTCCAGAATATGTTTGATCATTTAGTGGTGTCTTATCCAAGAAAGAGTTTTGATGAGAGAATGCGTTATTTGGAATTCCTGCTGAATTCGAGATTAAACATAGACGACTCTGGGTTCTTTAGTCAAGACACATCCGTAACCGAGGATACCAAGTGCCTGGATATTTTTCACCTATCTCTTGATATGATAGCACACTCAGAGTGGATCGAAGCCATGAAAATAGCGTCCAGCTTGTTCGTCGAATTGTCCACATTTCCGAAATATTTTCTGCCTGGCCACGACGTACTCGTAGAAGAGGAACCAAAATTCGAGCATGTTCTTCCGGATTGGTTAAAAGTTTTAATAGTCTGTTCCTGCTGGTTGCAAAAGCAACCCGCATTACAGTTAACGAGCATCGCCACGTTACTGGACTTGGTGGCATTGTTGAAAGCACACAATGACATTGAAACACATCCGAAAAGTGGAGAGGGTGTGACGACGGTTATTATTGTGCCCTTATTGAAGCAATGGCATGTAACTTACCTGATGCAGTATACTAATGTATTTCAGGTACGTCCTACTAGTATTTCTGCATTCAGTATCTGATTAAAAATAAAATATTAAATAAAGTTATCTTTAATATAAAGGTATTGGCACATTCCTTGTGGTATCATTTGGGTGAGCTTCCCGCCCATAAGTTTAGAATGCGTTGCGTAGAATTGTTGCATGAATTACATCACGCTTTATACGATTCCTGTGACGCGGTCGAAGACCTAATAGGATCCGCGCTCACTTCCGAGAATCCCGAGAAGAGAATCGAGGCCTTTAGTAGATTCGCTACTTTGTGGCATTTAGGACGAGAAATCGAAACAAATCCAAGGTTGCGTGGCTGTCTCAAAACTTTTGACCAGTAAGTAAAAACGTTTTTAGTATTTGTCCAGTTATGTAATATATTCATGATTTTCACAAAGCTTGTCTTCTGTTGTATTGTACAGATCCTTGTTAAAAATGTTGGACAATCTTCAGCTTGCGGACAATTCGCCGTTGAAGCTGCAGGCTCAATCGTGGCTGCTACATTCCTTGATGCGCGGCGACATATCACGCGTAATAGATCCCCTGCTGACAATACTATTAGATCCATCCACATGTCGTATGAGCGTCCTTCACGTGAGTATACAACACAGTAATACCATCCTAACGAAGAATGATCCTGTGGAGGAGAAGTCGGAAGTTCAGGATGACACGGAGGGCGCCGCAAAAATTTACGCGATCAGTTCGGTCGATGGTAATGTGATATATCACGTGAGCGATAACGTGGACGAAGATAAAAAGTGGAAGAAGGGTAAGAAGAAGAAGCAGACGATAAATCCGGTGAAAATCAAACGAATCTTTGCGGTAACAACGCTGGCGACTGGTGATAACTGCAATCACTATGTCACGGAGAGAAATCAGTTTATGAAGGAACTCGAAGTACCACCCAGTATATCCGGCAATAGAAAGATTTCTGTGTTCGTGAATCCTCTTTCGATCAATTGTAACGAAAATTCGAACGACTCTTTAACGGAGGACGATTCACTACCCAGTATGCGCAAGACGAACTTAACAACAGAGTTACTAAAAAATGCCACTCGCTTCAAAAAAATTGATTTCGACAAAGATTCTACTGCCAGTTTAGACGAAAGTCTTTTCGAATCGAATTCCAGCTTAAAAGCAAAGGATAAGAGTAGCTATAAGAAGCTAAACGACGATATCGATTCGTCGTCGGATTCAATAACGAATAGCTTGGACTCGAGCAGTCCCGAAGTAACTAACAAACAGTCCAAACAAAAGAAGGAAGCTCTCACAATGCCGGGCAGTTCCAGGGAGGTGGCGGGCACTATCATGAAGGGCAGATATTACAGCACAAACGAATTTAGCACGAATTATGATCATGATATCGGCAGTTTCGAAGCAAGCGCGGAGGTGCCTAGCTGGACGATGGATGACGACGACGGTGAATTGGATGTCAGCACCACTGCGGAAGAGTATTTCAGTAATTCCAGCAGCACCAGTATAGTCGAAGAGATTCTAAATGAAGTGCTTGATCGCGCGATGCAACTGTGCGACGTTGTCGAACCATCTAAAAGTGTAAATATCTTGTTATTTAGCTTATTTGACGAAACATATATTCTTTCAATATTTTCTATCTTGCAGGAGGAAGTTTCGCAGCATAATGCGAAAACTAATCGAAATATCGGTCTGGGTGTTCACAATCTTCACTCCCACATGTTGCTCTACTGTGGGGTGTATGATTCGGCCAGGACTCTTTATGCTTTGCGTACCCTCAGGAATGGACTCTTGACGAACACACGAATGTTCCTGTGCTGCGCAGCGACGACCGGTGTAGCAAACGCAACTAAAAACACAGTATTGTTAAATTTGTTAGCAAGGCATAGAAAAAGTGTTTTTGGTAGGAACTTTCATGGTGATATAACTAACACGGAATTCATAGTGGCTTACAGAAGTAGTATGTATCTAGAAGTGTTGATAAGTGTATGTCTGTACTTCGCGAGAAGCTATTATCCAAATCTGGGACAAATGAGACTTACGTACGAAGAGATCGCGGGTAATCGCCAGGTGTGCTCAATGTTTTAATTTAGTAATGTTAAAAAAAGCATATTTGAGAAAAATATAGATAAGGAGTTATAAAATTTTAAATTAAATATTGATTTTTTTACTAAGCTTATTATCTCTATTTTAATGGATATTAATCCTGTTAGCATTGACTTCTTCAACTGACAAAAACATCTTCCACACAGGTACAACTTGCAAGTGCGGAGTTATTGACGCTAATATTTTCCGAGTTAATCCCTATTGTCCGGGACTCTGGGAAAGGCTTTAGTTGCTACATAGTTGATTTATTAACTAAATGTAAAGTACAAAAAGTTGCTCTGCACTGTCTTGTGTCCAGTGTTATGAGTATGAAGAATGCTCATAAGGAGAACGAAGATGTTTTCACATTTACTGAAGAAATTGTATTGTTTAATGATCCATTTATCGACAACGATGTTAACAAATGTAAATATAGAGCAAGCGATCATACGGAAGCTTTCCAAATACAATTGTTACGGTAAATATTCAATAAATTCAACAAGAATTTCTAATCGCTAATTTACGATTAATGAAACTAAATTTACATTAAAACTTTTTTTATTGGCACTTGCATAATCTTTTGTAATGATTAATTTATTTTTCAAGGTTATTGTTAGCGTTAATTATGTTGGAGCATCAATGTAGTAATCAAAAAGGAGAGGAAATTAATTCAACAACATCGCCCATACCAAGTTCGCCGACTCGGGTGCCAAACTTGATCGGGAACAGTTTAAAATACGTCTCTGGGGCAGCAATACCACAGCAACCAATGTTTCTTGCTAGTATTCTTAGCGCCTTGCAACTTGTATGTTATTTATTTCAATTTATATTGTCAGATTGGTATAAAAGTTTATGCATATTTTTTTAAACAAGATAATCAAAGTATGATATTTTATTAAATTGTATATATGTTTTTAAATTATAAATATCAATCGTATAAATTGTATAAATTATGAACTGATCTGATTAAGCAAAAAATGATAATTGATCACTAACGAAATAAATAATTCGTTGTAATGAATATAAATTTCATAGGATCATATGAGGCATCTTCATCAACATTGGACCACCCTTGTTACATCCAGTTTGCCTTTTATGGGGCCATCTTTAACATCTGTTGTAACATCGGTTATTCATCAACTATGCAGCAATATTGAGCATCTAGCATCGTATTATATCAGCGAAGAAGCAGCATTGACATCAAAATTACAAGATATAAGCACAGTAGAATGCTGTTTACCTGCAGATTACACTGTGACACACTTGGAAGCTTTGACATATTTGCTTCATTATTGTCTATTAGATACCTCTCAGCAAATCGGATTTTCGTTTAATCAGCCATTAAGTGGTACAATACAAACAGGAATTCCTGGTGCTAATCCCGGGCAGATATTCAACAACCTTATACATGTCTTTATGCCCAGCCCACTTTCTCCGGTTAGTTGGACAAAATATATGTTTTATGATATAATTAGTCAAAATACAAAATAGTAAAATTTTTTTTATAGGATTTATCTACAGCAAAGGATAAAAGTGGCACGAATGAGCTGCAACAACATGCCAGAAGAACAGCACTAAGTCATTTGCCAAGAATAATAGCATCATTATCTGCCTTATGGCAAGCAGTTCTGGCAACAAAAGACAAGTATATCTTACTTGTATTCTTTAATCAAATACATAAGAAAGTTGTTTGTATCGTGTTAATACATCCTTTTCATAAAAATATAGTGAACAAGCCAGTTGTGTGGTGGGTAGTCCGAGAATAGTTAAATATCAATTATTGGAACTTCTGTCTCCAATCTCTTTCCATCATGGAGCCAACTTCTTGGCTGCAGTCGCGGTTGCCTGGCATGAAAGACGTCAACCATCCGCCGCATCAAAGAAGGTAACCGACCATATGTATCTAATTTAAAAAATAAATAATAAGATAAGAAATAGCAGTTTCAAAAAGAATGCTTTTTTTTAATTGCAATTTGTTTTGCAGATACTTCCAGAAGCTTGCCCCAACCAGCAAGTAATGGTTCACCTTGTTAGTGCAATTCGTGTTATGCCCATTGATACTTTGGTGCATACTGTACATCAAGTAGTGAAAACACCACCGCCAATACATGGAATCAAGCAAGATTTCTCATTAGAAGTCTCGGTGTTAGAGTTACTTTACGTCTACATGCAGAGTAATACGTCACAATCGCTTATCGAATCTTGGACATCTTTGCTTAGTTTATTGAAGGATGGTCTGTCGCTAACAGCACCTGCCCAATTTCTCTTGTTGGCTATACTGAATGAATATGTACAAAAGTGCCCACCTATGCAAGAGAAGAAGGATATCAAAGATTTGCAAGACGTGTCTGCAAAGGTTATTATCCTATATAGTTCGTTGTGCAATAACTAATAATACAATTTCTAGATGTTTTTATTAAATTTCAGTTGATCGAATCGTGTTCGCAAATAGCCGGTGCCTGTTTAGAACAAACAACATGGCTAAGAAGGAATTTGGCAGTCCGAGAGGATGTTTTTGAAGTAGTTGAAGGTTCTTCGGAAGGTAAAGAAGGAAAAAATGGTGCTGGTGCGTAACGTGCAATTTATTTTGATATAATATATTCAAAAAAATTTTTACGTAACGGCAAATTCTGTTTTTGTTATCGCGCTTTATCTTTCTTTTTTCTTATGCAGTTTAGCAATGCAGTTTGCAAACAGCTTTATATTTCTTTCGCATTTATAATTGTAATTATCATTGAAAACTTACAGTAACACCAGGAACCCCACCTAACGCAGCATACAGTGTTCAAGCACAAGCGGTATTAGCAGAAATACTCGCACCTCTGTTGGACGTTAGTTACGGTTCGCAAGAGAAGGAGCGTGTGGTAACGCTCCTGACAAACCTTATGTACAATGTTACACCTTACCTAAAGAATCACACGTAAGTTCAGAATTGGCTACGTTCAACCGCAAAGAATTTGTTTAGATTGCTCTGAGATTCGGATGAGAAAGAATGACGCCTGTGAACTACATATCTAATTTTATCTAATTTTTATCTAATTCTTTATCTAATTTTACAGCATAAAAAATATTGCTTCGTTCACGGCTTGTTCTCAACTATTGGCTTCCTTGTCGGGATATCAATACACGAGAAAGGCATGGCGCAAAGATGTGTTAGATTTGTTACTCGACTCGGCCTTTTTCCAAATGATACCGGCCTGTCTACCGTATTGGAGAACCATAATAGACAATCTGATGACGCACGATAATACTACCTTCAGAGATTTAATGAGTATTGCATTTTACTATATCTATACAACGCATGTATCTACTTTATCAAACAAATTAACATATTACTGTCCCAAATAGATCGCGTTTCCATGGCTCAAGGCAGCGGGATTAGTATATTTTCTTCGAAGGAGCAGGAGTATGAGCAGAAAGCACAGCTCTTGAAACGTTTGGCATTTGTTATTCTTTGCAGCGAAATGGATCAATATCACAAATATATGCCGGAAATACAAGGTAAGTAATCGCGCGAGAAATATTTATAGAATACATTATGTGTAATTTTTACACATGCTGGTCACTTGTTTTCAGAACGTTTAGCAGACAGTTTACGCCTACCTCAAGTAATCCCGTCTATTCAGGCACAAGTGTTTCTCTGTTTTCGCGTATTACTACTAAGAATGTCACCACAACATGCGACGTCTTTATGGCCAGTCATAGTTAGCGAGCTTGTTCAAGTATTCCTCTATATTGAACAGGAATTGAGTACGGACAGTGAAGAATTCAGGTATGCGAATTCTTTTGATTCATATATTGAGCAAACTTGCTTATGGGACGCTGTTGCTTCGTATGTGCATGGTATATATTTACTTATAATACGCGGTTGTTTATTTAATTTATTGAGATTACTTCGTTTTTGTAATTTTTTTTTTTTTCAAAACTGTTTGTGATGTTTTTTAAGGACTGATTGTGAATATTGAAGGAGAAAGCTATAATGAAAATCTCTCTATGAAGATATATTAGATATATTAATTGACATAATATTTCGTATCAATTTTGGAATCGGATCCAGTAATCACCAATATTTTCAAAATGATTGAAATGTAAAAAACAATGAAAAATGCAATCTTATAATATGTAGAATAGAAACATGAGACAAAATCATGCGATTTATTTCTCAGGGTCTTACATATAGAGATTGAGGATATATTAAATAGCAGAATATTTGTCTGTGTATGTCCTCCTCCCCCCCACTAACATGGATACTATCTAATATCGTACTGTTTTTGGCTCTGTTTCGGCATCTTCGCGATTTGATGGGATTTGTGGTGCCGCCGTAACTTGAATGGTGTTGGGACGACAGTCGTCATAGCAGGTAACTCGATGGTCCAATGCATATTCGACGTATATATCGCACACATGTGCATACTGTTAATGTGTAAGGACACTCGAGTACAATGATGTAAAAGATACTTTAATTTCAAAATTATTTTCTATATATGGAAGTATAACGTTTAGAAAAAGTCACAAAATTATTTTTCATTATATATTTTTATACTCTCAGTTTCGAGTGTAAAAATGTATATAATAAGATGTATTTTAAAAACAAAAACTCACAAACTATGCAAGTACTTGTTGCGAAAAGTACTTAGATACAAATATTCAAAAGAATAATTGAGAGTACAAAAAGGAAAATTTTACATACTGTGTCGAGCATGTCGAATGTCAAAGGGTATTACTAATAACAATCTTGTATCTTGTCGATCGAGCTCTGTGGGAAAATTGCATATTGTTCATATCTTGAACGAGTCATGATTCCTAAGGAACTTTCGCATGTCATCCGCTGACAATTTAAATGACATACCATGCATTTCTTTGCACACAGCTCACACATTAAACTGTTATCGGCTCTGGATTCATCATGGGCTGTTAATGCCAGCAACGGACTTCAAGCACACGGACATCCTCACTGGTTACAATTGCAGTTGGCTGCCGCCAAATTGCTAGACCTCGCGTTACTGTTGCCCGCGCATAGATTACCACAGTTTCAAATGTAAGCGGAGAGAGAAAAATTTTGAAGTAACATGTATTTCAATGCGAGATAATCTGTTCCGTTTATTTACAGGTATAAATGGGCGTTCGTCGGAGATGCAGCGGCAGGCTGCATGGATAACAATAATTTATCCTCGGACTTTGTGCCGCATATTACGAGAATAGCGAAATTAATGGACAGTAAGGTAAGATACCACAATTGCTTTTGTGACACGGCGTACTATTTGGCGTAATTATCAGATATACAGATTTTATTTTTCGCAATCGCGAGAAAGAGTGGTTTAATGAATGTTGAGAATGAGAATGTAAATGTAAAGTTTAATAATTGTAATTGTAATCTTCCGTTGAGCATTCCTCGGGTAACAGACATCTTTGTGCTTTTTCGTCAAAAACGTACTCTTCCTTGCACTCGCATCCGCTTCTGCATGGTGTGTAACAGTCTACTACATTCGGCTTCGAACACGTGAATTGGCAAAGACAATGCGTCCAGACTGATTTGTCGTCGCACTTCTGAATACTCTTCGAACGTATGTAATCGAATTCATTGTAATCATACCCAGGAATTCGGTGCTTTGTGTATCTGTAAACTTTCTCAGATAATTTGTACCAATCAAACTGTTCGTTGAAGGGATCCCTCTTAAAAGAATCAATACTGTTTCCGAAGACAGCGTAGTTTGAGCCAGGATTTTCCGTGTCGTCGAAATCATTTACATAAAAATCGTCTTGTGTGACACTATTGTATTCTTTATTGAAACTTTTTGAATGGTCTGATAAATCTTCGTAGAAATCAAAATCGTTATACTCGGAATCGCCCGTGTACTCTGTGATAAAAATCAATAAATTATCGCAATATTCATAATTGAATACATCAATAAAATATAAGTAAAATTAATTGCTTTTATTTATTTAATTAAATAGATGAGAAGATGAAATAGATCATTATCAATATTCTATGAATCGCTTTTTGTTTAACGTTAAATTTTTTTATTTGTCTAATGTTTAAAAGATTCAGTTTAAAACTCAGAATAAAAAATTAAATGATTTTTTTCCGACTAAAAGGAAATTAAATTAAATTAAATTAAAGGAAATTAAATTAATTTGATAGAAAAGGCCGTCCATCTCTTGCATGCAGTTATCTCTTCATTAATATTTGCTCTCTAATTAGCATCAATTAATTTACATTAATATCATTTAAAGCATCCAGAATATGACTATTATAAACAAAGATGAACTTTTATATATTATATTTATAGATAAATAGAGACGAATTATTTCTTGCTAAAAATAGTTCTTTTATAATATTTTTTTATCAATTCTGAGTCGATCTTTTTTTTGTTTATAAAATTGTCAAGATAACGTAACGTAACTTTTAAATTAAATGTTTACATCCTGTATAGATAAAAAAATACAAGAATCAACAAGACAAACATCTAATATGAACCTTGATTCTCTAAAAAAAGAGAAAATGAAGAGAAATATGAAGGGATGTCTTTTAAATGATTGCTTTAGTACTCACGTGAAGTAACAATTATTATGATGCACAAGATATAATAAAATAAGATTTTCAGCCAGACCATCGCTACGTTCGCTTTTAAACCGTCGACAAACTCAATGTGCACTGTTAAGTTCCAACCACGAATAGTCTTAATTATCACTGTGACTCTGCTCTTATATCGATTCCACTTGAAGACGTTGCTGTTGCTTTATGAAAAAATTGTACTTAATTTAGCTTAATTTGTTGTTAATATATTTTAATCATTTTTTCCCGAGAACCATAAAAATTTCTATTAATAATTATTCAACTCTCGCATTCGCTATAATTGATACATGTATTACAAAACTGAAAATCACGGAAGCTTAATATACACGCTGCTAGCTAATACTGAAATATTTATTTTATTTTAGTACCGTGAAAGATCTCACACACACACACACACAAACACACATTCGTTTTTGCAACTAAGCCAATACGCGGTTTCGAGCAGTGTTGTGCAACATTCGGCGCTACAAACGCAATTTTTTATTTCTTTAAATATTGTTCCAAAATGTTGCTCCTTTATCATATATCAGGGATTTTTCCTTCTTTAATTTTTTTAAAATTTGTACTGATCTCATTTTACAGTTCAAGCCAGAAGGTCCACCGCCCAAAAGAAATCCGGGAGAGCTTCTACTAACATCAAATAACATTCGTTCTTTGCAAGATCTGCATCATTTCTTCTCGAGCCTTAGTCGTGCTGCGTGCGACACATACGTGCCGATAAATAACACGCAACTGGAGACTGTAATCGAGCAGGACTTCCTTGAAAAAATGCCAGCCGTACCAGCGAGATAGTAAGGATGCTAGTGAAGCTGTATAAGTAATATTCATTCACATCGGGAAGAGATATGTCGTTAAGATGCTTTATCCTTTGATATATTTATAAATAATATACAAGGTATATCACGGAGACATTTGCCGCACCTAAGTCTATACGTAAATACTACATTGTATAAATGTAAAAAATTAGAATACAATCAGGAACTGCTCCTGTTTTCTGCCGTTAAACATGTCGAAGCATTCTTTTAACAAACAAAGAAAAGAGAAAAGAAAGAAAGATTTGTTCCATGTCAATGAAAAATATAACAAATTTGCGGACAAATATTTGGACGTTTTAATCGCAAAAATGAAACAAAGGATTGATATATCGAGAACTATATTAATTTTTTCGTAGACAAATCAATCGAATATGAAATGGGAAATTTCTTTTACAGTTGAGAACCGGGAATGAATCTGGGGCGCGTAAAATAATATACTCGACGTTTTCTGTTATTGTTTTTTTTTATTGTTGATTAAGCTTTCGACCTGTCTCCTCATTCGGTTGTGAATAGTTATCAGCATGTACAATATGGCAAGTTACATTCGCTTGTTGGCCTGCTGTTGTAAAATTGTATAGAGCGTGTACAGTGTATATAATATTTATATGGAACAAGAGGTCTTCCCGCTATTTTCTGACACACATTATAATTTTCAATATTTTCATTTCTCTTTCTTTAAATCCGTATTGTGCAATTTAAAGTGACAAGTTACAGAAAGTTTCTTCACAGATTTGAACAGAAGCGCCATACTGAAACACAGACAGTGAAAGATAAATAATCGGAATAATCGGAGATAAAAATTCAATTAATGTCCCGTTTGTAATATGAAGTGTGCAGATATTAATTATAGGAAGTTCATGAGAGTTTCACGGTGACGACACCCCAGACGAGCGGAGAAAGACACTCCAGTTGAAACGGTCCAGTTATGTTTTCGATGATATTACCTACAATTGTTCTCGCATGCGTCATCGCTTGATGCAAACATAATCTGCCTTTCGCCGCGTTATCACAACAACCCGCTCGCTTTTGTACGTTTTAAACTGTCCAATTAGGAAGGCATATCGTGAAAACTTATAAATTTCTGTCTTAATTATCTAACATAAAGTTATCGTTATTGTCTCTAACGTTCTTTATTTTAACAAATGGACTTTCTATGTAAATCGATAAATTAATATTACATAATGCAGCATAATATATACACCGTATAAATGACGCGCTTGAAATAAGACATTATATATTTTTATGAGAAATTAGTTTAACATATACTGAAAAAAATCTAATACCAAGAATATCTACTTAATCCAGCGTACGACGTACAAGCTTCTACATACAATTGAAATTATATAAATAAGAATTTGAAGATAATTGGAATATATAACAAAAAATGTACGTTGTCTATTTTGCTCAATAAAAGTTTTAGAAGTTGTACCGCATTGTTACTATCTTTTGCAAATGAACTTATATGTTCCTAAAAATCTCTTCTTTTTTACTAAATTTTTTAAAAAGTTCTCATTGCAATTTTTTTGGTCAATAATTGAACTAATGAGATGATGGAATTACGTTTACACGTTAGTAGATATTCTTTGTCAGTAATAAATGATCATGTCAATAAGCTTATAGTGTGATATATGTAACCAAATTTATATTATAAATTTATATTTTATATTATATATATATATATATATATTCATATTTATATACATAATATTAATTATAAATTTATATTATAAATTTATATACATTGCGACTTGTATGTATCTAATATAAAACAAAAAATCGGCTTACAGCAAATTTATTTTTTTATATGCAAACGCATTTTGAAAGCGTGCGAATCGCATATATGATATAATAACGTAACGTCAAATTATTAGACACTTTAGCTCGATGAAGTGTGACATTTTAGCATCAATAAATCGATGAATTTTGTCATTATTTTTGTATTATTACAGCGAAAGTAATTAATTTCTAAAGGAATAACGTGTATGTAAAGCAGTATTACCGAAATTATTACTTGGCGTTAAATCGCTGAGGTAGTATGACTAGTTCATTCTGCTGCTTTAGCAAGGGCTTGTGCAAAGATCTGTTGTTTGAATATGAAAGAAAATGTTTATAATCTAGTTATGCATATATTATACACGTTAGTTATACAATCGATGATGCGATTTTAGTATGTCTATTCTTTAAATTTTTTTACGAATTAATCTTTTTTTTTATACAATATCTGTGCGTTTGTGAGTGTTAGGACAATCTGAAATTATGAAAATGTCTTCCTGGCTCACAGACTAACAGATGATGAAATATGTCAGAAGTATTGTGTACCTTCGTCGAAGTCATTTTATGTAACAAATATTCGACAAATATTGTAAATCACTGCGATTTTAAGCAGTATATCCGCTTATATCATTAATTCATTATGTTGAAAGAAATAAAGATTATACTTAAAAAAAAAAAGAGTTCAGACAATCAATGATACAACAAATTTTATTAAAAACAAAAGCGATTGTAAAAAATAACAGTGTAATATATAAAGCATCATATATTCTTTTCTTATTATATCCCTTAAATCATGATAAATCACTTTAAACCTTAACAACAATTGCTTTCAAAATCTCGCGTGAAACTGATAGAAAAGGAAAGACCAGAAATGGAAACGGTTATAAAATGCAGTTTGTTGCAAAAGATAATCTGCGTTTATATCAAGAGTCTCAAATCCTAGCTTCAAGTATCCCTTTATTTTTAAAAATCAACAATAAATATGTTGTAATCATCGGATCGATTAATCATTCACCGGCCAGGTGATAAATCTCGGAAAAAGGAGAAAAAAGTTAAGTATTACAATATTCTAGAATCATTGATTTTTTTCGATACATATATAGATAGATGATACAAATACAATTCGGAATGCGTTTTCATCATCTCAAGTTCGCATTAATCCGAAATGTATTTACACTCAATATCAGAAAAATCGATTAATCCTGAAACATTGTAATAATTAACTTTCTTTTTTCCTCAAGATCTATTATTTTGCCAAGTGATTAATCGATCCAATGACATCAATTTTTATATCTATTATTCATTTTTAAGCACTAAGAGATATTCGAAGCTATGGGTGTTTTCCATTTAGTGACACAAATCGATACAAGCATTGTTCTATCTTTCTTAGCACTCAATAAATAACAAAGACAGCAGGATACTTGTCTACTTGTGTCACCAAATGGAAAGCATCCTAGATTTAAGATTTTTAATGAGCATGAAGAACTATTTTTCGCAACAAATCGTATTTCAAAAGCGCGTTTCCATTCAATTCTAGTCCTTCTTTTATGAGGAAAGAAACCGAATAAGCTATGAAGCTATGAAAAATCTTTAATGGCCACGTTGATCATCTTGAACTATGCCGCCAAAGACAAGAGAATTTTCAGGAAAGGTACGAAAAATTTCGCACGCTGGGAGAATTTTAATGACGAATGGGACGAAACAACAACGAAATCTCGAGAACGATTCAAGAGGAAGGTAAATAGACAGGAATCCGGAAAAAATCTGCCGTTACTCCTTCGGAAGAAGACCACATTCTAAGTGAAGGTCATATTCTAGATGACTGCTGGCTTCTGGACGATCGAGAAAATCGCGCGAGGATCGTGTCTCGATCGTCGTCGTTGACGTCACGACCCAAAACGGTCGGGATCGAAGGTGTCCTATTTAGCCACGTTCGGCCGTACTTTCTCGCTCCTCCGCCGCGTGGTCGGTGTGGTCCCACGCGGCTCTAAGTCCGATTCGAATAGGCTCGAAGCTCGGAGTCGGAACCCGAGCGGTGACGAGGAAAGAGAGAAAAAGAAAAAGAAGAAGAGGAAAACTGGTGGAAGAAGCGGAGGAGAAAAGATAGCTGCCAAAGAGTTGGCGTCTGCATGGCGCATGGCGAGCCCTGAATCTGATGCGAACGGCCTCGAGAATCCCGCGAGCGCTACGACGCAGCACTTTGCCTACCTCAACTACCTCCGGAACGTGATGCCCGCGGAACGGGTCCGGTGAACGGCGAGCGAGCGTGCGCGCGCGGCACGCGCGGGGAACCGGTTCGTGAGGAACTCGGTGCATTCACCAGAGGCTGAGGATTCTCTGCACGCGAGCCTAGAGGAAGGTGAAAGCGGAACTCGGTTCACCCGGAGCAGGTGCGCGTTTCCTCGCGTTTTCCCTGGTACCATCCAACCGCGTGTCGGCAGGGCATGCCTGTGCCATCGCGCTCCGGCCGTGCCAGCGTCGCGCACGGCGCGGTTCGTTGGCTAACCTAATTCGCGGAACCTCTTGACGAGGGACGGGCGAGAACGGCGTGTTTCCTCCTCGCGATGGACGCGAATCTCTACGCGATGGCCGCCGGCAGCAAGTGGGACAAGGTCTGCCGATTGTGCTCGGAAGAGAAGAACGAGATGCTGCCCATCTTTGGCGACGAGGGCCTGCAGCGCAGGGTGGTGCAAAAGTTACGCGCTTGTCTGCCCGTGCTTGTGTACAAGACTGATCCGTTGCCGAAACAGATCTGTCAATTTTGCGCGGCCAGGCTGGACGACGCGTACGAGTTCAGGGAACATTGCCTAAATGTCTACAGGAGTATGCATGCCATGTTACTGAGATACAAGCAGACAGACTCTGCCCAGATATTCCTCGACGCGATGAGGAACTCGTCGGACCCATGTCAGGTTTGTCGAATGAATATTTCGTCTTAGGTCAACATAATTGCAAATTTAATATCATTGTAAATGTAAAGAGAATCAATTTGCAGAGCAGATTTTCTTTCTAACTATCACTATTTCAAACGCCAGGTGCAACTCTGCAAGGAGAAGTCTAGAGCCCCACCACCACTGGTTCCTTTATCAGTCGCTCTGCCCTTTGATGATTCAGCAATGCCAATCAATCAAGTTAACCAGGATCATTTCCAGAGTGTTTGCATGGAAACCTTGCCCGAATTGCCGTGCGAGGTAGAGATCAAGGAGATGAATATAGACCCAATTTTGAGTGTTGAAACTACTGTTTGCGAATCGCTGAATAAGAAGCGCAAACTGTCTGAGATGTTTGGCATAGATATACAAACAAAAGCAGAGTCTGTTCCTGACATGGAAGGAGCCAGAGCTCCTAAGTTGGACTCTCAAGCCAAAAAGGAAGAAAAACGTACTAGTATTCTGGAACAAGTACTGACAGGCAATCTGACAATAAATAATCACCAAAAGTTGCAATCTAGACCGAAGTTAACTTCCGAATGGTGGTGTGCACCTTGCAATAGTTATTACAAGTAAGTACTCTATACTTATTGGTACTTCCGCAATGTTTATGAAGTCATTGTGGATATATTTGATAACAAAAATTTACAATTTTCAGAACAAAAGACAGTCTAATGAAGCATATGCAATTACACTGCCCGCGTGTATATACTTGTAGAAAATGTTCCGTGTCGTTCGAATCCGTTGAAATTCTAGCAAAACACGAGGCCAATAGTCATTTGAAGGTCAAGCTGGATTTTACGGAAAACTTGAATGATTGTGATCAGTGCGACCGGCAGTTCGTAAGCTGGGAAATGCTGAAGCAGCATAGACTGCGCGATCATCTAGCTAAATTAACTGAGATCGGAAGTAATACGTGGTGTTCATTATGCAATAGGTAACTTGCGAAGGGCATATTTGCTTTATTAGACTGCTTCTCTCTCAATATTTTAAGCCAATATATGTGTGTATGTGTTTTTTAGATTTTTCCCTACAATAGAATCTTATCAAAAACATGTTCCATTACATCAAACATATTCGAAGCATTTGTCACAAAAATTACCATCTTTAGAATCTATAGTGACAAAAATAGCGGAACGAGAAATTAAACGAGACGAACAATTCTATGAAAGTGTGAAACTTCTCATGTGTCCTACTTGCGGGAAGGTATAAAGTCGAAATTATGCTTTCATATAGAAGTTCCACATATTTCACATTCTCTATAATTTTTGTATTGTTTATTATTGCAGATTTGTACTCAGCAGAGCGCATTATCGAATCATATGCGCACTCATGAACCGAAGAAGCATAAATGTGACATTTGCGGCCGATCATTCGGACTTTTTATTCGTCTGGCTGCACATAGATTAGCCGAGCATAATGAACAGCCAATGATGTCAGTTTTGTCGGCAGTTGAGCAAGAAGAGGCCTTAAACGCTGAGAGGGAAGCAAGGGAAGCGAGGGAAGCTAAAGTTCGTGGTGTCAAGAGATCTTATTCCGAGGTTTGTTATTTTATCTTCTTGAATTTGCCTTTGCCTTAATTATCTTGAATTGTTATTTACTTAACTTGCATTACCATAGTTTGGATTTGTTATCATCTTGAATTTGTTTATATTTATTTTTGAGTACTTGACACAGTAGAATAATATTTTTCTATTCAAATGTCTTACAATATATGAAGTAACAGAACTGAGAATCAAATTCGGATATTTCTCTTGCCAACGCAACTGCTTTGCCACTTTGAACAATCTTATACCTCATTTAATCTTGAAGAAAAGTTAATTTTATCTTTAACTCTGCATTTCTCTCTCTCTCTCTCTCTCTCTCTCTCTCAGAAGAAGAAGAAGAAGAAGAAAAGCTTATAATTAATTCTGCATTGTAATCTACAATTGAAAATTATCATGAGAAATTATAGCAAAAAATAAACATAAAACGTTTGCATTTATTATTTTTTTGTTTATGTATGTAGGATTTTAAAAAATTAGACAATAATGTCAATATAATTTTATAAACAGGATTCCGATGCAGCAAACATACAAAAAAATGGATAAAAATGCAATAAAATCGAAAGTTGATTGCATTCTCCTGTTATTACAAAATTATTACAATATTAGAAATTTGCCGCTCTACAACAAGTTTAATTCCTGATTTAAGTTGTGATCTTTTTTACTTACAGATAATAGAGAAGAACGATAATCCGGTAGATGATGAATCTCTAACAAAACGCATTTCTGGTGGAAATAAAAATGTGGCGAGATGCGGCATTTGCTTACAATGGTTCAGCGATCACACGACAATGTTAACGCACCTTCAGACGCACTCAGACAATTCTCACAAAAGTTACATGTGTCATATATGTAAAAAATCGTTTAAGGAACAATCGCAGTTGTTAAAGCACGAGGTAAGTCTTCCGGCAAGACTGTTATATATTATCATTTATCGTTGCGTTTAAATATGAGCTACTTCCTGATCGATAGGTCGCTTGTCATAAACGCCTAACGCTCGATAATATCTCATTGTACACATCCGCTGTTTACAACAAATCATCATTCATGGATAAGGCACAGCAAAAGACGCACACGGTGAATAAAACCTATCACTGTGCGAAGTGTAATAAAATCTTTTTCAAAGAATTGTCATTACTCGCCCACCAATGCACAGGCGGAGCTCTACTTGGAAAGAAAGTCGCCACAAAGTCTCGACAGAAGACATCGCCTCATGTTGGCAACAAGACATACAAATGCTCCAAATGTGATGCGACTTTCGCGAGCTCGCAGTCACGAAATGCTCACATGAAAATGCACGCAGAGTACATGCGCGGCAGTACGGTATGAAATGGATGATATTGCACGACTCTAACTACATGTTCAGCATATATTACATAGCGATATTACGTTCTAGGCGCAGACACACGAGGTTAAAGTCGAAGCGGACGATGAATCGATGCCAAAATTGCGGCCAGAAACACTGGAATACAACGTATCTCCTATCGAACCAAAGATTGAAATTAACGAGCAGGGTACACCTCCGCCTCTTAAACGGACTCTCATTAAAACCGCTAGCGGGTAAAGAGATGTTTCGAAAAATATTGTGTTTTATTCTGTAAAATCTAATTCTATACGATGCACTTATTTTCATTACTTATTTAGATATCGATGCGGTGTATGTCAATCACCTTTCGTGTCGAGGGAGCTAGCCGTGGCGCATTTGAGATCCGCACACCCCGTGATGCCATATCAATGTCCATATTGCAAGAAACGCTTCACAACGCAGTACACATTTACTCATCATATCAAGACAGAGCATCCCGACGAACCTGAGAAATGAAGATTGTTTGGATCTTGCTGAAGGAAGTGAATAGAATAAAATTATATCACAGCATGTGCCTCATATTATGCATGAGAGAATCCTGTTTGTAGATTATACACAAAGTGAAATGAGCGTGTACGTATGTACGTATATACGAGCTACAATACACTCTGTAATGTGTCGATCGAAAATTAATTGAATTTTTCTATTGCATAACTACAGACGTATAACGTTAAAGTGTTTGTTACGCGAGGCTATTGATATTAGTACTTACACTGAACGTGCCTGTACAAGTGCTTTTACAACAATTATACAATTATACAATTCGCGACAGATCTTATTTGTAAGATTTCGCTCGAGAAAAAGCAATTCCAGAGCAACAATAAAACAGATCTTGAGCGGGAGAATCGAAACATTTGAACGGTCACGTGAATTTTAGCGGCGATAGAAATTTGATTGCGCAATTTGTATCATATGATTTATATTTTAGATTTAATTGTGTACATTTCTCTCGTGAGACATAATTAAATGTAGTTACAGTAAATATATCAAGAGTCCTAAAAATCTCGATTATTCTAAATCATGATCATTCTAGAAATGTTCTCCGAAATCGTTCGCCGCGAATAACGTATTCGATTTTACAGTCCTATAAGTTATAGCAATGTTATAAGTTATCTTACTTTTTCGCTCCTTGATGCTAACGATTAGAAGGTAATATCGAGGATTACAAAATGTTTAAATTATCAAGATACATTCCCTTTTAAGCAATGTTTCGTCCATGTTAATGTTCTATCTCGTGTCTCGGTTCCACAGTTGTTATTACCTTGCGATACAACGCCAAAGTCTCTCTTCAAGAATACCGAAGATCGCCGTCGTCGCGACGACGAGCGAAGAGTCGGGCGTTTCTGACCGACAGCGATGCCGCGTAATTTAAGAGTATCTTTATAAGTTTATTTTATATATTCTTGATTTATACAATAAACTATTACTAAAAATATTACAGATCCAGGCCCGGAAATATCTTTATGCGATTATTCTATATTCAAAGTCTTGGCATTACTGGCCGAAGCGAATTTTCTATCTTAAGAAAATGCCCATTCATCCATATCCAACATATTGGCAATCGATTTTTATCATAAAATTTATCTCACTCTTCCATAATCTGTAAATCAATTTACAATGGTTTCACTTTTCATAAATTATGTTGCTAATGAAATTAAATTGAAATGAGTCAGATGTATTTCGTAGCTATATTAACGGATGAAAGATATCTCTCTAACAAATTAATAACATATTAGATAATCTTTACTATGTTATTGCAATAATTCTAAAATAATTATTTGAATGATCTTTTTGCAGAAAGGCAACTCGACAATACATCCTCATTCCTGTAATTTTCTTATAAAATATGTTATTATATTTAAAAATAAATTTGTAAATACTTCTATCATTTAACTTGCATTTGCTTAACTCTAGAAAAAAAATGTCTATCTTCAATATTTGAATTTATTTTAGAGAAGGAATTGATTCATAACATGAATAATATCTCTAGCATCTTGCCAGTCCAAATTTATAGGCAAGTTTTGTGCGAGTGTTGTGTGTGTAATTATCTTGTTAAATTAAGATTTAAAAAATCTATAAAATGTAAAAGCTTAAAAAACAAAATATAGAAAGATTATATTAGAAATATTTTTCAGAAAGTAGTTTTGCATAATGTATTCGCACATTTTTTTAACGATGTTATTTAGTGTTGTTTACATACACAAAAAGAGACACCAAACTTATAAAAAAATGGCTTATAAAAAAATTACTTTTCCACTATACCCCAGTATTCTTTCTATCTTCTGGAACATGAGCACACATGAGCAGTGATCAACACAATGGCGCTGAAATTTTCTAAGGGGGGAATTTGGACGGTTTGAACCTCTTATACATTACATAGTGCTGGATGGCATTAAATTTGAAGTTGTGCAGACTGAGTCGCGTCGTTGCGTCCTTTCCGGTCACGTATACGAGAATTATTCAGGTCTGTAAAAAAGACATATAAATTAGCGAGCCGTCGTCCTTTTGATCGTGATCCAGTCAGGTTGCAAGCCGAAAGGCCGGGAGAGTCGGTTAAACGCAGTTAGACGCCACGACTAGGTTATGTATTTATCGATTAAAGACAGATAATGAAATCTCTTTAATAACTGTAATACCTGTCACGCGGAAATAATTTCGTGTAGCAAAATGTTTATTATCAATGTTTATTATTGACGAGGTTGTAAGCTCCAAAAGTAAAGACAAAGTACAGACAAAGACAAATCATACTGGGCGTGTTTATTTTATATTATAAATAATTGACGAATATATAGATTTCCAGCGTGTTCCACTTGCAATATTGATTTTATCGGATCGAAAGATTATTTAGAGGCCTTGATACAATTTGATAGCTATTGGACATTAACACTGTTTATATCTTTCGCAGTATTCTTTCTTCATAAATTCCAAGGTTTCAGCATGCCACCAAAACGAACTGCAAAAGCAAAGGTATGGAAAATTTATGCAAGATTAACTTTTTTTTATATATTCAATAAACACAATAAGCAAATATTGGATGTCCCAAGAGAGTTCAAGATTTGAATTGCGCGCCATTTTCGTTTTATCGTTTGGCGGCGCGGGTGGCGCTAAAAATTTCATAGCTGTCATTGGACGCGTTCAAGTTGACAAAGCAGCTAGCCTGCTCGCCGAGCGATTGAATATGATTTGTTTTTACTTATAGATCCAACCAATGGCTGCGTTCAGCAGAAAAAGCTTAATAAGCGTTTTGTGCTGATTGGCTTATACATTTAGATCTAAATTGAGATAGGACTATTCTTCTAGATCTAAAAGTATAATCCAATCAGCACAAAGCGCTTACTAAGCTGCTTTTTCTGTTGAACGCAGCCATTGTTGGACGTAAACAAAGTATGTTTCTGAACGCAGCCTTGCATGAAATCGAGTGAGGTTTCTTCCTCTGCTCGGATGTTTATCGTCCTGAATTTTTTTAAGAGGCCTATCCTGGTGCATATTTTAACATTATTCTTGTGTTTTATTTGTTTTATTTATTCGAACTATTTGTCTACCTGGCCTATTTGAGCCCCGGAACTAATAAGATGTTCTGTCTTCCGCCGCTCTGATTATTTACTTTACTGACTACGTCAGTTGTATTGATTGTAACATTGTAGAAGTGTTATTAAAAATGTCACGCTTTTACACAAATATCGAATATGCGGATATGATGTACATTTACGGCTTCTGCGATGGTAATAGTAGGGCTGCTGTTAATGAATACCGTCAACGGTATCCTACGCGCAAAATTCCGCATTCTGCATTGTTTTCCAAGATTTTCCATACATTGCGTGAAAGTGGTACATTTGTCAGTGTTCATACTTCTGTTGGTCGACCATGTCAAAGTGTGAAGAAGGAGGAAAAGATTATTGAAATAGTACAGCGTGACCCTACTACTAGCATACGAAAAATTGCTGCACGACTTGGTGTGCCAAAATCACGTGTGTGGCGAACAATACAACAATTACGTGAAGACAATCAAGAATTATTTGAAGATGTATGTAATATCTCTTTCTCAATAGTAATATTGCAACTGCACATTCAATCTTGGAAATCGTTCGGAATAAGACACATTCGTCAACATTTTTACTTAAAATGAACAATCGCTTCCTAAAATATTGACCTTTCCTCCTGGGATATCTTGTATTTATAGCTTTCTGTATTAAGTAACACAAAAAGACTATATCAGTTTTTCTTTGAAATTAGATTGAGCCTCTCGAAGCCACATCTGGTAAGAAAACAGAAAAATTAGATGAAAATGGAACTTCAAATAAAAAGCATGTAAATGATTCAAATGATGAACCTGCTCCAAAGAGAACAAAAGTCGATTCAAAGGCATCAAAAAGCACTGACAAAAGTGATTCGTCTGCCACGAAGAAGGCAAAGAATGAACCCAAGCAAATGCAAAATAAGACGGATACAAACTTGGATGAAATAGATTTTGAATGTACAAAGCCAAACGAGGAAGGAAAGAAATATAATCTGAAGATTTGTACTTGGAATGTTTCTGGGATCAGGGCTGTAATCAAGGTACATTTATTGTTGTTGAAGTATATTTTTTAAATGTTTTTTTTTTAATATACTCGTAACGATTCTTATATTTAATTAGAAAAATGGAATCGATTATATCATTAAAGAAGATGCTGATATAATTGCTTTACAAGAAACAAAATGTGACAAGAGTAAGATGCCAGATGAAATCAAATTGCCAGGATATCATCATTATTTTCTTGACAGTAAGATATTCAAAGAAACTTGCATATGCAAATCATATAACTAATAAATGTGCTTCAATAGGTGAAAAGTCAGGTTATTGTGGAATTGCTTTGTTCAGCAAGGAAAAGCCAATTTCTGTGAAATATGGTTTAAATAATTCTACCTTTGATACCGAGGGTAGAATAATTATGGCAGAGTTCCCAGAATTTTTTTTGATCAATGTTTGTAAGTTACTTAATAAGTCTCTTGATATAATTCCAAAATTTTGCTTAGTTTCCTACAAAAATTAGAATATATATATATATATATATATAATGTTACTTGGATATTTAATAATGAAATAGCTGTCTGTAATAATGGAATATAATATGACAGATGTGCCAAACGCTGGACAAAAGTTGGTGACATTACCAAAAAGATTGGAATGGAATAAAGTATTCAAAAAATATATCCAGGAATTGGATCAAAAGAAACCTGTTATCATATGTGGTGATATGAATGTAGCTCATCAAGAAATTGGTATAACAACAATATTACAATAACAATAAATGAATATCCGTTTATCAATATCTGTGTTGTCAATATTAGACTCGATTAACTTTAATCTTTTAAATATAAGTATTAGTGATTAGTATAAAGGAAACAATAGAAACTTATTATTATTGATTTTCAGATTTAAAAAATCCCAAAACAAACACTAAAAATGCTGGATTTACTAAAGAAGAACGAGATGATATGACCGATTTTTTAGCTGCCGGATTTGTTGATACCTTTAGATTATTATATCCTGAAACAGAGGGTGCGTATACATTCTGGTCATATTTTTCCAATGCACGCAGTAAGGACATTGGATGGTAAGTATACAAGTTACTAAGGGTTTTTTCAATCTATGTGTGTATGTGTGTGTGTGTAATACAAATTTTACATTATTGATTATAATTAAAAATATTTTATATATCTAAAAAATTATTAAATCTAAAATTTTTTTTTTATATATATAGGCGACTAGATTATTTCTTGATATCAGAACGGATCAAGAATAAAGTGTGCGATAATATTATAAGGAAACAGGTTTATGGCAGCGATCATTGTCCTGTCATACTTTACATCAATTTGTAATTTATAATAATCATTGAACAAGTTTTATTGTATGAAAACAGAATGTAACTTTTCTCATATATGAATATAAATATATACAAGTGATACATTATTTTATTTCAAAAAAGTATATATGTTTTATTTGTACTGTAGTATCACACTGTGGGTCATTTTTCTAAATCTTTACTTTTTTCAATTCTTATTTAAATAAAGATACGTCACAATTTTTAACTTCCAATTTTTGAATATTCAATACATTTTGTCAAAACAATAAAATTATATATAATTGGGTATATCTAATAAACAGCATTGAGAGATTTTGTTTTTAATTTTATTACAGAAAAAATATTAAATTACAATCATCTCTTGAAGTTTAAGCTGCTTTTTGCTCTTGGCTTTAACTTGTGCAGCGATACGATCCAAGTCTCTGCGTCCCTGACTAGTCAATTTACGTCCGCCATGAGAATCCTTCTCAATAAGCTTCAATTGCTCCAGACTCTGGAGCGCTTTTCGTGCGACACCACCCGCCGATCGACAGAAATGGCTGGGATGAGTGCCATTGCGTTTGCGTCCACCAAAAATCTTTGTAACCGCGCCTACTCCAATAGGACTACGAATATATATGTGACGCACCAGGGCTGCACACCTGATGTAGTACCAGTCGGGATCATATGGTGCCAGTTCTTTGAATTTTGCCGTTTTTACAATGTCCACCCACTCTGGCACTCGCATCTTGCCAGTTCTAAAATTTTACGAAGTACAATGTTGAATCGCAATGACATGTATCTTGGAGTTGTCTCTTACATCATCAGAAATAATATTTGGTATAAAACAGAAATTTTTCATAAATTGTTCCAAAGAAAAAGAGATAAATGAATGAGAAAATAAATAAATTTAAATAACAAAAAAATTAATGAGGCAATAGAGTATGTATCAGATATAATCACAAGAGATTAATTAGATTAAATTTTAATTATTCTACTCATTATTCCACTTATAGGTTAAATTCTAATCATTCTATTCATATTCCTTACTCACTTTTTGAGAAAGGCTGCAAAGGCCTTCACGAATTTTTGCTGGTCTACATCTTTCAACGTTACGGACGGCATCTAGAAAAAAAATTTAACATAATGAAGCAGCCGGCTTGCGAAATAACATTTGTAGATACCACATGGGCACAGTTTTGACATACTAGTTTAAAAGGTAATTTTGGTAACCGATAAAAATTAAGATTATTAAATTGATTACATACGTTTTTATGTGGATTTTCGTATTTCGTTCGCTAAATGCAAAACTGTTTTTGATTCGTGTTATATATTTGTCAATTAAATTCTTTTTCGCTAACCAGAATCGACTACGAGAACAAATGTCGAAGGAAGCGTTCACATTGGAGCGAAAAAGCAGTGCAACTTTTGATTGGTTCTTATCAAATTCTGCTTTTCTGTTTCAATATGAATGTGCCTTTATGGTTGGCGACGATTTCATTTCAGTGAATTAGGGTTATAACTTTTCGCACTGATACAGGTGGTTCAGCTATAAGGAATGAATTTACACTTCATTTTTTAATATGACGAGACCTAATGACGATTGAAAGTAAAGCGTAAAACTAGCATTTTAATTTTTATGTCATTTTTGATACAATGTTTACTAAGAAAAACAGTTTGCCACCGAGGCCTCACATGCCAAACCATGAACACATGCTGGAAGATCTTGACAGAGCCGGAGTGGATGACGTGGCGTTTAAAATCACAAGTAAATATTTGCGATATTTGTGTTGGATTAGATATGTAAAAAATGTGTACAATGCTCATTTTAAAGTCTTTCAAACCTGCAGAAAAACTACATTTAATTTTCTTTGTATTTGCATTTGATTGCTGGACGATTTGTTTAAAAAAATCGTTAGATCATATTCCTGCAAATATAATTTCAGATGATTTGTGCATAAAAGAGTCTCACGGTCCGATGGGCGTTAATAATTCTGACGATATATATAAAAAAGTAAAAACCTATTTGAATACCAAACAACAGTTGAAGCAGCTGGCATGTACCTTGAAGAAAGAGAGCGAACAAATGCTTGCAAATAATGAAGAAATAAAGAGGCTTGCAGATGATATTAGGAAGCAGGCGCAAGCTGCTCTAGTAACACATTAAAGGAAATAAATTCATATTCGCGAGGGTGTACTAGTCATATTGTGGTGTTGTTTTAATAATTAGTTTATTACTTTAAATAGAAAGAGAAATTACTTGAAAACACTTGTATAATTTATTCCATTAAATTTTAACCATTGTTAGTCTTTAGCTGGTATTTTATTTATGCCTTTTCTGGAGCTTTTTAGAATTCTTGCTTATTTAAAATAAATAGCTTAATACATCTGTTATGTAAAATACATTTTTGAATTGATAATTTATTGCAAATTAATTCGCTGATATTCTGTAAGATATATTAAATAATTATATTATTTATATATATTTAGTGATAAAATCTTTGTTAATCTTTTTATGTTCTTAACATTTTGATAAGCATTTGCGTACGCATACTTGTATGTAATGGTATACTGAACAATACATAATTACACAGATTGATACGTTATTTGGTACATTAATAGTACATAATATTTCATAGATCCAATTCCAATGAAATTTATGACAAGGCACAGTAACACTTAAGTCTAGCACTACTTGTAGCATGATGCTACGATAATTATAATCTATCACATTTATCGTGGTGAATAACATTTATAAAGATTTATGATTTCCTCTTACTTTTTTCATGTAAAAACTTACAAGTTACTTATTCTTACATTGTATATACTAGAGATATGCGAAGTAGCTCACAATTAAGAAGAACCGTGATAGCTTTGATTATTCAAAGAGTAATCAAAAATTGATTTAGATTAAAAAATTGCACTGCATTGTGCTTAATTAAATAACATTATAAAAAAGAGAGATTGTCATATATTTTTATACTTTTTTAATGTTTTCTAGCTCGTTGATTATAGTTAATTATAGTTTTTTTACGAAATAGCACACTATTTGAAATTTTTTTATAACTCTTTGAATAATAGAGATTACCGAATGTTCCCTGTTAAGTGGCTATCTTTACATATAATATCTTATACAACAAAATATATTGGTACGATTAATTTATATTTTATAATACTGTGTCGTGTATGTGTGTGTGCACAACTATTTTAGAAAATTATTTCATTTATTTTCGCGAATAGTTTCCGAATAAGAGATCAAACAGCCTTTAATCAATAATTTAAATTACTAAATTACTGTATGCCACTGAGCAATATATAAAGGATAATATAAAAAAATGATCAAAAGCTCGAAAACAGATTAATTATTGGTAATATCAAAGAATATAGTTATAAAAAATATATAGACTTATAAAATCTGATAACAACTTTCGCTTAAGCTATTTTTAAAAAAATGTGCGAATGAAAGATATGCAATTAAAACTAACACGCAAATAGGTTTTTTTGTACGTTTTGTTTTGATATATAGCTCATATGTATATATAAATTCAAACAAAACGATATTATATCAACACGATCTGTAAGGATAGAAACTATTATTTAGTGGGATAAACTTGGTACCATGTCAAATCGGTTCACAGGTTCACTAAGGTAGGCACACCACGTAAATCCTGGTGGGTATCCTGGAAAAGTCATGTCGACAGATTAACATACATTAATAACAAGGATGCAAACGTAATGCGTACTCTGACATGTGGCTCATATAGCATCCTTTACAGTTTTAAAAAATGTATCATCACATATAAGTTCATGTCATATATAAATTTATAAATATAACAAGTGTATTAGTGAGATAGCAAAAATGTCAATTTAGACATACAAATATATGATTCAAATTTTATTTTCTTGACATATGCACGTTTAAACTATACGATCGTAACATAATGTTCAATAAGAGACATGTTATTTAAAATTAAAAAAATTAGTTTTTTTTATATAATGTTAGTAGCATCTTTTATATGTAGTTAAGATCTAAAAGAAAAAGAAAATAGAGACATGTGTATGGAAAAATTCCGGAAATATCAGGATAGTACAATAATTACATTAAAAGGCCTCCAAAAACAAGATTATAGTTTCTAAAATATTTTTTCCTTTTATTTAAAAAAGTGTTGTTAGATGAGCAAACATATAATCATGCATGCGAAGGCAGAAAATAATTGACTAAAATGATTGAATAAAATTAATGATAGCGATAGAATTTCTTCTTGCTAAAACATGCGATACCCAAAACCTCCTAGCATATTATCGTTGTGCAAGTAAAAAATTATATCATTACATCTTATACATCTATTCAAAGTGTATCTAAATTTCGAATTCGATATTTGCTCAACCGAGTTAAATAACCAATTTAGTTGTGCTAGAATCTGAAAAAGTGTATTTACGATCAAATTGTGTCTTATGTTCTGATATTAATATAAAGTTTCTTGTGTCTTATTCAATATATTAAAATTATTTTCACTAGTGAGTGTGCTGTAAAACTTGCTTGATGTAATACTTACAATATTAGAGATTATTATTATTATGTGCTGATGATATGCGGATGAGGTAATATACTGAGATTCATCATCTTCTGTCCGGCTGCATGCAAGGAATCCCTCAAGATTAGTATGTTAGTTATATATTAATTTACTACACAAAAGTTAATACGAGCTCCGAGATTAAAAAATTAAGTCCAATCGTCGTTTTACTGTTTCATATAAAAGTACACGGCATTGGTAAAGAATAGACATATGTATATATTTTTATTCCACAACATTTTTAACAATTATATAAAAGTGCTTTACAGTTTGTATATAGGAATATCGGTTCTGTACAATTACAATTTTGTGGATTCTGCAATAAGTACTCTGTAAACACAATATAAAAGTATATTACATCTTAACTACGGCTTACATCTATGCAGATTTATGCAGGACGGATGTAACAAATATGCAAATTTGATATCTTGTGTATATCTAACATTTAAAATCAGCTTGCGCTCGCGATAAAGTGTTGCTTATAACGTAATTTGTGTAATATTTATAACAATAATTTATAATTGAAGGTAAATCATCTCGTAACGTTGAATAATATATTATTGAATAATAATTTCATCATAATCAATTGCTCTTTATGATTATACATGTACACTAAAAAAAAATAGAGCGAATATGTAATATAATGCTTAATCTAAAAAAAATCCTAAATTTTTTCAAACACATCAAATAATTATTAAATTTGTCTTGTGGGATTCATTTTTTTAATCAAACAATACGTATTTGACAATTCTATTCTGATGTGCACGATATACTCTATCTTCAATATAAATTTCTATACTATTAAAAAAAATAGTGCCTTATGGCAAATATAATAATAAAGGCTCGAAAAAGCTCTCTTTTAAACTGGAAGTAGAATCGAGATAAACGTAACGAACAATATACGATAGTGCCGTTCGGTATTTAATTCTCATCATACTAGTATCATACTATCACTCCCCAAGAGGGAACTCCCAATCTTAATGACAAAATCTTTAATTAAATTATATTAGTCACAAATAAACAGGCGCAAGTTATGCGTGCCTTAAAAAAAAGATGAATAATAACACTGTATGTAGGTACTTTTAAATGGAAGAAAACAAATTTTACCTTCTAAAATGGTGAACAATTTTTTAATTTTAGTCGATATCTTGTAACGTTTTGCTCAATGTTTCAACGTTACGCAATCTAAGATCTGAAAAGTGATCGAGACAAAGGTCCCTTTTATTTTTAGCATTTTTCAAAATTATATTTTGGAAGCTGCGAAGTAACACGTATTATAATATAACACATATTATGTATATAATGATGTACATGTAATTTGACATGTTATTTAGTGACGTGTCAAGCGTAACTGCTAATTGCAGATGAAATGTTTAAAAAAATCGATATTGATATCTATCAATATCATGGAAAATTTGTCAAAGAATAGTGCAAAAGCAAAGCTAGATATAAACGACGCGATATATATAGATAATAATGTAGAAAGCACAGATGACATTCTAACAAATATACTGTAAGAAACATTATTTATGATACATTAATATTTTTCATTAAATGCATTATGAATGCATTAATTTTCCAATAAATTATTAGTGTATAACATAATAAGATAGACAGTCTCAATTTATGATAGTTATAAATTATCAACAAGTTTTACTCGAATAGAAACATGTAGATTTTATTAATAAAAATATAGTACGATTATAATTGACGAAAATGATTATCTCGTATTTTTATAATCATTTTCGATAAATTTCTCATCGTTAATTGCATTCCGTTACTGTTATGTATATAATAATAAAATAGTATAATTTAAAAAAATATTAAAATCAACTAAATTATTTTGCAATATTATTTATATCAATAACGTAATCATTCATTACGTTACGCTTAGAATATCCATTAACATCATAACTTCAAAAAAATATTATTGTTGAATAAGCTATTGCGTAACACATAACAACTCGACTGTACGATATTAAATCGTTGAAGTGTCAGAGACACATCAGCATAATTTCTCTCTCCAAAATTTTTATCATAAACTTCTAAAGTGCCCTTTTTAAACATGATATCAGTCTTTACTGGCAGTCATCTAGTGAAGTCTGGCATTAAAAAGAATTTACGTAACGTCAACTTGCCTCTCGGCTTGTGTTTGAGATGGTCCTCAATGAATTGACAAGGGCAACGGGCGGAGACACAATGGCGCGGTGAAACAGACAGACCCGTAATGCCTCTATCACGTTCCTGCGAGTCTATAACCAGATCAAGTCTGCGACGCACGAAGTGACGTGCCCATCGAGACGCATATCTCAGCAACAGCAACTCCGCCCGTTCCTGTCAACACACACCATCATCATTCAGTAGAACCCTTCGCCTCATGCGAAATAGTAATGTGTGGTTTCTCTTCCACTCTTTCAATTTTCTGTCAATTTTTCGTCTTTATTTATTCGAAGTTAAAACACAAGCTTGCAAGTTTAGTTTCAATGTTATATATTTCTATATAACTGCGTTAAGAACTGATATTTATAAATATCCTTTAATACAGTATAGTACAATTCGTAAATAATTGGTTATATGCTAATATATGTCTCTGACTGCCATACTTGATAATAACTTTTTGTCATAAAAATATTTTCGTCATTATATAAAATGCTTATTCATTATTAATTAAAAATTATTGTTCACCATTTTACAGATGTATTTGTTTATATATATATATATATATATATACATATATATATATATATATAACATATTTTATCAAAATCAAGATCATTAAATGTAATTAGAGAATTAAAAAATTATTGGGAAAAAGAGGGGAATACTGATAAGGCACTTATCAAAAGGCTTGATAAAAATTAGTCCTAAAAATTTTTACGCTATTTGTTTCCTAAAAGAAACAATTTACTGGAATGTTAAAATGGATGGAAATAAAATAAAAATTATTATATTCATCGCTATCTATGGATTATATTAAGTCACAGATCTATTGTCTGATTTTAACGTTAAATGTGATATGATCTTTAGAATATAGTACAATTGAATATATATAATTTTTATATAACTGAAATGTATAAACATCACATTTAGCGTTAAATGTGGAATGTAAAAACGAGTTTTGATTTGAAAACGAAAAACGGTCCAGCTCTATTCTATATAAGTCTATAATTATATTAATTTCAATTTTTTAGTCAGATTACAGAACTTACTTATCATATAAGTTCTGTACCTGTATATACTTTGATATTTCTAGATAAAATGTTAAGTACATTTAAAATATTTCAAAATTAAACGCATATAAATCAGTAAACGTAATTCTCAAAATAATATAACAAATACAGAATAAAAAACAGGATATTGCAGAGTAACTACATCACAATCAAATTTGAGAAAATAAAGTTCTTTTAAAATTCTTCTAACACGCAACAAAAATGTTTGATTAAAATTAAAAAACTGCATTCTCGTCTGTATATTGCGGTTTACCTATTTTTATCAATAACAAGATGATCACTTTTACAAATGTATGTTAAACACAAAATTAGTCTTAAACAAAGGATTATGGCGTAAGTTATCTGCGAATCGATAAAAGTAAATAGCAGTTTTCTTTGAAAGCTATTTATATGTAGAGTGCCCATTTAAGATAACTCTAAATAAATCATGAAACTTCTGCAATTTTTGTGCACGAGCAATTGTGAAATCGCATCTCTTTATAAGCAGCATTGTACTTCTCAAATGCCTCTGTCTCTAAGAAAGCTACTCCACCTAGGACAAAAGTCTCTGCCCTGAACACGTGGCTTATTACGTAACCATTCCTCTATATATTGACAAGGACACAGAGCAGACGCTAAATGACGTGGCGAAGAAGGATTTCCACCCTCCTCGTCAACTGTCCAATCCAAACGTCGACGTAAATAATCCTTCGCCCAACGTTGCACATAACGGCAGAATACTTGTTCGTTTTTACCCTGGTAGTTTAATGTGCACAACAAAATATTTAATATAACTCATTTCAAATTTTATAGCAATTAAGGCTCATATATATTGAAGAGCTAAAGTGCTTCAGTCTCACAGAGAGAATTTTTTTGTCTATGTTTTGTATCTATATTTAAAACAAGTTCATGCTTTGAAGGAAAAAAGAGATCAATATAGAAAACAAACCAAAAAGAAAAAACTGTATTTTTTGTTATTTCACACATTAAATCAAGAAATACCATAAAACGGGATAGCTTTGGACCAGGTGGGATGACTTTAAAACAAGCGTACAAAACAAAAAAGAATTTGGTCCAAAATCAGTCTACCTGATTCAAAGCCATTCCGTTTTATGGGATAATGCTTTTACATTTAGCTTCTCAATATCTCGCCCAATTAATAAAATTGAAATAACAATGAAAATAAAATTAATGTAAAATAATCAATGTAAAATAAAATTAATAAGAAAATTTTTTAAATTAAAATAAAATCGAAAGAACTTTGAATAGAGAACTATTAAAAAAATAAATAAATAATATTATAATAATAAGATCACGCGGTTTACCTGTTTACGAGAGATTCTTGTAGTGGTGCTGCCTTGTATAACAATGTCACTGTCGTCAATGTCCATACGTTGCTGTAATTCTCGTTGTCGACTTAAATCGCTTGCATCATCGCCACCAATTACTCTACCTTCACGTTCTTCCCGTTCTATTATTTCCTGTAGCTTTTTCTGCCACAAAATAAGCCATTATGTAGTACCTCGCAGATATATGTAAATAGTTAAAAATTACAATAAAGATCACGTCACTCCGTATCTATACGAATATTTATTTAAAAAGAGTATTCTCTTCATTTTATATTTAAAAAACAAACGATATCGAATTATGTCAATAAAACTCTCACACTTACAACGCAATCCGTAGTATCAAAGTATATGAAACACAAGTTGACTTTGTGACAGGAGAGTTTCCCTCTATCGTCCAATCCTAATAATATTTTATGCCTTAATAAATGTTTGTTAACTTGAGCCATACATTTCTCAAGATTGTGATTGAGTTTTATCTTGATGAACATGCAGAAGAATATTGCAGCTGCGTTCAGGATTAACCACATAACACCAAGTCCAAACAAGGTAAGGCCAGTCACGCCGGAGAACAATAAACCAAGCAACACAACGAAGGCGGTAAATATCCAAAGGACGAGAATCCTCTTGTAGCATATGTTGTACATATTGAAGCGTACATCGTTCACAAGTAATTCCATTATGTGAACGTAATCTTCCACTGTAAGCTGCAATATATCTATTTCGTTACTGATAACCATTTTATTCTTTCAGAATGTGTAAGGGAAAGCAGCTGGTATTTCTATGTTGATTATTTTAATATTTCAAATCATATCTTATAACTTAAACGTACAGTGAATTTTAAATGTGAATCGAAGATTACCCCATAAAATCTAAATATGTAAAAAAATATATTATTTAATGTTTATATAATATTGTAAGAGAGTTGTTTTAATAAAAATAAAAATACATATATTAAAATAATAAATTGTGATATTGAATAGCACAATGTTAAAGCAGTTGCTTGTCAAGTAAAATTCTGGATTCGATTTATAGAAATATAACGCTATATGTACATATGAAATTTCGAAATGGGAAAACATTTCATTGTGATAGAACCAAAGTATTCGAAACTGAAATTAATCTTAAGATAACTGCGGATAAACAAATCCCTTGGAACTATCTTTTAAAGGAAAGAAAACATTCAAATAATATTAGGAAAGAAAACGTTCAATAAATAAATTAATTCAAAAATTTGATACAAGAAGCTTACAATCCTTTCTATAAAAGTTGTGTTTATAATGAAATTAAAGAGGAGACCAAAATCGACATGGACATAGCTCGTCTCTAGGAGGCCAAGGTACAGTGTCATCGAAAAAGAAAACAATGATAAATTATACTTACGGTTAATCCTTGTGCCATCAATTCCTCCGGCACTAATTCCGGTCTGAATCTGGCCGGGGTAATCCATGGCCACTTGGTATTTACTGGCAGGAGAGTAACGATAGTATCACCGTTGGCAAAACCCTGTCTGATGTTTCCAATCGACGTACTGATAACGTTGCTCGACGCATTTCTTCCGTTGGACACATCTCTCAGATCGATAGTTTTCAAAGAAGCGCTCTTGACTTCCGACGCTCGAACGTCAGACGGTAATTTAAGATCCGGTGTCTCGGACGTGATAGAACGACTTAAACCTGATCTATCTAAGTTAATCTGGACGGATTCGGTTACTATCACAGCACCTCTATACTCATTGGTTTTCTTATCATTAATATCAGACGGGTCAATACTTTTGCCGATTTTGTCGACCTGCACAGTAACCGACTCCGGCTTTATTACGGCGGGTGCGCTACTGTTACCGGCTTTTCTTTCTGTAGCTTCCTCCGGCTCCTCCTCGAATTGGACCCAATTTTTCGTTTTCGCCGCTACGCCAGAGAGATTAGCTGCCGCTACATTGTCAGTTGTATCTTCGGAACTCATGACTACAAAAAATAATGTACGTAAGAATTTCGGAGACACACATCGTTTGCCTATCATGGATTCATAAATTTTAAAGATATTGCATGTAGAATACAAGAATAGCAAATATATGTGTACATAAGTTGCAAAATATTTGCCATTAGTTGCGATCTGGGATATAGTCTAAAAGCTGACGTTTCGTACTCTTAATTTTCGAGCTCGTTAACTCATTAGCAGCGCGTTTAATCGGCACTCATCGGCGCTCGTCGACGGACGCACGCATCTCCGATTTCGCTCGGCTAAAAGGGAGTGTCCTCGGACATGGAATCCCGAGACGCGAGACTGTCACTCTCACGCGGAACATTCCATAAAGAGAATTATCGACGAGGGATCCCGATTTCGATCGCGATCGCCTTCGATCGCCCTCGGAGTTCCCTCGGACTCGCGCGACACTCGCGGAAATCTTCGGTCGCTCGGGTGCGTCAAACCCGACGTTCCACGCGACTCGGATCTCCGAGTCGCGCCTAAACGGGATTTCGCGATGCTGGACCGTCCGCGACGAGGAGAGAGAGAGAGAGAGAGAGAGAGAGAGAGAGAAAGAGAATCGCGTGCCAAGCAAAGAAGGAAAGAGGAGAGCGCGACACTCGCGGAAATCTTCGGTCGCTCGGGTGCGTCAAACCCGACGTTCCACGCGACTCGGATCTCCGAGTCGCGCCTAAACGGGATTTCGCGATGCTGGACCGTCCGCGACGAGGAGAGAGAGAGAGAGAGAGAGAGAGAGAGAGAGAGAAAGAGAATCGTGCCAAGCAAAGAAGGAAAGAGGAGAGCGCGGAATCGTGCGCGCCATGGCCGGATAACGTACCTGCTGCGATGCGGCCTGTCTCATGCCCGCGCGAGCCGAAGAGGTGCGCGACGAATCACGAAATCAAGGTGCACGACATCGGGGCACGGGACGACGGCTGGGCGATGGCAGGGGCGGGGACGTCGTGGTGTAACGCGCGATGGGGGAGGGAGTCGCGGGGAGGTACGCGCGACGCGAAACGTACCGCGCGTATGTGCGTGTGTCGCACACCAGCGTGTGCGCGCGCGCGCGCGCGCCCACCTGTGCGCGCGATCGTCACGTCCACGCGAGCTGCACCGTGCGAACGGCACTCGTTAGATCTCTCGCGAATTTAATTAATTGCGAACTGATCTTGTCGCGCTCTTCCGCGATCAGAATAGCGAGCACAAAAGCATATCGGGTACACCTGTTTATTGTCGCGCGTCTGCGTGCGGCGGTTGTTTGCATTCTGATTACATCCTCGCAACGTCATGTAGTCTAGTCGAAGTTAAACACGTACATAACAGGATTATTTACATATCTGATTATATGCACTCTGATACGCCTCGAAATTATACTTGCACCTGTTTCTCGATAGATCGCACATTGGCTCTCAATGAATAAAAAAGCTGATGGAGAATGGAAACCGATTAATCTAATTTTTCAATTACCCATTGAAATTACAATTTAATTGAGACTGAGGTGAATCGAGGCGGAAATTCAGGTCGTTCACGCGTAAAAATGGCGCTTACGGCGAACACCTGATAAGTAGTATCGAATACCTGCAATCTGGAGTTTGTTCATTTTGATTACATTTTGTTCCTCCGAATCTCGCTCTATTTGTTTCGTTCGCAAAGATACAAAAAGATGTATATAAAAACGCGAACACACTTTGTTACATAACTTCGACAAAATTATAATTAACTTAAGCGCCGATTTAATCATAATTAATTTATTAATCTGTATTATTTTGTTAGATAGAATTATCAATTTTTTATTGCTTAAGATATGAAGATCAAATTAAAGATGATGAACTAGAAAATTTGTACAGTTTTCTCTCTCGAGTTAATCATCGATTATTAATTTCCTGATCTAATTTTTCGTATGCTGAGTAATTCAAAATTAACGATTTTATTCATGTTAACAAAACTATTGAATTTTGTTTATTTGGTAATTATTATTGATAATTTAATCACCAATTAAATTAATTAGAATTTAATGGAGGTCTCTCCAACTGACTTATAAAATTTAAAGTCTTATAATAAGAGAGCAGAACGGAATGAAGTGTAGCTTGACAGTGCAGACGCTTCAGTTGCCGATGATCAGCTGATGATGCGTTACGATGTGTTGACACAAGTCCGTTAAAATGTATCGTTTGAATTCGGTATCTCGTATATCGAGATGCATCCTATCAAATAACAAATTTATTCGCTCGGCAGCGAATGCCCGACGTAATGAATACGTCTATAAAAATGTCCTTGTAGAACCCCCGCGACTTGTTGCGAGGATAGAAAGATACCGTTTCAATGATAGGCACAAGGAGAGAAGATCCAGGATGCTCCTCGCTGTATCCTTGCCTACTTTAATTTTCAATTATTTTCTTGGTACCGAGGATACCGACGAGGAAGTCCCTGAAGTCATTATGACTATCAAACGATCCGTATTGTTGATACAGGTTAAGTATTAAAACTAAATGCGTTTGAAACTAAATGTGTGTATACTGAATCTTTATTTTTGAATCTCATACAGTTTCAGCAACATTTGTTTTCCCTTTATAGAAGGGAGAATACGATAAGGCAGAACAAATGCTGCACTTAGCGTTGCGCCAAGCGCAAACCATACAACATTACGATGCTGTGACATATATCTATGATGTAATGGCTAATCTTGCTTTTGACACTGGAAAATATCGTAAAGCGGAGAACTTGTTCGTATCAGTTTTGCAAAGACTGATGTCAAATGGAGCCACAGAGAATGACATGCGAGTCATCCATATAAGCCTGAAGATGGCTAAAGTATTTGAACATCTAAAGGAACCAAAGTTAGCGACATGATCTGTCACAAATAACTTCACTTTTGTTTTTTATAAAGCACATGACATTTAACATAGAATTAAAGAATGTTAATTATATCTTCAAAGTTTACATATAGAAAAGGATAAGTTTAAAAATTTATTAATTAAACTTTGTGCTCATTATACTTATAAATTCTGTTTTTACATTATAAAGGTACATACATCTATATAATAATATATATATTTATTTTATTCATTTAGAAAAGCAGAACAAGGCTATAAATTTTGTATGGAAAATTTAAAATCACACATTGAAAGAGATCCTGACAACAAAGATGCTATGTTGCTGCAAGGTATGGCCTTTGATTGGTACGCACGAATGTTACTTTCACAGTCTCGACATACCGAAGCTTTGAACTACTTTCTTCAGGCTTATAACATATGTAAAACGATAAATGGTGAGGAACACGAACAAACTGTAGTTTTGCTTAATGATTTGGGAACAATATGTTGTATACAAGGAGAATATGATGAAGCAATTAAATACTTTTCTGCTGCAGCAAAAATAGGTAATTAGTATTAATAAGTATTAATATACTTATAACTTTGATTAATTACACATAATAGGCTACATAATATATTTATAGGGGAAAACTTACCTGACATGGTTGACTTGGGTTCAATTCATGTGAATTTAGGAAATGTGCTTCTAAAAAAAGGCTTATACAATGAAGCCAAAAAATATTGTCAACAGGGAAGAAAACTAGCTAAAAGTAGAGATGATAATGATTCTTTATTAGAAGCCGATGAATGTCTCAAGGAAGTAAAGAGATTATTATCGTAAATCATTTTGTGTTTATCTCAGATAGTTTGGTTGTTAAAAATATATATATTTAAAGAATAGCATCTGTAAATGTATGTAGAAAAATATGTAAAAAATTTTAATGATTGTAATTAAGGACTGAATATAGCAAAATACAATTTTTTTTATAAAATAAGCTATTTATTATTTGACATTCAACGGACTAGTTATTATAAGAAGCACACGTTTTACTCCTGGAATGTTATATGATTTAATATATTATACATGTAACATCTTTGATATCATTTGTATATTTTTCAGTTCTTATATTAGATTCGTTATATTCTGTTTCACAATGAACACTTTATTTATCCTATTATTAAATAAGAAGCTGTAATATAAAATATCAAATATTTACATGATTTAAATAATAACATAGAGTATGTACATATGCACACACAAATCATAATATTTGTATGATACAAAATTTGTATGCAATTTATAATTTTCTGAAGGAACATTCTCACAAAAAGCTTTTGCTATAAACAACATAATGATCATTTTGATTGTATTTACAGTTATCTTTACAAAATATTTTATAACAATAAAGAATATCAATCTAATAGCACTAATATATATTTATTAAAGTCACATAAAGAGTTTATGTAAATTTTTATATTTTACCTATATCTTTTATTGTAGACTCAAAAGCATTGAATTCAGCTATGTGCCATTCATTATATCCATTTGCAAGTATATCACATTATAGACCTCTATTCTTTTAGCTGAACTTGCACGATCATTTTTCCTCTTTTTTTTTTTCTCGTGAAAGAAGTTCAGTTAAAAAAAAATAAGCCTTTATATATTGTTATTGGCAGATAATTGAAGAAGTACTTAGTGTGTATATATATACTTATATATATATATATTTTTTTTTTATAAGTACTTGATTATATATTTTCTTTGAAATATACATTTTTTCTCTTTTCATTATAAAAAATAATCACGCAGAAAATATATTTAGGCTCTATTATAAACAAAAAGATTCATTGTAAAATCATAAGGATAGATTTATTGTATAAGTAATGAATAATAAATAATTAAACTAGACGTTCTTATTTGAATCTATGCGCACTTCAAACATCGTTCAAGTTTATATTTATTTATAATTTTAAAAAGTACGTATTATTTTATCCAAATATTTAACTTTCTCAGATAATATTTTTTTTGTTTTAGGCACTCCAAATATGAAGATAAGCAAATTAAGTACTTCTTCCGAACATGATTTATGACAATCTTAATGAATATAATTATACATTTCAGACTTATCTTAATAATTCATTTTAAAATCATAGAATTGTAAAATACAATTTCTACTACTATTTATCAAATATGTAAATACCAGATATCATAGACGCGTTTCGCACGCGCTATTTAGCTCATTTTTTTTACTTTATGAAAATAAATTGTATTAATAACTTTCTATTAATGCAAATTTCTATAAATTATCATCAAATTATCAATTATTTGCTAACTCCGACGATAATTCACGAAGCGCAGCAAGAGAACCAATTAGAAAAGCGACACAATAAACTTTGATAGATTCGAGTTAACATGCCTGGTTTAGAAGCGGATCCACATTTCACATGTAGACTAAAAAATATCGAATAATTCAAAAAAAATATAAGAATAAATGTATGCAAATATAAAATCATTATTTTATAACAAAATATATAGATTACCGAACATATTGTTTAGCTGCATAAACAAACTAATATATCGTAACACTATTTTGTAATATATAGATCATGATAGTTTTTAAATATTTCATATTTCACAAAATCACTGAGTTTTTTCTTTAATGTAAAAATAACGGTTGCTGTAAAAATTGTTTTTTTGTAATACACTTGTTTTCACAATCTTGTTCATTTCACAATCTTGTTCTTCATTTTCTTCATAAATGACAATTCCAGCAATTGATTGCATCAAAAGCAAATTTTTCTTCTACGTTACTAATTATCTAATAATTTTCTCAGATCTTAATGAGCAAGAATGAAATGAACTGAATGAAAATAGTAATAGCAAAATAAATCATCTTATAGCAAATGTACTTCTTATTCATAATCTGCTATAAAAACCATCATGTACACTCCGAAAAGAAGTGCAGATATCTCTTTAATTGATTGACCAAGTTTAGTGGCAGTTAAAAGTTCTGGTATTACAGAAACAGTTGCAATGTAAATAAAACCTCCTGCTGTAAAGGGAAGAATCCATCTTGTTGCAAGGTCACCTGGAACATATAAGATAAAATCAAATGAAACACAAAATGGCTTCTGCACACAGGACGTGGCAAAGCGGCAATGCGGTGGCCAATCATTGTGGCTTGCCGCGTGCTGCCATGTGACAAAATTGCATTCAACTTTTGACGTGCGGCAGGCCACGATGATTGGCTATAGCGTTGCCGTATTGCCGCTTTGCCAAGTCCTGTGCAGGAGCCATAAAATCTGAGATATCTATTTAAATTATTTTAAATAGTGCAATTACATATTTCTTACCCATTCCTTCTGCCAATAAAGAAATGAAAGTTCCTAATAAAGCTCCTATAGCAGTGATCAACTGCAACATCATAGCCTACAAACAAAATAAAACTTTTAAAATTATAGAATTTTTCTATGTTAAACTTTACAAGAAAATATAACAGGAAAGTTAATAAAATAGGAATCCTAGCATTTCACAATATTTTATATATAGTTTGACTGATGAACTTTTCTCGACATCGATATACAGCTTAAAATAACATTTATATCTATTTATCTTACTTTTCTTTTGCTGTATCCACTTTGTATCAGGATGGCAAAATCGCCGATTTCATGTGGAATCTCATGCAACAATATCGTGAACGTCGTTATATAACCAATATTATTTCCAGCCATGTAACTGGCTCCTATAGCCAGACCATCTGTAAAATTGTGCAGAAAGTCCGCCACCAAGTTCAGATAGCCAGCAATTTTGATATTGCTTTCAGGTGCTTCGTGTGCTTTGGAAACTGCTTTATCACCGTTTTTCTTCTCGCCTTTCTTTTCTTTTTCCTCTTGAGAATCATGATGGACATGGGAATGACTATGATCACCTTTAATAATGCGAACTGCCTTCTCCACCATTAGAAACACTATTATTCCTAACAATATGCACAAACCAACAGATATATCATGTTTGTGATCTCCTGACTCATCATTATGGGAATGCGAGTGTGACTGTACTTCTAAAGAAGATTCATGTGAATGAGGAATCATTGCATGTGGAATCAAATGAAGAAACGCATCACCAAGCAGGCCACCAGATGCAAAACTCAGCAAGATCTTGAGCAGCGACTCCCGTTGCTTGGTATTGTCCAGTGGCACAAAGAACAATATAAAGAAAGGTGCAGCAGATATGATCAAAGTCGACCCAATGGCCCTTAAAATAATGTCACTGTGATCTCTAGGCAAAGTGTTTGTTTGCTTCGAATGATAGTGCTTATGATCATATTGATGATGATGATGATCATGATCATGATCATGATCATGATGCTGATATTGTTGTTTATCTAAGTGGATCTCGTTGGTTTCCTTGGAATACTTGTAGCTCGGCGATTCGTGGACATCGTGGCTCTCGCAGATCGCCGGTAGATTCAAAATGATGAGCGTGAGAAACGTGGCGACTATCACCCTCGAGATCCATCTGTGCACAGAAGTCCGCCGGTTATCCCCTGTCATCGTGGTCCCCTCCGCGATTTCGCTGGCACGATCGAGATGCGTTCGCCCGATGTGACGTGAACATGCGTACCTGCGGAAGCACGGCACAATCGACTCCGCGATCAAAACCACGTATATAAACCACGTATACCTGACTGATCTTACTCGCCGCCGACGCCACCTCCGCTGCTGCTTCCTGGTCCCTCTACTCGATGGGTCAACGTTGCCAATGCCGTTGCCCAGTGACTCTAGATAGCATGCGCAGTAGCCCTACCACATGTGCTTTACTTAACAGTACTTGCTTAACGTACGTAAACTTATAAACTGAAAGATATTGAAGAGCCTGTCGGGAAAGGAATAGGAAATATAAAAGAAATGATATAAAAAAGTCTTGATAAAACAATATACGGTGCCTTCTATTTAGTAACGCAAGTCGATACAAGTGTCTTTCTTGGCATTCAACAAGTAACAAAGAATGACACTTGTGTCATCAATGGAAAGCATCCATAATTTATAATGATAAGTATAATAAACTTCATTAATTTTTTATTTCGATGCCACTCGTGTGGATGTTTCATTTTTTCCACTTTTATGATCTATATACACCCTACAAAGAAAATTATCCAATCGCATTTCTATCATAAAGACGCATTTAAATGCGATTGGATAATTTTCCTTATACATGTGGTTGTGCAGTTATGCAAGTTTGTCTGGATAGGCCTTAAAAATGATGGAATTTTAGCGAGGACGAATCCTCGTCGTCCATCACGTCTATACTCTTCGTACTTCATGACTGAATCTCGGTAAAGTTAGGTCGCAAAACTCAAATCCGTTCAAATTTCTCTTGCAGCTATCAGGTAATTTTTTCCGCAATTTTCACCGTGATGTCTCAGCACAGTTTAAAATCTACTAGCCATGGATACTGCGAAGCTATTTTCTCGACCTCGCCGAGGAGTTCTAACAAGGAAAACACCGTCCCCGCGATAAAAATGTAAGGCCAAGTTCGCTTGACATTATTTAACCGTTACGCGCAAGGCGAGAGGATTGAAAATTAGTTTGTCATCAAGATAAACATTGCGTGGACTATGCATCGTTGTACTGAATGACGAATAAAATAAATGTTTTTCCATTTTCGTTTATATGATATAAAATATGTGTGAATACAGTTAAAAACAATTAAGTATAAAAATTAAAAATATCCTTTTCACGTTCTTACCTTTCAGTTTCATTTCATGATGTTCGTTAAAATAAAAAATAAAAATTGCTGAAATAATGATTTGTCTTACAGAAAGAAAAATTTGTATCCTTCCCTGTCCAATGAGTCATCTGCCTCAACGAAGGGTCAGAATACAATTAAGATGAGACAACATCCTTTACAGAAGATATCTTCAAAACCTGAAATAACTGAGACCCTGGGACCTCCAAGCAAGTCATCCGACACAGAACCATGTCTGAAATCTACAAACTTAGCAAAGCAGGAATATGCAATCTCTAGTAGTATCACATCCAATGAAAGAAATCTAAAAACTCCGGTCAAAACAAAATTTGTTAGTACAACATCCAGTGACAAAACATCTGCCATACAATTCTATACACCCAAGCATTCAAAAGTAGCAAATATACCTAGTGCTAATGCTAAATTCAATGTTTTATCCAATGTACGAACTCCTGTGAAACGTTACTTCAATGATCATGCTCTGTCACAGAGCACTCCTGAGTGTTTTAATGCAGTTCACTTGGAAACTCCATCTCACAAAATTGATGATATAGTAGTTGGAGAGCAAACGATATATGAGGGTGAAAATAGCAATCTCACAGTTGGAATACGCATTAGACCTTTAAATGCAAAGTAAGATTAAATTATTGTGCAAGAAATTTTTATATTTACATGTTTACATTATTTTTTTTATATTTATAATTTTAGAGAATTGAATGATCCGAAGGTTACGACAGTTGTTCAAGGAAATGGTCAGAATATTACTGTGGAATGCGAATCCGCGCAACACACTTTTATGTATGATCATTGCTTTGTTTCGTATGATGACCCTCTTACACCTGGTCATGCCAGCCAAGAGATTGTCTTTCGCAATATGGTCTTACCCTTAGTGCAAAATGCTTTTGAAGGTTACAACGTCTGTTTGTTCGCATACGGACAGACAGGATCTGGAAAAAGTTATAGTTTAATGGGTACAGAATCCGCGCAGTTAAGCGCGACACCATTCGACGAGAGAGTTGGTATTATACCAAGATTTTGCCAAGAAATATTTACACGAGCATGTGACAATTCACAGGTCGAGACTACCGTAGAAATCAGTTATTTCGAAATATATAATGAAAAGATACATGATCTCTTGGCAAATACAAGTACTGGATCAAAGAAGGCTCCCCTTAAAGTAAGGGAACATCCTGTCTTTGGTCCCTATATTGTGGATTTGAGCCAACATTGTGTACAAAATTACAAAGACTTACAGGTACTTTTAAAGTTTCATTATAGAACACGATTAATGATTTTTAAATATATATTTATCAATGTATTTATGTAATTTTTAAAGGCTTGGCTTAAAGTGGGAAACTCGCAGAGAGCCACTGCCGCGACTGGTATGAACGAGAAGAGCTCACGATCTCACAGCATTTTCAGTATTATATTGACTCAGACGCATTTAGATAATCAATTAGATTGTGAGCCACTCGATGCTAATCGCCGCAGTAAAATTAATTTGGTTGACTTAGCCGGTAGCGAGAGATTGAGCCAAACTTCTGCAACTGGTGATAGATTAAGGGTTAGTTCCAGATAGCAACTTTATTCAAAATATATATTGAATAATTGAATAATATTGTAAAATATATTGGTTTTTGTTCAACAGGAAGGTGTATCTATTAATAAGTCTTTACTTACTTTGGGAAAGGTAATTGCATCACTCACGGAGAACACAAACAATCGTAAACAAGGTTTTGTGCCATACCGTGAATCAGTGTTGACATGGCTGTTAAAGGTAAGTACTATTTTATTTATGTATGTTTCGAATTAGCAAAAACGCGAAAATTACTATAAATCTAATAAACATTCTTTTAAAAATTGAAGATTAAAAAATATCTTTAAATGCGTCATATAAACAAATAGCTATAGACTTCATGTAACAATTCTTACATGATTTAATCTGTTATAGAATGTTGTATTAATATTTTTCTACTGCTTGCACTTTGTGATTACATACATGAAATGGTAATCTGTTCTGCATGACTGTCAGTAAGATAAATTTAGATAGTTTTGAGATATGACATATATTGTTCTATTGAAAGATTTCTCAGGAAAGGAAAGACTTATCTTAGACAGGATTATATTAAAGATAGAGTAATTTAAAAAAACAAATATATGTATATTTTAAATTATTATTATTGCTAACATCTTATAATTTTTTTATTAATACTTATAAGTAACTTACAAGTAATGTTATTTAAATATTGTGCACGTATATAAAGTAAAAATACTTGTGATAGCAACATAGTTTATGTGTGATCATACACAATAACTGAAATACATACTTTAAGAAATAATTGTTACATCAAGTAAAATAACTATAAATAAAATATAAAAGCATGTAAATTTAATTCCAATCTGGCATCTGCAGTTTCTTCATTTTTATAATAAAAAAATTTTTTAATTCTTATTTCTCAAAATTAAGTACATCTCATCATGCTATATGTTTATAATAACAATATTATGCAACTATGTACTAAATACTAAAATAACTTATTTCTACACTTATATAATACGGAATAATAAGAGTGTATTCAGTCTTATGTCTATATCAAGCAATTAATTTTTACGAGGGTTTTTTATTGTAATTAACTTCATTGAAATTTTAGATTGATTTTTACTTTTTGCTATTTTTTATATTGAAATCATTGATCGATATAAAAACATTTGATTTTATAACAATATCAAGACGCGATTCTATAGATATATTTTTCCTTATTGTCTCAAGATAGCAATTGATTCTAAAATTACAATGGATTGTAATATTTTCTCTTTTTTGCTTTTTCAATAACAAATCTAATTTGTGCAGTATCAACACACTTTCAAACGGTTAATAGTCCAATAGTAATAAACAGTCTTAATGAGAGAATTGACATTGTAGGAGCGTATTTACATTTATATTTACATGGACATTCATTAAATGACTAACGTGTAATCAACTAACAAAATTTAGTGTTTCACATAATATATAAATCGAAAGAATGTATAGAGTAATAAACATAAAATATTTCTGTTTTCACATATACTTCGATATAAATCTTAATTTTATCCTGTCTTTATATTCTGAAAATTCATTTAACTCATATCTGCTTTTAAGGGTATAACGTCTAGTCGATTCCAATTTACGTATTTAATTTATGCAGTTAATTAATTAAAAAACAAGAATGCGCATGTAATGTAAAATATAAAAAAATTTCAAGAATCGATTCTGTTTTCTCGTTCTATAACGTATTTTTAGAAATAGGCAAATTCAGTAATGATTAAATGTAAGATCAATATTAGCTGAACTAAAAAAAAAAACTTCATTATGTACACGTATTTACATCTGCATGTTACGCTTATCGTAATATAAAATTAATATTGTCTCATAATGTATTAAAAATATTATTGTCTGTGGCCATTGTATAATACCAAAAGGCTATGATTTCTCTGCACTGCAAGACGATTTCGCCGATTTATTTTGGTCGGCATCCGCAACTTTTCTCTCATTGTACATTATATCGTTCTCCTCTTCTTCCTCGTGGATCCCTTCGTGACAGGAGTCGCTTCGTGATTTGCTTCTTATGTAAACCGCCAGATTTCTCCTTTTCATTTCTTTGCATAAGTGACAGTTTTCTTTGGATTGTTGCTGCACAGTTCGTTGGTTTTCCACTGATTTTCCTAAACACGAAATGGAACACGAATGAAAAGAGAGAATCCAATTTTTTTTTTAATGATTAGGATAAATATCTTTGCCATTATTGTCTCATATTTTCATGAAATATTCAATAGCGTAATTAATAAGAATTAGAAATGTTTTCGTTCTATTTGTCGGTAGGAATTCTATCACTTTTACAAGTTTGTATAAAACTTGCCAGTTATACAAACCGGTTTATTATTTATTCTTCGATATACCGGTTTCAAGTCTGCTAACGCTAATATTTAACAGCGTAATATTCTCAATAAATCGAGACATGGTTCATGAGTTATAAAAAATCGAAGTATTTTTCGGAGAAAATCTGACATTAATCAAAGAATTGCGAAGAAAATAGAGAGATTTTCCTCGTAACAAACGCGATCGATGCAGGTATTTATACTCAAATATCGAACTCTTGTCAAAATAATTATGTTGCAAATATGCTAATGAATAAAAAAGAAATAAAGTGAACCTTCTGCAGTTAATATTAATATTTTACGCATAATATTGCATATTTGGCAAAATATAGCGATTAACAAAATTTAAATTGTTACATTTATTAAACTTTGATAAACTCTTGGTTGTTTATTTGAGATGAAAGTCATTCCAGTTCCACTCAATCACGCTATGCGCGTGTACATTTACAGACTTTCGAAACCCAGTTACATATTATATCTAATATCGCTAATAAACGAACGGAAGTAAATAAATGAAAGTGAACATGAAACTTTTAACGAGTGCATTAATCATTCCCGTTAATGCTTTTCTTTGGTCGCGTTCTACTATTTATTGTCAGTACTGAAAATCTATATGTTCTGTGCGCTATAGATTTTCAGCACTGACAGTGAACATCGGAATGCACGATTTATTGACGGTATCTACCATTAAATACAATTAGTTTCCATTTTGCATCAACGCGTCGGTATCGTAACGCCAGTGACCGTCACGGCATTCACCGTGTTAATTAAATAAAAAAATGAGAACAGAAAAAAATTCCGATCTTGAACGCATTCACCTGTGGCGCCAGATGATTATACCTCATGAGTCACGGAAATCTGTTGTTCCATCGTGACTATTAAAATAACTCGAGAACATATATTACGTGCAATAATCTCCGGAAAACATCGCCATAACACTGACGGATGGTAATTATACTTAAACGGATGATTAATCCAGCCATCTGCGTCTCGAAATTCATCTCTCCTGAAAGAGTTTTTTACTCGAAGTCCAATGAACGTGATTGAAATTGAAGCTTCTCACATTAATGATCGAACCGTGTGTGCCCTGTGTTTTCAATGTCGAAAACAATCCGCTAATTGATAAGGAGAGACGCGGCGCTTGAAATGCGATTCGGGTCATGTAGCGCGCGGCCGCCTAAAGGAACTGGTTAAAAATAGACACGTGTGTATCACAGAAACGTATCGTACGCGTGACGACTGCTTGGAATAACTGAAATAGGACAACGCGGATCGTTCGCGTCCTATCTCGAGACATATCCTCTTCTCCTTAAATAATATTGAAGTAATTCAAGATATTTTGAATCGAATTTTTGCAAGAGGGGGGGAATTGCGACTTCAATTTTACTGAAGAATCCGTTATTTCTCATAGTTAAATATCAGGTCTTACATAATTAGTAACTTCAATAACGTGCGATAGTAACACGCGCACCCATTGTCTTCGCGACGTAATCATTAATCTTTAATCGATGCAGTTCTTTTTTCCTTGAATGTTAAGAGCGTAATGCGCTTCAATAAAATTTTCGATTTTATCGAATATATTGCTACTTATCTCCTAAATGCGATAACGTGGAATTTTTTTTAATTATTATCCGCATTAAAATCAGGACTGTAATATCAGGCGCAATAAACACGGGATTATTATTGCCATTATACAGTCACTCGACGACGTAAAAATGAAGGATAGATGCGACTGTGAAGAATATCGAGATACGCGAATTCGCGAATAAACATTCTGTGCCAGTAATGTATAATTATGTAACTCATATCTCGTTACGACGATGTAAACAGGGAGATCGATTTGCATGAAAAATATAGGATAACACGTGTTTCTTTTTCGATGTAAAAAACATTTTTTGTGTTTAGCCGATATCGATAGCATAAACTACATCTCGAAATTTATTCTAAAAGAGAACAGTTGTCTCATATATATATGACTATAGATAGATAGATAAGAAATATTACCGATTGGATAAATATGTTCCAATTGAAATCAGAAATAGGATTCGTGATAAGGTAGTTATTTTTCTGCGACGATATATTTAGATTATAACGGTTTAATATATGATAAGATATGATAAAGAGAATCACATTGCATTGATTATTTATGCTGTTACGCGCATTCGGCGCTTTTTTGAAATGGGAATGCATTAACGAAGTACTGATGCAGATTTTAAAATTGCATAGCAAAAAGAATGCGCATAATATATGATATTTTAGCATTTTTAATCTACTTGACAGATATGATTGGTATAAATACCTGATTGCAATGACATATTTAAACCGTAACAAAAATACGACGTAAATTCGCAAAACAATTTATCTTTTCTGCAACTTATCATGTATATTTATTTGCTTTGTAATTTAATAACAGTAATCTCTTCCCGGAAACTTTTTCTATTAAAATGTAAAATTATGTGATTCATTATAATGATATATTTATAAATTTGAAATGTCTCTTTTGAATTTTTTATATAACACCTTAATAGAGATGCCTTACATGCACGTATTTACAAAATATTATTTTTATGTAAAACATTGTGTTTTTATCTAAAACATTTATTTTTACCCATATACCACATCTCGCGGCATATGGCTCTCGATATAAATACCTATTGTCCGCAAATTTTTCATGATAATTATCTCGCCTACTTTACGCGCGAATATCGACAACACTTGAAAAGTATCTTTCGATATCTGCAATAATTTTTACTTTTTACACATATCTCAGAAGAGTATCGTACTTCTCCCTTTCTCAAATAATATTTATTTAGTATCTGATTTTTATCAGATACTAAATATATATAACTAAATAGATACAACTGCGATAAACTTTTTATAGTTAATGAAAAGGAAAAAAAGAAAGAAGAGACTCGTAAATCTTGTCATTGAACACATTGCAACACTTCTGTGAGTGTAACAAGTAATCTTGGAAAATTGTACTTTTTATAATTGCAATATTTTTTATTGTTGCCGATACGTTGATATATTTATGCCGACTATTTTCAAGCAACAAACAGATCCCCCGCTATGCAACGGACGAATATAACTTGTTTGCCTGTTGTAACTACGCAACTATCAACAACTGCGAAGAACTAATAATTACGATTCCCGCAATTTCCACACAACGTCCAATGAAAGTATTCGCAACTTCCGGAATTTCCGATTACAGCCGTCACAATTTTTCTGTTTCCTCAGTCGCTTCCCCAGCTTGCCTTACCTTGACTGCTTTACCTTAGTCGCTTTATTTGCTTTATTATCGTCGTTTTATTGTTGTGCTAATATGTGGGTATTATTCGAATTATTTTAATATTTATCTCTTATGTACTTCAAAGCAAACTAGATAGGAAATGGATTATCACACAAGTTCTGCCAGGAAAATATTGCAAAATAAAATAAAACTTTCTTTTTCCCTTCGCTTTTTTTTCTCTTGTACCGATCATATAAGGTAATGTCGCTATTTAGAATACTTTCTCTATTCGCATGCACGATAGAAAAATACTCGATTAGTTTTTTTGGATATCGAGAGGGCTGGTAATGGCAAATCTCAAATAATCTCGAAGGAATGTCTTTGTTTGTATAAACTATCTAGAGATTTCGGCTGCATTCCGATATTCATTGTTAGTACTGAAAATCTATAATGCACGTAACGTATACTATATATTTTCAGTACTGTGAATACCGGAACGCAACCTTCATAATTTCGTAAAGGGTTCGGGTGAATACATGAAAAAAATTGTACACTCGTACACTCGTGAATTCGGTTAACGGATGTGAGTACCCAAGTACCACACTGACATAATCAAAAGCAGAGATAAGATATATCTTTCTGCAGTAAGAGACGCGAAGAAATATAATCTTGCAAGTTCTCGTAATTTTTTCTCCAAAAATATAATGTTTACGATTTATTTTCACGATCTTATGCTTAAAGATGCATATAGGAAAACCATGATTGGAGACGGAAAGTTTCAATTGAATTAAGTAATTAACATTAATTATTAAGATTTCAATGTCTCTTGCCTACGTTGAAAAATTATCCCATATGTTGCTTGAAAAGAGTCGAGTGATAAACATTGCTAATTATTCTCGCCGCACATCTGCCGCATATTCACGAAGTTACGCATCATTGTGCCGAGAAAGGAAGAAGAATTTTAGCTACACAAAATTTAAGCGAGTTTTATCTGTGGGCGCTTTAAATAATACGCGCAGTCAAATTTTTTATTGTAAAAATTTTCATAGGTACAAATTTTTAATTGATTCTTTAATTTTTATTAGATATCTTGCTTATAATCTTAATTGAAATTTTGTTTCGTGAATTAAAAAAAATTCCAGATCTTTATTATAGGAAATTTTAAGATTTTAAATATAAACACTTGTACCCGTTTTCACCAACGTTAATTAACTTTAATCTCAATTCAACTTACTCTTTTAAGAATTAGAAAACAATGAAGAGTAAGTTGAACCGACATTAAAATTAATCTATTGTTGATGGAAACGGGCATTAGGGTTTTTAAATCTATTAGCAACGCTTGCTTTGCGAGAAATTATTCATTTTTATTTTAAAACTTGAAAAACATCGACATTTTTATCCAAAAGAAATTAGCACCTCGAAAAAAATTCACGAATCTTACATATATCTTCAAAGAAACACGTTTGCAACGAGTATGTAAGTGCGACTACTAAGTATTACATATACTTACCATATTTACCATACTATATACACTAACTATACTATAACTGTTATTAGTAGTAGAAGATACTTAGGACGTACTGCTAATGTTACTTAATAACATTACTTAATAATTAGAATGCATTGTAGTTTGTTATCAACTAATAAGAGTCATGTAATTCCAGAAAACGTGTCAATTTTCGCAGTACTTTTAGTTATGTTCTACCAACAAAATATATATAAATATATAGAATCAAATATAAATCTTAAATAAAATAATAATTCAAAATGAAGAAAGGATATACTTACTGCTGCTACTGCTGCACTTGAAATAGTCCCTGTTCCACGGCTGCTCGTAGTCGCGGTACTGCGAATTCCTCGAGTACCCGTAAGTAAATACTTCCGGTATGTAAACGAGATCCATGGTGCCTCGTGGCGATCCGCGTTGGTCGACGCTTAACGACGTTAAACGGAGGGTTGCAGGATTATATCGCCGATAAGTTCTCGTTAGCGTCTCGTATGCGCCGTGTCTTTCTTCCGATGATGCTTTCAAGCAGCTCCAAGACAGCTTTCGCTGGAGAATCAGTTGATAAAACGTGCGTTACGTGTCCGTTATCCGCAGAAACGCAATTTCTTCTTCTGTGGGGAAAAAGGAAAAAAATGAAGTGTTCAGGCGAATGCCGATGTTCGTTGGCTCTCTCGCTTTGGACTAACGAAACGTGGACGCTACGCGTAATGTTTATCTGTTGAACTTTTCCCCACTCTGCTCCACCAGTTTTCCGTCCTCCCTTTTACCGCTTCTTCCGTTCGACCACGTTCGACACATCTTCCCCCCCCTGTCCCCTGTCCTTCGAGATGCTTACGCTCACGTTTACGTTCTCGGTGCCCCACCTTCTGCTCCGCCAATCACCTTCACGTGGATTTGTGTGACGCGCAAAAGGTAACGATACGCGCGACGAGGAGAATCGCATGCGTGCGTGCGTACATGCGTACGCGCACGCATGCGTGCGTACGTGCGTAGCAACGCTCTCACGTCGCGTTGGAGTATCGCCTTATCCTCATTTTACTTATTTTAAAAAAAGGTTCCTTTTTTCAATGGCAAGTTGATAAGATAATGTAGGTAATGTTTCGATTGTCAGAAATATGTATATAGAATCAGCTTGCTATTATAATTATCGCAAATGTTTTTAAAGGCATCGATACAGATAATCGTTATTTTCTTCTTCATTACTTTTTTATTATAATATATATTTTTATTATATGTGATATTAATATATTTACATAATATAATATTTACATAATATACATAATATAATAACATATGACATTAATATTTAAACATCTAATTTAAACATCTAAGATAATCTTTAGTTTTCCATTCTTTATCACTACATTTATACGTGAGTGTATTCCTCCCCTGAGGGATTGAGAGGTTCAAATCTCCCTGGAATTTATTTTTTTCATTTTTAATTATAAAAAATACAACTTTACTCTGAGTAAATTTTTTGTTGTCAAATAAAATATTTTTTTCCCCGTAATCATGTAATTTCTGGAATTTTCGTTAAGCTGTGATAGAATATCCGATATTTGCGAATCTTGCGAAAGAAAAGTTTTGTTTATACATACGTTTATATCTTTTTTCGACAAATATAAAATGAGAAATAACGTAAAAATAATAAATAGATAAAATAGATAACAGTGATGTTACGACTTCGGTAATGAGGTTTTTATTTTTGTCTTCTTTTAACACGCGAAGAAACCTTTCATTCTGCTGACTTGTATCGTGTATTATATTTTTCTACGACTGATATACATTTTGCATGAACAAAAGTTATCGCCAACGTCTGCGAAATATTCAGTCGAGAATATATATATTTTTTAAATAGATCACACTTCGCCGCAAATAAAAACCAATAAAGATCTGTACGTATGTAGATAAATTTACAGATATGATATTATATGTATCTCAACAATCGAGTTTTTGATTGACATACTTAATCACTAATCAAGTTTTACTCACGTGATGATTTTACGATATTTATCATCACACGTGATTTGATAAAATTAGCGAAACCTAATTCGAAAACTATGCGTGACATTATTTTTGTCTGTGTTTCTCGATTTTTTCACTTTCAGTATATTATATTTATTTCTCCCTTCTCTTTCTTGCATTTTTTTCTTCCTTCGTCAAACATTTTTTTTTTTAATCCTACTACATTTTTCTCTTTCTTCGTTAAACATGTGTGTGCTTTTACTAATTTCTTGTCGCTTTCTTCTCATATTTTAAGGCTTTCTTTAATACTTTCTTTAATGAAAATATACTAAAAATTCAATTTTTTTTTTTAATTCTTGTTATGTAAGATATAGAAGTTTATCAATCTAATTTGATACGATCAAATATAATATATTTGGCAACCAGACGATATTTAAATTACTTTATCTATATATCTTTTTCCAAACACTTATATTCTCTTTATTTCAATATCTTCATCCAGATCTTTGATATGGATCATTCATTACTAATTAACAGTAATAAAATAAAAATTAGTAATAAATAATATATAGAATTTTCTTCAAGTTTATTTGAATTCAGAAACGGTAATCTCTTGGGTTTTTTTTTACATTGCATCATTAATGATAAATTTTTTTAATTGCACTATGCTAGAAGGCCATTGTTAGCACATTTTAAGATAACAAATTTGGGACATTAGTATTAGCAACTTCTAGTTAGAAATACATAATTGTTTGTTATAATTTCCATACTGTAATCCATAATTATTATATGAAATTTTTGAAGTTAAAATTTTGCTTTTCAAAATTTTTCCTCGTGTACGATGTAAAATTCTGAATTGATTTACGTTTTCCGTTGTGTCATTTAAATTCTTATTTATTTATTTGCAAGCTGAAATCTATGAATTGTGAGGAGCTACGAATTGCAAGATAGAAGATAGAAATTCGAAAGATCAAAGATTAAAAATCGCAAGAATCTTAAGAATCGTGACAAGAAAGGGGAACCTTTTTGAAATCTTATCCCTTATTTACTGATACTAAAGAAATAATGGATAGCATCGATAAAGATAACCGGTTGAATTCACGAATGATTAGATTTGCGATCGCTTTCGACGTTTGATATATTTTTTTATCGCCGACGAATTATGTAACGACAAAGAACAAATCGAAATATTATGTAAAAACAAACGAATGTTTTGCAGGAGAGCCTAGGAGGAAATTCACGAACGGCGATGCTGGGAACGGTGTCACCGGCTAATATCCACGTCGAGGAGACCCTGGCGACCCTTCGATACGCGTGTCAGGCTCGAGCTATAGTTAATCGAATTCGCATCAATGAAGATCCACACGATCGGCTAATTCGGTAAAACATCTCCCGAGGTTCAATTTTTAATTCCATAAAAGCTAAATGCTCTCGCTGTTGAAGTACGGCTCAAAATTGCCACAAATACGTCGGAAGCAAATTATACAAAAGGAATTCTCATTAATAGACTTTAATAAAAAAATTTTAATAAAATAATAGATTTTATTTAACATTAATAGATTTTAATAAAATCATAATTTAATGGGTTATCTTAATAGCGAATTAAAAGCCGAAGTACAACGTTTACGCGGGGTACGCGAAGGATATGAGAAACAATTTGGAGTTATTCCTCGTCAGTTGCTCCATCGCTTCGATTCGATGGACCAGTGGGATAGGGATATCGTTCGACAACAAAAGGAAATTGACGAATTGAAAGATCAATTGAAAAAAACAGAAGAGCAACTGGCTGTTACTCAGATGTAAGTGAGATAATTTGGTCTCTTATATGTAGGATAAAAAATTGAACGAGGCAATATGTAAATCTGTCTGCCTGTGATTATATTCTGTAATTTAAAATTATCGATTTTTTTTTATTTATTCTTGGAAAGAACAATTCAGCTGTGATAATTTTGTAAATTTCTGTGAATCAAAATATTGCAATTGTGAAATATGATTTTTAAATGTGGTGATGTGTTTTATTCTTAGTTGTTACATTATTAAGGGTTGAAAACTATAATTTAATGTTATCCTTATAATAAAACTTATTGAAGTTCCAGGATTAATTTGTTCTCGCAAATGAAGCTAGTTGTTGCGTTATGATGTCATTGAGAGTTTATGATGTCATATTTCGCAAATATGATTAGCGATTTTTGCGATTTACGTTGAATCAGTAAGACTTAATCGTTAGCCACATATATAATTACAGGAGTTCGCGCGAAAAATTAGAAAGATCTGAGGAGAAGAAAAGTTCAGAGCTCAAATATTTGCGCCGTTGCGGAATCGCTATCGAGATTGATTTCAAAGAAAGAGATAAGCAGCCTTGTCTCGTAAATCTCGCGGCCGATCCTATGTTGTCCGGTACACTTTTGTATCTCATACCTCCAGGTTTGGTTCGTATTGGGAAGAATGCCTCGAGGCATAGATTCGAAGCTACTTTCAAACAACTGGATATCATATTGGATGGACCTCTTGTTAGGGAATTGCACTGGTTAGTCATGGATGTTTTTTTTTTTTTTTTTAATGTTCAAGCAAAATAGAAAAGAGGGAATGGGAGAAAAAAAATGTATTGGTGTGGGAGAAGAGGAGAGATAGTCTTCTAATGTCAATGCTAAGTTTTCTCTTCTGTTAAATATATTTTAATTGTGCTATGAATATGTTCTCTGTCTCATACTAGCAGCTTCAAAGGTTTCCCGGAATTTTTGAAAAATATAAAACATTGTAATTTGTAAGTGATTTAGGCTACAAACTAATGTTTTGAGCAATTACACATGCTATTGTAAAGCTGAACATCTTCCTGAAAAATATTTGAAAATCTTTTAAATTTTATATTTGCAATATCGATATCATAAGCAGTATCATAAAAGTGCTGTCTTTTCATTGGAAGGACAGTTAAAAATCCGAGATTTTTATCATTTTACTTTTTCATTTGTTGTAATATGATTTATATCTCTGTTGAATTTGGCAGCAAACTACAAAATTTAATATGTGTACATTTCTTTAATTAGAGATATTTTCAATCCCGATACGATATTACGCACGTTAAAAGAATAAACATAAGAATCTCTTATTTCTTTATTAAAGCTTATGAAATAAGAATCTTACTCATTTCCTCACATTTCTGCAAATCATAGCAGCCAATTTCGGAAACTTTTTGAAGCTATCACATATTTCTATTTATCAGCACGCTTTGCATCGTTTGTCTCTTGTAATGAACCCAATCATTTCTAATTCTAATGCATGTTGCTACACAACAAATCAGATAATAATGCAATTATTGATCTGTATAAATTATTTTATCGATTAGATGAATTCTGGCAGATGTGAAAACGAATTCAGTGTGTTATACTTAGTCTTATAGTCCTATGATCCTTGTGTCAATTTTCTATATAATATTTCATTTATATATAGTTAAATATATCATGTTCATATCGATGTCAGTATTGTCGCATTATACAGGTCTCATCTTCATTCATGAAGTCACTGAATAAATTGGAATTCGAACAGATCGGGAACCTACGACGCAATATTTAAATTCTATTTGTTGTAGCTAATAAATATACAATGAATTGTAGCTTGCTCGCAAAATAAATGCATTTACGTATGTGCTATTTGGTAAAAACTAAGTATTCACCGAAGTGCTTATTTTAACTTTCTGCTGAATACTCGGATCCTGTTATATAAATAAACGACTAACGTTTTTAATCTCTCTTTATATATTATTAATTAAAATATATACTATCGCATTTATTATATCTTCTCTTCTTTTTTCCTAGCTCTATTGAAAATAACAAAGGAAAATTAATCTTGACACCCGAAAAGGGCGCGGACACTTACGTCAATGGGCAGGTAATAACGAATTAATTGCTAATAATAAAGACAGAGAGAGACATTAAATAAAAATATTTCTACTTCTTAGATGATAACCGGGAAAATCGTACTCAAACATGGTGATCGCTTGGTCATCGGTGGTAATCACTATTTTAAGGTTCTAAATCCGTACGACGAATGCTATAATGTCAAGCATTCCACACAAGCGATAGATTTTGAATTTGCGCACCAGGAAATTCTACGAATACAGGAAGAAAAGTATGTATCGCTTATTAGAACAGTTAGATGTAAAATTTCAAGGACAGTTAATTTTTTAGAATCAAGATGCAGTTGTTTATACAAAAATATTTATATCATCGCACTAGAGATAACGATAGCAAATTTTTTTGCTTGAGAAATCGAAGTATTTTTGCACTTGATATCTCTATTATCATTACTAATGACGTAAATAGTTTCGTACGACTGTCGAGATAATCATTATCATAAATATTCATATGTTCAATACAATTGCGTTTTGGTTATAATTTTCTTGAATAAATACTATCAATAATTATTACAAATTTATAAATTTATAAATATAATAATTTTCATTTTTATATTTTTTTAAATACAATAATTTTCTTTATACAGATTAAGAGCAGAATTGGAAGAGTCGAAACAGAAAGCGATAAAGGAACTCGAAAATGCCAAACGCGAAGTGGAATGGCAACTTGGTTCGCAGAAAACGACGTACGAGCGGAAGATTGAAGTTCTTGATTCCACTCTGAAAGAACAAAATCAGGCACTCGAACAAATTAATCGTAGAAAAAAGGAGCTGGAATTGGAAAAGGAATTACTCGCCAAGGAAGTAGAAGTCAATAATAAGATTAAGAAGATACGATTGGAACAAAGTCACGCGAAACTATCACCGTACAAATCGAATTTCCTGCAAGAACTCGAGAGTATTTTGAACGAGAAAACTGCGGACATTGAAAATGTGCTAAAGACGAAACTTAATGGAGAAACTATAACCGCTGGTGGAATCAGTTTACACGAGATGCAAATACTTGTCAAAGAAGCGACTCAACGATGTCAAGAAGCTGGATATCTTTACGTGAATATTTATTTTATAATAATTATATACACATGAATTGTTTAGAATCATCATTGTACAACCGATAAAATTTTTTGCAAAAAATGAGTAAAAAATACAGTGCCTTTGATTGCTTGTGTAATTCTTGAAAAATTATTTTATATTGTAGTGTGTATAAGTAAATCTTTTTTAGTTAAATATTTGGTCGTATTTTAGAATTTGTTTTTGTAATTAATATACGATTATGATACAAAACTCTAATATCGTTATTAATTTAATTCTTTCAAAATGATAAGATATAAAAATCACGTGAACACGCTTTTAGCATTAGAAGCTTAATGTTAATGACGATAATGCTTTAACTGCAACAAATCATTACAAAAAAATTGTATTTTATTTTATATACAAGTTTAATATCATCAACAAATAGACACATTATTTTAATACATGAAACTTATAACTTTTGATATATTTTTGAAACTTAACTTTTAATATATTTTTTCAATTTCGCACATTAAGATTCTATTTATTTTTTTCTGTTTTCTTTACAGGAATCATTTCACCGATTGTATATATATATACTGATTTTATACACAATTCTTCTAAAATTTTCTTTGAATTCCAGGAATTTGAACAACAACAAACTATAGTGGAGAAGAATTTGCAGTCAGTAATTCGCGTTCGTGATAGAAAGAGATCGATGGAAACACTGTGGCAAGCGACGGACTTTCTGGATTGGGTTTATCGCCTGAGAAACAGTGATGTAAAAGATTCGATAAAGGAACTGCGGCAAATCAAATTAAACTGGGAGTTTGACGAAAATACGAGTACGGAAGTATTTGAAGATTCTTTAAATAATAGTAGGATCTCGATAAATATGACTCCTGTGAAAAGACAATTAAATGAGAGTGTTCACCATTTCTCGATGGATACATCGATGCTGGAAGCGACGATAAACGATACATCCATAATACATGATCAACAAGAGAATGTAAATGCATGCCTTACTCAAATTGAAGTCGCCACGAAAACATTGAACAAGCTGTGCCAACGATATCAAAACTACGACACTAAGCCGATTGTCGAATCATTAGCTAAGATGCAAGATATAATCGAGTCCTTAAAAAATATCCTTCAGAATAAAGATTCGAGTGAATGCGAAGATGTAAGTGCAAATTCAATAAACAGTGCCAATAATACTGTTATCGACATGTCGAATGACATAAAGAATATTTTTCAAAATAAGAATACAAACGAATGCAAGGAAAAAGAGCCTATTTCGGTAGATAGTGTTAGTGATGATGATAAATTAGCAGTAAAAGATGATGCTGAAAATTGCTTAAGTCACGATATGTCGCCAAAGAAGTCTAGTATGCGGAATAACGAAATGTTAGATACAAAAGCTGGAAATGCTCAAAAAAACGTAAGGTTTACTGATAAAACCAAACAATAAATTTGATGAAATAAATAGCTTAAAATACTTATTATTTTTTAACAAACTTCCACTATTATTTTAAAAATATAAGATATATTATATTAATAATAGATATTGCATCGCAAATTCAGATTTATGCAGCACTTCATTAATTTATATATTTTAACACATTTTATAAGTCATTTTATTAAAACCTTGTCTTTAAGCATGGAATTTTCATTTTTTTTATTTTAATTATTATTGTTCTCTAAAATTTTTTAATTTAACCTGTATTAAACAAGATCTTATTTTATGTAATTGAACTAAAAAAGCCTTAGTAGCAAGATGTAATAAAGAATGTATGCACAAGATTTGTCATTTTAAAAATATGTTAAATGAAAGTAAAATCGTAACTTGTAAATTACAATTTTGCTTTCAATGATTTATAAGAAAATAGTATTTCTAATTTAAGAATATTACATTGCCAATTGTATATTATATATGTAAACTAAAAGTTAATAATAGATTATAACATTATGACATATATTGATAGTTAAAAAAGTAAGAGTTTTTAATATTATTATATTTAAATTTAAGACTTAGTTTAATTTAAAACCTATAGTTTGTTTTCAGAAAAATAAATTAAAATTCAAGAGTTTGTAAGACTGTATATGTAAAAAGGATTGCGAATATTTTGTAAAATATTCATATTTATGTGCCATAAGTGACAATAAATCTTTACAAGTCAAACAATCGCATTAGTAGTGATATATAGTAAGTTTTATTATAATATAATATGAACTTGGTAAAGAGCGAAATTAACAGAGCAAATTAATACTTGTATTTATTAAAAAATCAATAGTATATCAATCAAAATAATCTTCAATATCAATATTAGGATTTAACAAATCTTCGCCATATATACTTAAATCCAACTGATTAAGTATCAAATTTTCGCACATTTCTTCCAAGTCCGTTTCCCCGATGAGCACCGCACCTTGCATTTTGCCATCTTGTAAGATAATTTTAACGTACTCCTGATCCTTAGTGATTCGCAAAAGTATTTCATAATTTTTCCCCAATGTTTGCCCATTGTATAAACCAAGTAAAACAACTTTGTAGGAGAAAAATTTTGTTACGTGAGTAAAAAGTTCGAAGCAAAAGTCTTGTAAGAATTCTTCGCTTCTTAAATTCGAGATCATTGATTTTGCGGCGTAACGGCCCATCTGATGAGCTTGCGTCCACAGTCTCATTTGAAACCAATGTTTCGCTTTTGGCCAGCCAACAGTACACACGTCTCCAGCAGCGTAGATATCCTTCTTTGAAGTTTCCAGCTTCCAATCCACTAACAATCCAGCATCCTCCTCTCCTCTTTCGAGATCTTCCAATCCGCAAATGTCGGAATTTGGAATAACACCTGTTGCTGAGATAATAAGATCGCACCCGATAATCTTCCCGTTCGTTAATTGCGCATAAATTGGCCACTTTTCTGTGGAATCAATTTGTTCTCGTTCGTCAGAAGCAAGTAATTTTGATATCTCGCACTCGTACTCGACCTGGACATTTGTAGGCGTAAAATGTGTACCACTCATATCAAAGCTATTGTGCCAATCAGGACCAAGAGCAGCCCCGTTTTTGACTGGTGTGGTTTCCGACACAACATATCTCATTCTTTTGGTTGGCAAATTTTTATTAAGATTCCCTGATACATCGGATTTAGAAGAAATCTTGTCTAAAAAGAATTCTGCAGCTCCAGGATCAACAAAGGTTGCGGAAATGTGCTTATCTTTAATTACCCAGATCATCTCAACGCCTTTAACTTCATGCACTATTTCAGTAGCGATTCCTCCGTTACCAACAATTATGACTCTCCTAGCGTCTCTAAGTTTGTGAGAAAATTGTAATACAGATTCCGTATCACGAATACCTATAACGAAATCATTGTTCTCGGCTATTAGTTTAGGTCTCGCGCCAGTACAAAGGCACAACATTTTGAAACTTATGATTTTTCCACTGCCGATTTCTACCAGCTTTTTATTCGTGTCAATTTTAACTGCAATATCATGAATAACTTGTAACATTTTGTGCTTTTCACTTAAGACTGTTGCGCTCTTTTCTTCTACATCAAAATGCATTAATGTTTTGCCTAATGGAATTATATTTGTTACAGCTTTTATTAGGGGACTAGCGGTAATTAAAATTATGCTTTCCTCTGGAGCAAGGAAGCTCAATCCTTCGGCGCAAGATACTCCAGCTATACCTCCTCCTATTATAACAAACGTAGACTTCATCTTTTCCACATTTTCCTTGAATTCATCCATATTTAATGAAAGAATACACAAACGTCATAATATAACGATATAAAGATTAATTGTTTGATGGTTTCCACTCTGAATAATCGTACTGCCTTATAGGAACATCATATGTGATAGTCCCATAATCTTTGGCCTTAATTAATGCAACTAAGAGTTCTTTGTGCCTCTTTTGGCAGATATTTGTCTTCCTACAAACATACAAGAGCATAAAAAAATGTGTATCAAAAGACAGAAGATAAATGTAACAAAAACATGTAAAGAAATATTGATAATAAGACTTAAATGCTTACGAATAACTCAGAACGTCTCCGTTATATTTGTTAATGAATTGCTCAAGCAATTTGACGTTTCTATAATCGAAAACGAGATATTCGTCTCTACATATAGGACAAGGATTTCCAGTGGAAATTTGGCCACGTCTCTAATTAATTACTCGACATTATTAAAAGCAATATATATTGTATCATAATATAATAGAATGATCTGCATACATACTATACAAGTTCTTCGAGTTTTCCTAGGTGGAAACATTCCTTTATGATTTCTTCTGTACATTTTCCATATTGGATCATCTCCATAAGTCTGCTTGTAAGCTGAATTTTGGAACAATTACAATCACATGATAATCATAAGTCATAAATCTTACGATCGACGTGTTGGTCAAACAATTGTGTTGTGTTTAAAACTTAACAATTTCTTACCATCGCTATTCATATACTCGATGCTAGTCTCTACTGATACAACTGGTCTAGGCGCAACCTTGAGAGTTTTCTCAGTTGAGCTATCACCTTCGGTTGCATTTCCTTCCTCCGAACAACGTGTAAGCGAAAAGGTAATGGCTCTCACTGGATCGAGCTGTAAACAATTTACATCTATAAAGGCGACTTTGACCAAACTTAATTGGCAATTAACTTATACTATTTTATCAATGTAGACAGAATAATTAATAATTTTCATTGTTTAATATGTAGAAAAAGATTAGATTAGGGAACAATTAAAATTTTACAATAAGCAAAATTTTTTATTTCGCATTCTGCTGGTTGATTAAGTTCATCAGTGATCAATTAAAGCGGTGTTGCTTGAAACAAAATTTCTAACTACAACTTGTTGTTTCTGATTTATTATATAATAACGCTTATTAAACAGACAAAAAATAAATAATTCTATATTAACAAAATTATATACACATTAAAAAAAAGTTTAAAAGTCAAATAAGAGTCGATTAGTTAAAATAATTAAAGTCATCATTGGAAATATGAAAGGTTTATTTGTTAAAATTCGTTAAAATAAATAAAAAACTGGATTTCAAATGGCAAATCTTGTTGACAGAATGTGATTATGATCAGGAAAAGGATTACAACATCAGTTACAACCTCAAAGTAATATTACTTAACAAGTTAATCGCCGACTAAATTAATCGGAACTCGGCCGAGTCGCACCGAAGGATAATAGCTTACACATCGTTGTTTGAAAAACTCACTTTACGAGTTAAATTCGCTCGCGCCAATACTCCTGCTCGATGTAGCGTGTTCAGAATCGACATGCTCGGCAAGATAATTGTACGAAAGTAGTGTCTATTCAATTACTGTATAAATCATGTACTTCGTAGAAACCAACGATGTACACGTGCGAGAGACAACATCGAATTTACGAAAGGAAATTTCGTAGTACGAATTAAATGTATTAAGTATGTTATTATAAATTAAACATTAAATGATTTTAAATTATAGAACGGGCGAAATTAATGCAAGAAAAAGAGAGAGGTTGCATACATGATTCGTCAAAATTATGATTACATCAGATTGCACTATAAATGTAAAGTCTGTTCTTTGTAGCTGCGCTATGTTAGCTTGTGTCCACAATGAGATTTTAAGCCGTAAGAAATTGACCAATCATAGTCGATTATTTTCTTTAAATTCAAGTGTAATTAATTAATTTCTTAAGGTTTATTACAACTATTGTAGCCTGGGACACCTAAGTGTAAACGCTTTTGGAAATTTCAAGCAACATGAAGAAACTTATGGGTCTGTTCTAAATTTAAAGACCCAAAAACCGTGGTTTAATCGATTTTCGTGGAAAAAGCAAGAAGTTCATTGGCCATCGCTGCAGCCAATGAGCTCTCTTATCTCGTTTCATACGCGCGCGCCATAAGCGTGTCGTCTTCCGGCTTCCGGATGACGTATACCGACATAAATCGGGACAATACAAATTTTAAACAGCATTTACGTCGCACCGGCGTAACGTATCCCGATTTGTCGTCGTTCGTTAGATCGATTTGAATCGCGAATTGTTTATTTTTGCGTGAAAATGCAAAAGTTAACTCGAGACTTTCAGTGCGCATTCGCCGTCACGCTTTTGACTAGCGCCGCCGGCTCGGAGAGCAGGATGTAGCCGGGCATTTCCGGCTTATTCGTTGGTCAGCGGCAGGCTTTTACGTAGTCAGGTGAGGATCCTTTCGTACAAATTGTCTGGGACTAATTACATGACGACGAGGGCGCGATAACCGGACGTGCACGCGCGCATGGCCTCGGCGACGGATTCTAGACGACGTTTAATTGCAGATGGCAAATGGACGACGAAGCGTGCGCGGATTGCGAACGATGGTCGCGTAGCGTTCTTGGATGAGACGGCAACAGCCAACGAACGGCGAGCGAGCGGTGGATCGACCACGTACACGTCATTCTCATTGTCAGGATACCTGCGAATTAGGATATGTTCAGTTTCTTGCGCGCCCATCGTGAACATTTATTTTCCATAAAAGGGATTTAATTTTTATAGAATGTGAGTGCTTTTCTATTCTCCAGTAGAACGAACATAAAAGAAAAAAAAAAAACGATTGTAGAAACTTGAGAAGAAAGATGAGTAAGAAAACGTATAAATTTCCATTGGGAATGGTCTCAGAGTCTGTTACTGGTCTTCTATTGCAATTCTCATGATAAGGGTGTTTCACGTGACGTTGATCGTTTCGTTAAAGCGTTATCTGATCCAAGGTGAATCACGTTGAGACTGTTAGTGACGTATCACGCAAAAATCGGTGAATCTGAATATCGAGCTAAATGAGAGGATTCGAGAAAAATGTCCTTGCAAGTGCCATGGTCAGATCGGTGTTGAGAAAAAAAGAAACATCCGGCCAAGTTTTTCCGTTGATGAAGTGCGAGTGTGGGAGAGGATGTTTTTTTTTCTTTTTTTAGACACGAATCCGAGAAATTGTACGGGGATTCGCGACCGTCTTTTGGTGTGCCACGTAAATAGAATGAGTACGGTAGGAGGGAGAGAATTCGTCACAGCGGCGGAGTGACGAGAGCGTAGAGGTAGCAGTCGATGGGCCATTGGTCGGCGAGAGAGACGCGTTCTCAGCTCCGATTGGTCGGTCGCGCGGCACCGGCGAGCGAGTGGGGGGGAGATGCGCCACGGCGACTGCGTATTGGGCATCCGCGAATAGTCGTGTGAGAAACCGTTGCGGAGGAGCCGCGCCTCGTTATCTTCGCTTGCGTCTTTGAGCATTTTTAACGAGCGGCCGTTGCGAGTCCCGCTTTACGGCTAACGTAGCTATTTTAGAGCGATAAAGAATGATACCATGGTAATTGCGTAAACGTAATTGTAGACGTAAGAGAGTCAGACGCGAGAATCCCATCGGGGAATCTTGCCGATAGCGGAATGTCCAACGTTCTCGTTATGGCGTCGTTAATTGTCGCGCGGCACGAAGTTGCGTTTTCGTAGGCGAGCTGATCGGAGCTCGATCTCGAGGGAAATTCCGACCGAGCGACAAATCGGATCGAAGTCACGCCATACGCACGCCGCTCCGGTTCACGTCTCTCGGGCGAACTCGCGAGAACGCGTACTCCGCAATATGGCGTGATGAGTGCGTCGCTTGTTCGCGTTCTCGAGCCGCTCGATGCAATTTTCAAGTATTTTGCGTTTCGTTGCAGACGCGCGTACGGACGATCCCGAGGCCCGATCCACGTCCGGTGTGATGAAAATGCGCTAAAACGTTTTGAACGTCAGCAAAATGGTGAGTAGCATACGTAAGATTTTTTATTTTATTTTTTTTTTTTTTTTAATCTAAACGTGGCAAACCTTTCTGGCGAGCGCATAGCTCGGGAGAGATGGCGCCACCTGGCTCGACGAAGGCCGAAGGATCAATAACCTTTGCCCCTCTCTCGATCTCATATTCCACTTTTGTCGTTACGAAATCCCCGCGCATTTACCGAAGCACAAGATTATTCAATTTGCCGCTATTGTAACGGCAAAATCCGTGAATGTATAACTTTCGCTATACAAATTTTCGTATTTAAACAATGATAGATAAATAGATGAGATTTACCTGTTTTTATCATATAATATAAAGTACGCGACAAAAAGATTGTATGAATAGTCCTTGTAAAATTGTTTACAATTCTTTACAATTTAGTAATGAATAAAAGAGATGAAGATTATTTTTAAGTCAACTAGAGAAAAAATTTCAATGATATTTATATCTATTGAATTTATATTTCAAAAATATGAAAACATTAATGAGATAATTTTACTTATTAAAAAATGTTTTTTATTATCTTCTTAGTGTATCGCCAGTATATCAATCTTCATATTTTAAATTTATTTTAGTCTTTAGATCAAGTAGAGAGAAGTCTGAGTATTTTGCTGGAAATATGAAAATCTAAGTACAAAAATACTATTTTATTGATAATAATTGATATATATTAATAAAATTTATTTGTAATTTTACTTTTCTGGTGCATTAACATAATTATATCAAACACAATTGTATCGAACAATTTTACTGTAATGAATAATTTAAATACAAGGTATGTCATATTTTGAAAATTTGGAATTTTTTCTGTTTAAAATCAGAGAATTTCTTAGAAATTCTATTCTTTTTGAGAATTGTATTTCGCAAACAGCTGATCACAGTCGATCAATTAAATTAATGATATATTTTTTATTTAGCAAATTTAAAATTTTTTTATGAGAATCAAGTTCAAAGTATATTTCCAGCAAGCTGCATATGTAATCTTCACTTTGTTATATTTTTCTTAGAAAAATATAAAAGAAAATTTTATGTAACAAAAAGAAACAAAAAATGTAAAAATTTTATGAAATGCTTTTTCTTTGTGCACTGTTCTCTATTTCTTTTTAGTATTTTTTAAAATATGTTTTATATTTGTGAACTTAAGCAATTCTTTTTTTATAATTTATAATATCTACAAGATGGTATTAATATAGACAAAGATTGACTGTCTTGTGTAAAATTTGGATGATTATCTTAATGACTTTAATTTTATGATATTAATGATATTAAATTTATTTATTACTATCTTGATGTTTCATAAATACATATATATTTAATGATTATTTGATTTATATCTAAAATTGTATATTTTCATTACTCGTATTTAATTATCCATCTATGGTAATCTATGATAATCATAGAAACAAAATATAGAAACATAATATTTTGCAACAATATATTTATATATATATGTATATGATAAATATTATAAATATTATAAATATTATAAATGCACTTTTTTATGAAACATTTTTATAAGAAAAATAAATTAAGAATTTAATACTTATAATTTTATTATAAGCAAATTGTTTAGCTATTTATATTAGACTGTCGAAATAGTCTAAAATCTCTAAAATATCTATAATATATATGTATAATATTTTATAATATATCTATGGCTAAAAATATATTAATATCCCCCTAATTCTTTCTCATATGATGATAAAAAATTTATTTTTTGTATAAACTTATAGATAAAAAATAGTAAGAAATTTATTAATTTTTTTAATTTATTAAATTTATTAATTTTAAATTTTTATCTAAAAATAATATAATTTTATCTAAAAATTTTTTAACAAAAATAGTAAAAAAATCTTTATGGCTGAGAATTTCTTAAGTTTTTCTTCAAATTTAAATAGATACCTTGTATATTTTTTTATTTTTAATAATTTCTGAAATTATTTTGAGTTGTAAGCATTTTATATTCTTGAATGTATCAATAACGTTTTTCTTCTTAAATTGTATTTTCAGCCACGTATAGATCCTCTATCATTACTCAAATGCCTTAGTGTTTTATTGGGTCCAACAGGAGGTATTAAGAGTAAAGAAGAAGTCCATCGATTAGCTAATTTAATGACAAAATTTTCTAAGAAGCTTGTTTCAAAATGTATTTACATACAAATATTGAAAACCACTAATACGGACTTGCTTAGTCAGTAAGTACTTAAATGAAATCTATACGTATAATATTAACACTATTTAATTTTACACGGCATTATTTCATCCTATCACTAATTTATCATTTTAACTTTATAATTCTAATTAAAATAATTAGTAATTAAAATATAAAAAATATAAAATATAAAAGAAGTTTATTATTCAGCATGTTGAGACACACAAATATATACAATTCGTATGTTTGTGTGGAATTAAATATAACATGCAAGAGAAAATTATAAGAGGCTCAGAACCATTAGGCGGTGCTTATTATGTGCCGTTTTTACTGATACGAACCTTACAGCTCAGTTTTGTTCCAAAACTCGTTTAGAGTTTTATGATTTATCTGCTTACGATTGTTAAATAGTTTTATAGAAGAATAATTTTTAAAAAATATAATTATATAATTATCTTTTGTTATATTTATATGAACTATTATTACTTTTGATATTATGGAGTTAATTTTCCATATATCTGTTCTTAATATTGCACTTCAAAACATTGTGAATTTGAAATGGAGTATATAATTTGAGATAACACATTATCTACACAATAGTATAAAATAATAGATTATTTTACATTTTATACTTCCTTTTTTTGCAGATTTATGAGCGCTGGAGGATGGAACCTCATCCACACGTGGCTCACTGATGGTATTCTTGCCAAGAACTGGGCTCTCATTCAAGAACTTCTCGAGCTTTTGCTGCTCTGTCCAGTAGATATTGAGCGGTTGAAAAGTAATAATTGCCCAAAGTTAATCAAGGGTTTGTCGAAGGAAGGTAGTCACCAGGGTGTTCGGACATTGGCCAGTCGACTCGTGGAGCAGTGGCTAAAAATTGTAAAGGGAGAAGCGGCGCCGAATTCGGTGCCGGCTCAAATCATGACGGTTCCAGTGCAATCGAATGCTACTGTTGGCCAAACTGCGATTATTCCTTCGTCGCAACAACATTCTGCAAACACTCAGCAAACTGTAGATGCCACCGAAACTGCAACCGTTCACGTGCAAGATTTCAAGTTCGCGCAACAATCTACCGCGAGTATCTCAATAAATCAGCAAGATCAAGAGAAGCAGCAACAACTGCAGGAAAGGCTACAGCCGCAAACGGTGCAAGTTGTCAGCAAGGCTCAGCAAGCACAAGTACAACAGCAAATAACTCAACAACAATGTAAAAAGCAATCCTTTGTTGTTGTATCAACGTCCTCATCACTGCCTGTTTACAAGATTACTATTCGCGATGGCAATCAGGTTCTCGCGAAGGTAGAGACAGACGCCGCGAATATAAGTAACGTCCTAAATACAGCTAGTACGAGTACGGACAGTGAACACGTTCTAAACGTTACACAGGAAGTGAAGCCAGAAGCGAAGGAATTAGACGAAACAGAAGAAAATGGCAGTGCAACTAGTGTTCGAGACGATGTAGTAGATGTTGTACAATCAGACGATTCGGGACACGTTCCTAGTGAAGTGAAACAACCCATAGTTAGTTCTAAAGATAATCAGGATACTGAAGGTGTAAAAAATAAAGACATTAAAGACTCTAAGGATATTGTCAGTAGTGATAGCGGTAAATCTAGTGACAAAGAAAATAGGGACTCTCATAAAAAAGATGATAAAAAGTCAGCCAGTAGTAGTTCCGACAAAAAAAGTAGCCATCATCATGGCTCATCATCTTCATCTTCGTTGTCATCATCATCATCGTCGTCTAAGAATTCTAAACATGGCACAAGTTCCAGTGCACATCGCAGCAGTTCTACATCCCATAAATCTAGTAGTCACCGTTCTGGTTCTAGTAGTAGTAGTAGTTCTAAAAACTCCAGCTCTAGCAAAGATAGGTCTTCCAAGGATAAAGATAAACATCACTCCAGCTCATCTAGTAAGCATAGTTCAAGTAGGAATAAATCCGAGCGAGACAAGGAACGAGAGAAGGAGAAGGAGAAGCAGAAGAAGGATCAGGCGGAGAAGGACAAGGCAACTTTGGAGAAGGTACAAGGTCAAGCTTTGAGTTCTAAGATGGGCAAAATACCGAAGAAGCGAACGGAAGATGAGAAGTCGGGCGATGCAAATGGAAGAAAATCCTCGACCGAATCGCGCGATAGCTCGAAAGAAAATAAAGAGAAGGCGGATTCGAAGAAGGATATCATTGCGACGAAACTCATTACCGAAAAGAAGAATATATCAATTTCCATTGAGAATAGAAAAAATAGTCAAGACTCAGGAACACGACCGAAGACGGTGAAGACATTTAACTCGAAATTCAGATCCACGGGCTTAGAGGAAGAAGTAAAACCACCACCACCCAGATCAAAGAAGGTGGCTCCTGTTGTTGATAAGAAAGTTCTACCTCCGAAATTACCCCTGAAGAGGCCATCACCGTTGAGGGATATCCCATTAGTGGAGAAACGAATGAAGGTATCACTGGATTCACCAACAACTCCACCAAACGACGAGAAAAAAGGAGGGATTAAGCTGATTCCGCCAAAACCTAAACGTAAGTATACTGGTATCCTGTTACAAATTATGTATAAAATTTCTTTATTAATATGTGATCATAATTTCCTTTTAAAATACTTTTATCTTAATTTAGATGTAAACATATATATTGCTAATGTCCTTAGATAAAGCAGTCTATAAATTGAATTATTTAGAAATTATCCTGTACACAAATATATAAGATTAAAATTTTTAAAGTTAAAAATTCTAAATTTTATTCCGGATATTGATACCGAAAATATAATTAGAACTTTAGAAACATTTTTATATTGAATTATTAGTTTTAAGAAAATAGTAAATATAAAAAAATGTGATTACAAAAAAACATTAAAAAATTTTTTAATGTCTTATTGAAAATAAAAAAAGATTTATTAATGGCATGGGATATAAAAAAGAAATATACACAAGAACATATAATTTAATATTATAATTTATCACAAAAAGAATTTGAATTTATAATTGAACATTGTCATATTATAAATTTTTATAAATTTATTAACTTATTAATATATATATTATATATATTTTTATACATTTTACACGCACGTTCGCAATTATATATGTATATATATATTATATATATATATATATATATATATATATATATATATATATATATATGTATGTATGTATATTTTAATATATCTTTAACTATATGCAAAAACTTTTATTTATATTAAAATATATATTCAATGAAATCAAAGTAAATAATTAAATATATAAGTGTATTTATTTTGCAGTACGTTTATATTCTATTTAAAAATGTTATTTTATTACTATTTTTAGCAAATGTGTATTATCATTATTATTTATTTTTTGTAATAAGATATAATGCTTGTCTATATTATGCATCGTACAGGATCTAAGTTATATTTTGATAGAATGATGATAAATGATAAATGAATAATGACTGCTTAAACTTTGTACATTGGCATGCTGCATTATATATGACTTACTAACTCTGTAATATTGAGTTTGCAGATGGCTGGCTTGAAGATAAACAACCAGACCCGGTGTTTAACGCGATATTTTTACATATCGCTAGTATTACCGACAGTTTCTCTCTCTCTTGCCTTTTGATGTTACATCGGACATTTATTTGCCTATGTACCTTTAACTTTTTGTTTCTTCCAGGCACATATCGTAGCGTAATATTTCTTAATAGTATATCCTTTTTCTATTTTCCCCAAAAATTATTATTAGCGTCTCGTAGAAGATATAATAAGCCGTAACGATTTATCCATCGTGCTACATGGAGAATTAATGGTATTGCTTGTGTGGGTCACAACTATATGAAAATTATCTCTTATTAGAAGAACGAAGGCATTAGGATCGACACTTCATCATGAACTTTTTCGTATATTAAGAATCTTCGATTCAGCAGGTAATCTCCGATAAAATATTCATTACAACGCGATTTTTCCAATATACTGTGACTGACAATTGAAGTATATAGACACACATTGATAGTTTCTCGAAGTAAAACACATAATTTTTAAAAGCAAAAAAAAAGTGTCTTGTCGATATGAATAGCGGATATGTGTTTTAATCTTCGATATGAGTGATACAACGATACGAAGCCATCACGCAGGAATAGTTCTAATCTTTTACTAGGTAAGGCAACCAAAGATCTTGTCTATTCATATATATTTCTTCCCTTGTACATGTATACCCTACTTATACATTTAAATAAATTTATCAGAAATTTGGAAATATTTAACTCGTGGGTTTCTGCTATATATTACTACATTTTGCTCGCCGTTAAATGCTTTCAAGACGAAATAATCGTTCGTATTGCAAGCCCATTCAGATTTCCATCCTCTCGTTGATTCTTAACGCGCAGAATGTAACGTAAATAAATTATTCAATTTTTTCTTTTGGGAAAAAAATGTTCCTCGAATTAGATTATTGCATTTAAATGTAACTTTTTAGTCTTTTTTTTTTATTTGCACAGTCAAACAATCGTCAAATAATGTTTCCAATAAAATATGAATATCTCGTTCGAGGCATATTTGTGGATAATATGGAATTATTAATATAACTTTTTCATATATATATGACAAATTTGTAAATTTATCAGAGAGAATTGAAATTTGTATGGGACAAGTGGATTCCTTTTAATAGATATGCAAGCAGAGAGAAAGAGAGGGAGAGCGAGAGACATTGGCGAAAGAGGGAGAGAAAGAAAGTGTGAAAGAAAAGACGATTGAGAGTGGCTGAGAAAAAAAAAAAAAGTATTGTGAAGCAACGTTGAATAATGTGGACCTACGATTAAAAGTAGCACTGAAGGTGCACGAATTTCGAAGCTGCATATTCGACGTCTTCGAGCAAGAAGGCCTATCGGACCGGCAGGCTTCATTTACAGGCTCCGACATCGTCGGCATGGCGAAGAGAGTCTTCTTTGCCAATATTCGTATATTTAAACGAAACTGGAAAGAGATAGGGAACATAGGAAAGAAAAAAATAGATAGGAGCTAAAGATTACGCTCCAAAATTTGCAGAGTGTGTATGAAATTCTTTTTTGCAGTTCATTTGCATTTGATGAGTTGTGAAGAAATTGTATAATCCCACTTATCAGAGATTCTTCCTTTCCAAATTCTTTGCAGCGTTTCTCTTTGTGACAATTCTTTGTGGCATTCGTTTTAGCGGTTAAACGCGCGATAACGACGATACAAAGAAAATCGTATAACGCTGCTCGCGCGAGATTTTTCCTCGGGACGCATCGCGCGGCGTCGATGACGAGACTCAATTTTCGCTACTCACACGCTAAATCACAAATTTTGGTGCGTAACGACGATTTCGCATCTCAGACAATTTCATAAGATTTGGAAAGTCTTCTCTCGGAGGGGGAAGCGCACGGGGTGCAACGAGATCCATGGGACGGGGTGTCCACGTGTCTTCCCCGCCTCGCGTGTCGGCGATGAAATTTTTTTTTCTTGCATCGCGACAATTTCGGTGTCCGAAGTTCGGTCTTGGGGTTCTGGGGGGGGCCGACTCATGTACATCGGGGGAGTTCGAACGAAGTCACGCTTTCGCGAGGTGTACCGTCGCAAGGACCAATGTTTTTGCGACCGTCTCCACGCCGACGCACGTGGCCCATTGTCGGTATGTGCCGCCGTCTTGGCCGGCGTCTACCGCGCTACGGATCCACGGCTACTAACCGTACTACATATATTGGCCCATGCTGGACTTGATGCCTCGTTGTGTGGCGTCTATGAGACTTGCGGGGACGAAAAAATTATTCTATCCGATCGCGTGCAAATATATGCATACGCTCGGCTCCGTATATTAATTTTCTCTTTATTTATTAACACGTAATTTACGTTAACATGAAGTCCGGAATCGTATTTAGAACGTTCCTACACGCAGAAACGTTTTCTACGCTCCACGCACGTGTTTGTATGCATATTTATTTTTGTGATGTATTCATACACGCACGTGGAAAGATATTTTATTTTTAATAATATAAAAGGAAATATCTATACGATGCCGACTCTATTTTATTGTCGGTCTTTATTTCAAGCATTTATTTCGCATTTGGAAATTTGGAATGAGATTCAGCGAATGATATTCAAATCTTGTGTTTTTTTTAAATAATACCAAAAAACGAGACTCGTTTTCCATCAAATATATATTTTCAATTAATGTATTTGGATTAAATAAGCTTATAAACAAAATATTTGCATACAATCAGATAGAATATATTGTTTCTTTTTTTCTATATTATCACATTTTGTAAATTTAAATTAGAATAAATTTAAAATTAATAAACAATTAGGACAAGTCCTATTAAATATATAAATAGGATATTGTCTCGAATGAAACGGATTCACTTCGAAATAATTCATATGCGTCGACTTAATTAGTAATGTATTGAATTGTGAATTAAAAATGAGTCTGATGTTGCGTTTTTTTTTTAGAACACACGTCTAAATTTATTTTTTGAATAAAACACCTGTCAGACAAAAAACTTCTGTTGTGTGAACAGAATAATATTCGCTATCTCTTAATAAACGCGATACAAATAATACTGTTTCACGTTCGAATTTATTTTTAGATATAATATTTCGATCTCTAGTTTTGCAATTTATAAGCAGATAACTTTTATAGCTGTTTAATTATTAAATTTGTAGTTTCAAATTTAACATTGTTACAACTGTAAAAATGTTTATAATATCAAATGAATATAAAAAGAATGATGAATAAAAATAAGACGGGATAAATACAAGTGCTTGTATATTTTCGTATTAAATTTAAATATAGAGACATGAACAATGAGAATTTTTTGTAACAATTTATTTCTAACGTATATATGAAATTGTCGTTAGTCATTAGTCATCAGTTTCATAGATGGGCAATTGGATTTGTTTATATATATTTGTTATTCGCACAAATGTATACGTGCGTATACGAGCTAGAACGTAGCTTCAAATATGTTTTATACTATTAATGAAATTATTTTATATTCAACGAATTTCAATTTTTGCAAATTTGTAAACTTTGCGTATCGCATCGTTGCATAATTTTCGATCAATGTGATGCGATGCGAAGGCATTTAAAGAAAGAGGATCGTATCAAAAGCAACTTGATGCATGATACCTCAAAGTTGCAAGAAACTATTTACTAGAACAGAGATAAATATCATGTTTTTTTCTTTTTTATCATAGACTTTCTATGTGAAAATAAAAAAATCCTGCATAATGCAACCCATATATTCTTCCTTTATTTTTTTAATTAATTTTTGTCATGCTTTTTTATGTCAGGTGCTGTCAATGTATACTGGATGTCTAATATTTAGGATATAATTCTTTCCTATAACTCTATTTTCGTTATTTGAATATGTGAATTTAATTGTCTGAATATAGTATCCAAATATTGACAGCATTACTTTACATCGTATCCTTTAAAATCTTGAAGAATAGTTTTAATACGAATCCTCTATTTTATTTGTAGCGTGTTGACATAAATAAAATCTTTTTATATTATTTATAGAATGGGACGATTCTATATGATAAAAAGTATTGATGCATATAGATGATAATAAATTTGTATGTTTTACTATGCTAAAATACATTTCTGAATATGTTAAATTGTGATTTAAAAAAATGATAAATGAATATTTTTCTTAATCATTATATTAATATTTATGTATTAAATAGCATTTTTGCACATATATATATATATATATGTATATATGTGTGTGTGTATATGCATACACACACACATACACATATAAGTCTCATTTTACAATAAAAAAAAGATTTTACTGAAGCGATTTAAATTACTTTTGTGTTTTCATGGTAAAGAGACTTATATCGAAAAGATGATTGTAATTTATATACAATTATTACAAATTATATGTTCATCTTTTTACTTATTTTTTTATTATGAATACACATAATCGCAATTGTTATCACTATTTTGTATAATTTTTATGCAGTAATAGAATAAATATAAAAATCAATTTATTCCATAAAGAAATATGATCATTTAAAATAATACCTAATATTTATCTTACATTTTTTCAGCGCTGTAATTTTAACGTGATTTAAAGAAAAATATATTTGTTTTATGAATCATTATTGTCTTAATTTTAAAATTTCTTCATATAATATGAGAGATGTTAGATTAAACCACGGAAATTCGTTAGAAAATTAAATGTTTATAACATGCTAGAATATTGATACTGATTTATATTCGATGTATCAAAGATTTGTTCACATATAATTTATAATATTCAGACGGTCAAAAAATCTATCTAATGATATTGTTTATAACATTCTTATTCTTGTTTTTTTTCTACTATTGTAATATTACGTGCATAAAACTCAGTCTTGAATATATTTTATTTAGTTTAATAAAAATAAAATTTTTTGTCTGAGAAAATACTTGTTATTTCTTCTTAGGAATAGATATTTAATAGATATTAAAATATTACACGTTGAGAAAAAGATGATTCAGTGATTTATTAAAAAAGTATAAGAGCTTTTAATGAATATTGATAATTAATATATAATAATTATATTTATCGGTTGCATAATTATTTTTTCTTAAAAATCATTCTAATTTATATTTATGTTGCACCTATTATATTTCTTCTATTTTATGTATTTATGAACTAGAAATAATACCATTGTTGTCTAATTCGTTTTTTAATTATTTTTGTATTATTTATATAACTAATATATGTATGTATGATAATTTAAGAAACTCTTAAAAATATATCATACTATACTTAAAAATATAAAATGTTTAAATCTTTTATATCTCTTTTTTTACAGGATATATTGAAGGATATATTTACAGGATAACAAAATTGAAGACGAGCTCATTTCGGTAGACAAGTTGTCATTAATTTCTATTATGGAAAGTGTTTGCCGTTATTAAAGAACTGATATATCACTTGCAGCTGCTAAGAAATGGAAAACAATTTTCATTTTCAGATAATTGATATTCGAAATGTCGAATATCAATGAATGAATTCTCATGACTTTGCGGCATATTTTTACATAACAATTTTTACAAATCATTTACAGAAATAAGAAATACACAAAATACAATTGCCGTTTAAAAATATATTTAATAAATACAGGTATTTCCTGATGTTTAGGCATAATTTTAGAAATGAATTTAGTAGATAAAATAATTAATATAAATATAAATGTATTTTTAAAATAATAGATAATAGAAATTATTGAAACACAAAAATTCTATTTAATGAAAAGAACAATCGGAATTGGGAATTCGAAAACAGATAGAACATATGTCTGTACCAATTTCTTTTATTATCTTTGCCCAAAATGTCTTTGCGATTCTTATGCCTACATTAGGAGAAATTCTGTATATTTATACATTTTTTTTATATAGACGAAATGTATCGCTGTTTTTCAAAATCGTTTCAAGCAGAATTTTCAGGACATGCTTTCTCTCAGGACAGTTCTTTCTATTACCTTTTTAAGAAAATCTTTAAATCTTACAGATTATTTTGTTTTAATGTGTGGAGAGATACTACAAAAATTTTCGTTTTTTAATTGCTTTCAATTTCAGATGCCGAGACAGCCAAATTGAGACTTAAATGTTGCAAAATGTTTAAAGTTTTATTACAGAAAGCTGCAGATTCGATAATACTGCTGTTATTTTTTTTCTCGTTTTCACTCACGATAATTCTCAATTTTTTTCATTTTCAGCGATGATGTTACAAGAAAGCGACATGTTCATGGATGCTCTCACTGCATCTACTAAAAGCAAGGAACCGAGGAAACGTAAACGGAGAGCTTCTATCACGAAAGACGGATCCTCGGAAGCTAAAAAACAAGAAACTAATGCCGATCGTGAGAGCACGTCGCCACTTGCTTCGCCCTCAAATGAAGAGAAATCACCGGTCGCTCTCAAACCTAATTTTAAGGTAAATATGCCGAATATAGGATTGATTATAACGCTATTAATTATATAATTATATAAATTACGAAATTTATTTTTTTACAGTTCTATCAAGACACGCTGGAAATAGAAGAAGATAAAGATCAAAGGGAAAAAGAAAATGGCGAAGAAGAATCGAAAAAGGATAAAGATCAGATGCTTGATGAAGAGAAAGATAATAGAGATGACGATGATATTGGAAGTAACAGTAAGTGTTTTATTATCATCTTAACTCATTAAATAGAGAAAAATACCTCTGTTAAAAATTACACTTCATATAAAGAAATATAAATTACGTTCGTTTTTATTTTACATGATGCGTAAATATTTTTTATACATAAAAAATTAATGTTATTATTGTTATTATTATTATTGTGCAATTCAATATTACAAACATTTCGACTATATCATATTAAATACTATATATATCGTATTAAAATAAAATAAAATTTGCCTAAGTAATAATTAATATACATTTTGTTATAGCACCGACGCCCGAAGAAGATGTGGAAGATATAAAAGATGTAGAATCACCAGAAGATGCATCCTCGGTAATTTCAATAGATTCAAAGAAGGACAGCTCCTATCCCGAAATACAATATGTAGACGGACTTAAAAGCGTTCTACTACTTCAAAAACGTAAAGGGCCGAAAAAGGTTTTGAAGTGGAAGACAGATCTAGAATCTATACGTTACTTCGAATTGGACGAAACGGAAAGAGTTAATGTGACGAAGACGTTTACCGATATGAAGCAAATGGAGAAGCAAAACGAGAGAGAGGCATTCCAGATGGCCAGAAAATTAAGTATGTACACACGAAATTACAATATAATTCTTTTAATTACTGTTACACATCATGAATTATATAAAACACAGTTAATATTAAAAATTATTTTACATTTATTTGTTTCAATTATTTATGTTCCATTCTATGCATGACATATATTCAGAATATAATGTATAAAATGTTTTTTTGTATTATTAGATAATGAAGATTTAATGGAGGAGAGAACAAGATGGAAACCTTTAATTCCGATTGATCTACCGCCTCCGTTAGTCGAACCTGGCAAGGATAGTAAAGAGAAGGATATCCAGTACGCTCGCGAGAAGGGCATTCTCCAAGCCCTTTATTTTAATCGAAGCATGTATGTAATAATTTCGTTAATACTTTAATTACATTTCACGCGATGAGATGAAATTTATTTTTATTTTATAGAATATTGTACAAAAATGAACTAATGATTTTTATGTAGAAGAGAGAGAAAAATATAGAATAGAATTTATTTACTTCAATATATACGGGCTGGGTTCCATGTATCGCTCACAACGCTCTTAGAACCTTCCCTTTTATTCTTGTTGTTTATCAAATGTAAACAAGGACAAATGTTACCCGCAAGTGTAGCAAATAGAACGCACCTACAGTATGCCAAGAAGGAGACTTGGCAAAGTTTACAAAATTTTTCTATCATACTTATCCTTCTATCCTCTTATCCATATTTCAAACTAGCTTTATTTATAATCTCTTTGATCGCTCTCAAAAATCATTATTAATACTATTCTACTTACATCATAGTCTTTCTTCTTATATTTATCTATTATTTGTTGCATGTCTCTGTTTACTTTTCTTGTATTACTTCTCCCTATCTTGCTTATCCTAAATATTTTCTTCTTGTTCCCTTTCTCCTTACTTTTCCCCTCTGTTCGTCTCTTTCTCCTTCTCTAATTTCTTTAAAACCTTATTTTTCTTTTCTTTTAAAATCTCTCATATCTTATCTATAATTATATTTTCATTCTCCTCAAGTTCTTTAAATCATTCTTTCGTTTTCTGATTCATTCCCTGACGTAGTGTTCTAATCTTATTCCACAGAATATTCACTCACTTTTCTCCAAACAAGCTTTTATTATTATTAGCTTTTATTTATTTATTCGCTTGTTCCATTTTCGCATTTTAGCTTTATCATTGCTCTCACTTCATCTCTTTTTCCTATTTTATCTAAATTGTCTCTCCTTAGGATTCTCTTTCTTCCTTCCAACTCTATTTCCTTATATTTCTTATTATATCTCGCTCTCATAATTCTATTCTCATTGTCTCTGCACATCTCTTTGAAAGAGGAAGAAATATTAAAATATATCTATATTGTAAATAAGTTTTTATAAAATTGTAGCAGATATAAAAATATCTCATTATGCGGAGTACTATCATGTTCAAATTTTCAATCGATCAGTTAGAGATTTTCAGTTCTAATCATTTTTGTATTATAGGATTCCAGACTCTGCAGCTGAACCCGATGAAGAACGACACCATGTGATGACTGACCCTAAAATAATACCGTTAGATGATCTTACGGGCAATAAGGAGAGTGAGAAGGACTTCACAGCGGTACCGTGGCCAGAACCTAAGCCACAACCTCCGCAACCATCGACTGTAACGACGTTCCATTATCCGACAACATATCCGCACAATCAACAAACCATGATGACAGCTATGGGACCTCAATCAACAATGGGCCCCATACCGCAAATGCCTCAACAGATGATAGCTCCTACGCACTTGGCTCCTATATCTCAAGAGATGGCGGGACCGATACCGGCCACTGGCGGTGGTGGTTGGAGAACAGGTGATGGCAAAGTCCTCGTTCCGGATGTTGGTATGAACCCGATGGCAAACATGTCCGGTGGTTTTAATCAGGGAATGGAGAGTGCTCCCATGGTACCGCCAGGAATGATGGGACCACCGCCCATGTACAATCAAGAGGGTTACGGCATGATGTGTCCAGATGACATGGGATACAATAACTTTCAAGGTCCGCCCGGACCGATGTACGGTCCTGGACCTAACTTTCCGGGTCCGAGAGGCGCTCATATGCACAACAGAGGCAGAGGCGGTCCTGGCTGGGGATATCGTGGACCTGTTAGAGGTGGTTGGAGAGGTGTCGGCGGTGGATGGCGAGGAAGTGGAAAACAACCTCCGGTATGTAGACAGTTTTCGAAAAATGGTTATTGCCGAGTCGGTGACAAATGCCAGTATCTTCATCCCGGTGTAAACTGTCCGCCGTTTTAAAAGTGGGATTGAAACAGTGATTAAATTGGATACTAGTGATTTAATACTGAGTGATACTGAAAGAATGTCTTCAATTGGAGGTACCCAAAAAATGACGAAGTAAAAGAAGAGTGAGATTAGCTTGGCAGCGTGTTAATAATACGTATGATGTGGATAATTTCCCCTGAGACTATCGCATCGATGACAATTCGCTTGGAAAACAACATTCAAGTGTGCGCATGAACATTGCGCAACACGCAAAGTGATCATTTTTAATGTGCAATTTTTTTACGAAATCCGCATGGACTAACTACATAAATAGCATTTCTATCTAATAATACTCGATGCATTCAAAAGTTATGTAAATATAATGACATTTTAATGAATGCGATATAAAGTTGTCACAGCATTCGATATGATCGATTTACAAGTGCATTGTAAAATTGAATTGTAACTATACCAAATTCATATCGGCTGCTGGACAGCAGAACATTTTTCCAAATGGCTCAAAAGTAGGAAGAATGTTAACGTAATCCTCTTTCGGTTCCTTGAATTTTTATTATGATATATCTTTAAAATTATACTGTGGATATTCGAAAGACAAGATTTTTTTCCCTCTTTTCATCATTTTCCTTTTATGTTTATATTTCCTATACGAGGCTTTATTGCCGAGATTATGGTTATTTAATATATTTTTCAGTGCGATTTAAAAAATCGCAGATAAAGTCGAATTATACTGATATGACAGCTAAATTCCATATACAACACATTCTTAAAATTTTATTGAGAATTATGCTGTACATTGCTTTATGATTAAAACAGAATTCTGAAATAGAGGCAATATCAATAATAATATTCGATATAGTAATTTCTAATGGAACAGGAGTTTCAATGTGACAAGCTCATATTTTGGAGCATGGTGCTGCGTCCCGCTAGAAGCGAAAATTTAACAAAGATGAAAATGATTTATACTTTTATCATAATAATTTTTGTGTGTAGATTCTTTGTAAATATGTTTGCATTATATATATATATAAACAGATTCTCTATATAAAGATAGATTGTTAGATTTAGTTATGTAACAATGAAAAAAGACCAGGACGGTAATGTTCAATGAGAATCATATGTACATGTTTTAAAGTAGAAGTATTTCTAATCGATCTGATATTATTTGAACTGATTTCCTCTGAAATTTGATGTACAAAATCATGTAACGATTCTTTGTAATTTAAACCATCATGGATAGTTGCGCTTCAAATTTTTTACCATGTAAGATGATTACATCTTTTTGTATATGGTTGATCATTATGTTTGTATATAACATGTTGTATAAGCGTTGCTCGATGAAAATACATCAGTCATAATTATTTTTTAAAATCGCCCAATTTTATGAATTATAAAATATCCTCTATTATATATGTATAGGACATAATCACTAAGATAGTAAAGTATCTAAGCTATTTTGTACCAAAGTTCATGTTAAATCCATTTCTTTTACTCTATTAAATTCGTCAATTTAACAAATTGTAACATATATTTCAATAAGCACAAAAATAATTACATTATTTTATATTAAAAAATAAAAGAGATTAACAGAAAACTTGAATTAATTATAATTCAATGCAAGATGTACAAAGTAGCGTGTGAAGATTATAAAGATTGAACATAAATAATTTTTAAAATCACACAGTAAGATGTACAAAAGAGATCTCTGTAAACACCAGTAACAGTTCATTAAATTTGAGTTTATTTAAATTGTTGAGGCGGTGGCCCGAAGATACTGCCGCTTTGCTTGCTTGCAGTTCTAGATGGTGCAAAACCAAGCATTTTCTGGATGTTCTAGAAACGAGGCAAAAACATGGCAAAAAAATTTTGTACTCGCTAATATGATTGAAACAAGCGAGACACACTTACCTGTCTGATACTCATGGTACACAATATGTACAAAAATATGAACGAGCACTCCGTGTAATCGTCGCCCGGGAGATTTCTATGCGACAAGCCTTGTATCCAGCTGATCGGGACAAACGGTAATCTGGCGACCACTCGTCCGTCAAATATGTTGTTGAACATACTTAACAGTGCCATAAATGCGAATCCGATCGCAAACATCGATTTCATCTTCATGAGGGATAGGTCTTGATTGTTATTCTTCAATCTTTCTTCTTCTCGTTCAATCTTCTTCTTCTGCTGTCTGTCCAAAGAGTCGCCATGCGCCTCTTTCCTTTTCTCCACTAAAAGATAGAAAGCGCATTAATACAAGCATCGTTTTTACGTTGTGCAATGAAGATATCTCGGCAAACTTACGCTTTTTGCTCTGCTTCTCGACCTCGGCCTTCAATTTTTGATACTTTTCAGTTCTGTAGACCATCAACCATGTCAACCCTGAATGGCACATTCATACATATAAGCAATAAATGTAAATACACACTGAATTGGGACAAATATTATTTCACCTCTCTTCTTTCAAATTTAGTACTTTAGTTCTCTTACCTTCGMCCAACAACGCCGTGCATATGCTGATAAACAAAATCAGGATAGTGTCTGCCCACATGTTGCAAGATCCAATTTTTTTGTTCACAGCTCGTACAGTTCGATGCAATCACTCCTCATAATAAAAAATTCTGATCGAGAATCAAGGGGAAGTTCTTAATGAATATCTTCGCTACTACAGTCCCGGTGAGTAAACATGAAGATAAACGTATCAAACAGGCATCGCGAACGTGCATCATTCAGCAGCAGGTAGGTTGAAACGTGGTCTCTTTAAAGAGTTCCAAAACGCATCGGTATTGTGTTCAATGAGCTCATTGGTTGATTTCTGCCTCTACTCTTATTGATTATTGGAATATCCTAATAATGTAATGTAATTCTTTTGTAAAATAGTTTCAAAACCATAATAAACATTAAGATGCAAATAAATAAATATACATACCAAGAAACTATTTAAGTAGACTTGTCTTTTAGCTGCACTTTTTGCACCTGTTTCTTTCTTCACTCTCTAACTACGATTCACTTGACACTCGCAACTCCTCTTGGAATCATTTCATTCTTGTTTTTATCAAATGTTGAACAAGGATAAATTGAACGCCTGCGAGCGTCAAGTGGAATGCACCTACATATGTTTTGTCTTTGATTGATCAATTTGTAAAATTCTTTCTCCTGATTGGTCAATCAAATGCTTCGAAGTGTTAAGTGGACTGCACCCTCATATATAAAATTTGAATTTTTACATTATTTCCGAATATGAGAAGTGCAAGAAATATAAGAATGTCTAAAGAAAATATTAAACTGCAAATATCATTCATATATTTATTCTGAATATTTGAGTTAATATATCATCCATTTATTTATGGCGTGAGCCACTTGTCAATATTGTCAACATCTTTCAGCTTATTAATTCGAGAATATAAATGTTATATATAAATAAAATCGTGTAAAATCTTTTCTATAGCGAGATGAAACATCAAACAATTTGAAACTGTTCCATTTATGTATCTTGTATCAACACAAGAACGTCATATCTTTGTGGTGAAAAATATACTCTTGTGATTTCTTAACTTCAGTATCTAATAAAACAAATTATAATTGACTCTGCTGATACAATAGTCTGGCGGTTAAGAACTTTTGAAAATTATTATTTGTTATTGAAGCGTTGATACTCGATAGACTAAATAAGTACTTTGTATAGATCACCTATTAATAAGAAAATACAAACAAGTGTCCTGTACATATAAATACTGTATATATATCATATTGAAATGAAAGTATGCATAGACTTAGACAATAATCAAATTAGACAAAATTTCTATGTGTTATTCAAGTTCTTGTCCTCGTATCCTCGTCACTAAATTAATACATTCTTTGCCGATGATGCATGAAATGTCTAGCAGGCCGCTCCAACCTCTCGTTTCTCTCATTGTTACGACGATCCCAGTGATGATTGCGCCTATCGTGATTTTGATTTTGATTCTGACGTGACCAGTCGTGCCTGCGCGGCTTATTGTACCAAGGGTCCACGATTGGCGGCTTCTTCGGCTGCTGCATCTTAATCTTCATGAAATCACTGTCCTTCTCTGTGTAGCGTTCCTTGAATTCCTCCTCGCATTCTTCTATAAACTTCGTTTGTTCGCTTGTCAAAGTGATATCCGTCATAGTTAACGAACCTACGGTTTACATGTAGAATAATGATATATTAACATAATTAATAATTATAATTAATAATTTTAATTATAAATACGAACAAATCTTTGTCAATAAAAAGAAACCTACAATTAGAGACATTCACGCTTTCGCTCTAGCTTCTTATCACTCGCTGCAAATCACTAAATACTTTTCGCTGCAAATGAAGGTTATGTTCTTTAAAAAGAATCATCATAAAGCTTTGTATCCACGATGCTAGAAATGAGTCTCGGACGAAGAGAGAACTGACCAATCGCATTAGTCAATTGGCCGAATTGCTCAAATGCGATTGGTTAATTCGTTCTCTGTCCGAGATCTCAGAACGATTTCTAACATCGTAAAGACAGGACTTAAGGAGGAACATAGATATTAAATCTGCTCTTTTTGCACTTTTTGCACTCGAGAAGTAAAATGGGAAAGAAAAAAGACATTTATGAAAATATGGGTAAATTCGTTTATGCAGTCACTGCTGCAGAAGGTATCATTTTATCTTTGTTTACGTCCAATGAACAATGAAGATAAAATGATACTCTGATATGATAAATATGATACCCTGATATATTAAATGTTAACCGGACTCCGCTCTTTTTTTCGGAGAAATAAAGAAAGTGAAATTTTGTTTGTGCCAAAAAAGATCCAGATTGCAGATGAAAGATTAAATTATTTTAATAAATTATTTTAATAACAAAATCTTTTTTCTCTCTTTTGTATTTTATATCTCTGAATAAAATATAAAGCAATAACGCATGCAGACGGTTTTAATCTATCTTTTATTTATTGATAAATTTTGTATGTACTCAGCATTTTTTAAATTCACATTTTACAATTTTCTCCATTGATACATAAAATTAAAGGTATTATTATATTAAATAATTCTAAGATACTAAACAACGAATATATATAATTTGTATTAATGTATAATATACATATACACCAATAATAGACATCATGCGGATGCTAATCGCAAATATTCATAACTTATTATATCACATGTCTTTGACTAAATTGATAATATCAAATCGCATATAAAAAATGTGCACTAACAAAATTTAATATTATGATTTATTTAACGATCTAAGTTCCTTTCTTCCGTGGTTGTTATATTCGTGCAGGAACATACTGATAAAAATATAAAAAATGCAACAACACACTAATGCTTTCTAATAGACGATGCTTACAATTATCATTTTCTAACTGATGGTCCACATCAAAACGAAAATTATTATGATAGGCGAAAATTTCCAAAACACACGGATCATAAATATCTGCAATATGCAGTACTTAATTAAGCTTGCCAAGTAACTAGATTCCTGTTACTTTCGTTTATTGACATTAAATGTTGTAATCATTAATTGTAACTAAACTTCGATGGCACTTACTACTTTGGAGATTCTTGTTAAAATAAATATTATTTCTAAATATCTTTTTTAATTATATTCTTCCTTAACTGAAGAATTAATTTTATAAATATAGAACCCAGCAAACACAATACATGTTATGTAACAGTTATATTGTTGAGGAAATTACAACTAACATATACCTTACATGTAACATTGTGTTTGCTGGGAAAATTTCAGAAATATAAAAGTTTAAGATAAGTGCAATTTCAAATATATAGAAATTCTATATAAATTTGCCACTTAATGATTATTGAATTGACATATTTAAAGACATCTTTCGATTTTTATTACAAGCTAAACTTAATTTCCATTAGAGAAAATCCTCGGTAGATGTTACCGTCGCTTCTATCAATAACCCGAAATCTAATTCCGTAAGACTAGCTGCAAAATAAAAATTACACTTTAAAAATACTCTTAAGATAATATAATTAAATTTGAGAATGTCATTCAATTAAATCTCACCTTTTGCAGTAAGTAAATCCAAAAAGGTGTCTAATGGTGATAAACGATCTGCCGAAGGAAATGCAGCCAAACCTGACAATAATTTATTATGTTTATTATCGTAGAAATTATATTTATTAAAATATTATTCGTACATTCTACTCACTGTTATGATGATTGCGATGTTGTAAAGTTCGATTGCCGATTCGACTCTGAGATACTTCACCGCACAAAATATTAGCAGCATGTTCTCTGGCTCGTAACATTAAACTAACTGGATGCAGCCATTGATTTAAGAGTCTCTTTGCACGAGATCTTGGCAACAAGGACAACAACTTCAATTTCTGAACGACATTTTCTTTTGTATCACTGATATCTAAATGAAAGATCATCTATGTTAGAATGTAAATATATATTATTTATCTAGATTATACTTGAACAACTGTAGCAAAGATATAATTTTTACTGCATATGTACCAGCTAAAATAATCTTGGTGACATCTACTTGAAGTTCAAATACCGAACGTTCAATGTACTGTAGAAACATTGAGTATTTGAGAGTACGATAGCCGAGATAAGTAAAAAATGACGCGAATCCTTGTGGTGCTGGGAAAGCGATATTCTCTATGGCATATCTATATCGCTGTAAAAGCATAAACAACAACCATCGTCTCGCTTCATCCAATTGATCTCTGCAAAAGTAACATTACATGAAGACACAACGAGATAAATACTCAATAAATTTTATTTTAAAAAATGACACATCTACAAATTATAAATTTACGTTCATCTACATACAAGGTAAGTCGTAATCAATACGACGATATATATAAAATTACGCCAAAATAGAGACTGTCTTACATGAGACTAAAGCCACGTTCTTGTTCAATTCTTGGATCAACACCAGCTGCTCTGCAAAGTATTTGACATAATATACGCGACGCTTCCAATTGTGCAGCCACGTATCTCGTGGCCATGGCATGAACATGCAACGGTGTACAAGAACCTCGCGTGTGCATAATCGATGTGTGCGTGCCATTTTTTAGAAGATACATTGAAAGTTCCCGTAAATTAACAGACACAACGTGCTCTTGTTTTGAGGCGGTGCAACTTTCCGTCTCATTAAATGGTAAGCCTGAGTCCAACTTGATGTTTCGATTACCCATGAAATCTCCAAGTGGCATTGCAACAAATCTGTAATACATTATTATTTATTATTTGAATTGTCATTTATGAATTTAGTTATTATAAAAAAACATTTTTATGAAACAATAAAATAAATCTTATGTTAATTTTATAAGCAACTGTACAAATAATATATATAAGTTACAGATAAGTTATATACAGATAAATATATATTTCTTTGTCTAAAAGAACACAAACAAATAGGACAAATTTGCATTACGTTAGCATGCAATTAGTTATACGGAATTAGCATGAGAAATGTTATTACCCTCCACTTGGAGACATTGGAGTGTTGCATCTGGACAATGCTTCTGGTTGATAACAAGCTAAAGAAACTAACAGTTTCTCCGCAATATGACTAGGTCTGAATCTCAGTTTATCACTACCATTTTTACTCAATTGATCCCACAGTCTAGTCCATAAATCACTACGATAAGGAACGAGTCTTTGCTGCGGCGAAAGTAACATTACTGATGTGTTCCAGAGTTTCTCGTGACTCAGCGTGATATCCAAATCATTCATTTTTATATCGAAAGTCATATAATCTCCTACGGTAGTAACAGGCAATAGAGATAGCAAGGGGACAGTATCCGCGAGAAGATTCTTTTGCACTAAAGCGTAAGAGTTGCCTATAAGAATCTCCTGCATATAGCGCGGGATGTCCAATGAGCGCGGCTTCTCCGCGATGATGGACATTAACTCCGTGAGAACTTCCACGTCGTTTTTGTGACAGAGAAAATAATGAAGTATCCCCAAGCGGACTTCTACCGAGCTCTCTTTGCGGAAAACCTCGATGAGAAAGTCCGGAGGAATCGTCAACTGTACGAGGTCCAAAGTAGGCAAATCTATCGTCAGTATGCTCGTGTTAGAATTTGCGAGACTATTTCCATCTAAACTACTGTTCTTGCTATCTAGATTATTGAGATGAGAATTCCTTCTTGTTCCTTTGTTAGTGTTATCTAAGTCGAGTAACGGTACCAGATAAGAGACGCGGGATGGAATTGATGGTGGTGGACTGCACAGTATGTGGCAGCAGGGCTCGTGGTTCACACCGATCTCGAGAAGATGCGCGAACAGTCCCGGCACGAACACGATCATATGATGGCTCTCGTAGATCGCAAAAGTCGGCCTCATCAGCTTGGCGCGTGACCATAATATACCTGGTATAACGCAATGAATCACACAACTGTGATGCAGCAGCGTCACTGAATACGCAAAATGCACCGTATTGGATTCATTCAAAGAATTAAGTACATGCTGCGGTGGCTGTACAGGCCGGTAAAGATAGTAGTGACAAACACAGACCATCCCCTTGGTGTCCGACACCACTATGAGATCTAGGGAACAATCGTGGACTCGCAGAGGTATCACGTCATCTTCATAAGTTCCGCAATTAGAGGACGGTGACAGTAGCGGTAAGTTTAATGGGATATTCAGCTAAAAAGATACAATAAGTTTTACGCTAATACGACGCCATGCATTATGCTACAAAGTTTAGCAAGCACACAAGATATACTAAAATTACTCGCTATATTAATCAATTTAGCACATTATCTATATAGACTATTAGTAACAATTACATGGATTAATTACATTAATAGTTTAGATAGATATTCTTGTCGTTCTTATTATCAAATGCTTACCACTGTTTCATGGGGTAAGTCATCATGAAACTGAAGACCACTGAGGGTCGGTTTCGAAGACTTGGAATTATTTTCATCTTCATTTTCGGTGACCACACTCGCGGGAATTCGTCGATGATGTATATGATAAAGAACTTGATTAATCATGTCCCATTGAGCCCATATAAACGTTTTTACAAGTATTTCGGATTTCAATTCCTTTATCGATCTGGAGTGACTTACAGATGTATCAAATTGAGCAGTATATGTAAGAATACCTTAAAATAATTAAATAAATTGCAAAGATATGTCTATGATTATAAATAAAATAAATGTCTCAATTATATATTTTAATTTTGTATTTTTAAATTCTATTTTTAGAAATAAAGATAATAAAATTACAATAGTAACAAAACTATAATGAGACTCTATTTACATTCGTGATGTATCAGCACTAGAAATTTATCCACACCCAGTTGCTCCTTTTCTCTGTACAAAAATTGTATCCGTATTTGTTTAGATCTCTCTATCTCCAGATCGTGCACTTTGGTATCATCGGTAGTTAACTCCACAATGAATACTCTATAAAATTCTCCATAGGACTCATGCTCTGAACAGCGATCTTCCGGAAGATCTATCCCCAGACAATTCTTCTGTTTTGTTACGTATCCCATTAGAGTATGATTTTGATTGACCGTAACTTGAACAATATTCAATACCTCGGAAAAGCGATGCAATACCTGAATTCAATCAACATAAAAAAAATATCTATATGGCAAAAGATTCTTTTTTTCGTGGTTCTCACCTGTAATTTATTATCAATCTGGTCGTAACGACCTACTACAGTACACAATGTGTACACATTGTTCCTCTCTGATTCCTCCACCCATCCAATAAGTATCGAGCCATCTTTCTCTTGTCCAAGTAGCTTCCATTGTTCGGCTGAGGAAACAAAGAGCGTTATCTTTTTCCCTAATAAACAATCTTAATATGACGTTATATAATTGTATTGTTGAGCGGAAAATTACAGTTAACAGTTATGTAGCTTTATGTTTGCTGGGAATTTACATTGATGACTTAAAATTATCTGTTGCACTACAAATATCTTACATAATTTATCTTAAGACATTATTTTCATGTATACATGAATGTGCAAAATAATTTTATACAGATAAGCCAAACACAAGATAAAATTGATGCATTCCAATATCATTTCCTATTTAATAAATTAACAATCTCTCGACAGTTACCTGTGTTGACGTTTTCCGACAGAAGCAAACATAATTTCGCTGCAAGGTTCTCTATCATATCTATTAGAAACAACAATTCCCGAATAATTTATGTTCCTTCAATTGATTCACGATTCAATAGCGATTGCAAACGCTCCTCTTTTTGATGCTTCTGTCCGCTCCGAACCTTTCTTGTCGTCTGCTCGCCGAACGAAACCGAGTGACGCCGAATCATCATGAAAATTTGCCTTAATTGTTTGGAACCTTGAGATCACGAGATCGAGTGAATTAACAGCGTAGATTGTCAATCAAAATTAATCTAGCAATTTTGTTTATACGGTTTTATCTAAAACAGAAAAAGAAAGAATAAATTGAAAGATTAATTAAAGATCAAGTTAAACGAGACTGATCGAACTCTTGTCGGAGCAGCCGGTTCTGAGAGTATTTACTCCTTCCTTTCTCCCTCTCTCCTTCAGATTTCAGAAACGCATTTTTCTTCTCCGGACTGGAGTCCGGTCTGCTCCTGCTCGGTTTAGTCGATCGTGAATCTTCTGGTTGCACTCATACGGCTTTCGAAGGAAAAAATGGTTACCGGACGTGCGTTGCATTTTGTATTCAAGATACCGGATCGCGGATTGACAGCGAAGTTTTATCGAGAGATTCTCGGGATGAAGGTAACTATAATTGTTTTCTTTATCGCGCGATTGGACTTGTTGATTATTGAATTATATGTCTCTGCAGGTTTTGAGACACGAGGAATTCTCGGACGGATGCGAGGCTGCGTGCAACGGGTGAGTAATCGCTCGTGACTTGTCAATGTGATGCAATAACAATTTCTCATGATAATGCAATGATCATTTATTTTTCATGCGCTCGACAAACAACGAGAAAAAGAGAATTTTTATTTTTGTATTAATTATTCATACAATATAAAATATAACAATAAATAAAAATATGTACTTTTTGATATTTACTTGTATATTTTTTAATTAAAATGGTTTTGTTTTTTAAGTTTTTGTTCTAATATGATACGTATCAAGTGAATCTGATTGCAATCTGTTTATATATATATATATATATATATATTTTTGCACAACTTATTTAATCTACAATATAATTTATTTTGTGTCATATCTATCTCTTTTTTAACAAAAGATATATATAATAGATTTTATTATCAAATACATTACATTGCTTATTGTATAAAACATTTGAAGTATATATTACAATGCTTTTATATGCACAATATTATATAGTAAAATTCTTCTACAGACCCTATGCAAATCGTTGGAGCAAAACGATGATAGGATATGGTCCCGAAGACACACATTTTGTCATTGAGTTGACATATAATTATGGGATTAAAGAATATGAAACTGGAAACGATTTTAAAGGTATAACTATACGTTCGAAAGACGTGATTGAAAGAGCACGAGCTAACAGCTGGCCGATGCAAGAAGAAAATGGAAAATTCGTGATGCAAGCACCTGGTGGATATAAATATTACATTGTTAATGAGCAACTTCCTGCTAACAGTGGTAAATACAAAGTTAATCAGAGTCTACATTCTTAATAACTTTATTAATGATATAAATCAATTTGTGATGTTGCAGTAACTCTTTAACAATGAAACTTACAGGATATATATATATATATATATATATATATATATATATATATATATATACAGAGTGGGTGCTCAAGCTATTAGAACGTCTTGAAAATTTTGTTTGGGCTTATATTCAATGTGATATTTATTAGACTAGAATGTAGAATACATAGATGAAACGTAAAAGATTTGTTTATTGGAATGTCCTTTTTAATAATTAGTTATAATTTTTATAATAAAGTTATATAATAGACTCCCAATCCGAGAATAGATGAAAATTTTGCGAGCGTTCTAATAGCGTGAGCACCCACTGTATATATATATATATATATATATATAGTCAAAATCATGGAAAAAAAAATTATGATATAATTTTTAACAAAACTATTATTTTTTTGTAATATATTGAATGTTTCAAACAGATCCAGTAGAAAAAGTTACTCTATCCAGCTCCAATCTTGAACGTACCATTGCCTATTGGAAAGATATTTTGGGATTAAAAATATTTGATAGAAAAGATAAAAGCGTATTGATGGGCTATAGTAAAGATCAAGCCAAACTTGAATTTGAAGATATTGGTGAGTATATACATAATATCTAATTTATTTTAATTTTTCATCAATGTATGATTGCTGACTAAGTATTTAATATTATTTGCTATTAATGGATTATGAATGCTATCAATGAATTTTGTACCAGGCACTGAAGTTGATCATGCAAAAGCATATGGGCGTATCGCTTTCTCGGTACCATTTTCAGAACAACCTGCGATCCAAAAGGCTATTAAAGAAAGTGGAAATAAAATCTTAACTGATCTGATAACTCTAGATACACCGGGAAAAGCTTCTGTAAGAGTTATCATTCTTGCTGATCCAGTAAGTATTTGCGATACGTAAAACAAAACACCATGCAGTCGCATTTTATAAATTTCATTGTGGCTATTTTCCAGGATGGGCACGAGATCTGTTTTGTAGACGATGAAGGATTTAGACAACTCTCAGTTCCAGATTATCCGAGTGAAGCAATTTTAAATAGATATATCGAAAAAGAAGCAAGAGATAATGCGTGAAAAATTACTTATCTACCGTTGAAGTATTATTTGTAATTTAATAATATTAAGTATAGACATTAATGGTGATGGAATGCTAAATGTAAAAATTATAATTATACTTATACTGATACTTAAGTGATGCAAGACATTTAAATAAAAATATGTAAATATGCAAATAAAAATATTCTCATTGTTTTGTAAAAATGTTTTGTAAAAATTAATATTATTTTTTGTATCAAATTGTATAAAATTAAATATTATGTATGTGTATATTTATATTCACATATTTATTATCAAATTTAATTTTTTTTTAATTTTACGCATAAATCTATAGCATTAAAATTTTTAATTCAGTTGCAAATCTTGTATTAGTAGAAATCCTGATTTTCACAATCTTTTCATCGAAATAAAAGATGCTGATGCTTAGAAAGAAACGATAATTCTCATGATATTAGTGTTTATAAGCTGTATTTATACCGAAAGCATTTAAGTGTATTGAGTGGTCAATAGGTCAATAACGTAATCTTTTCTTTGTGCCTATATCATTACCGAGAAAGACGCAATATACTAAAGAAAAAAGGCTGATAAACATATATATATTTATCATCCCATAGCCATCGAACATACTAGTTTCTTCAAATCAGTATAAGACTGTCGACGTTTCCATACGAGATGAACATTCGAATTTTGCTATTTCTCTTTCTCCTAACGTTTTTCATAACCAGTAAGTATGAATATATATAGTAAAATTTTGTATAAAAAATTACTTTAGATATTATTTTATATAAATCATTTCTTTAAATGTTGACGTTATCGAGATTAAACTTTTACAAGTAATGTTATTTTATTATATCAATGAATATTTTCAATATTATTTTAAATAATTTTTGACTGTCTAACAATTTTTTGATTTATCTTAAATTAACTTTTTAACTGTGTCAACGGAAAAAAAAATAATTTTGCGTGAATTTATTAGACATAAATCTTTATTTTTAGATGACGTAAGTGCAGGAAAATATGGATCCTCGCGAGGTTCTTCTAGATCTGGTTCAAGTTCCAGTCGTGGACGCGGAAGTTCGTCAGGCAGTCATACAACGGGTTCAAGAAATTATGGAAGTTCATCAAGTGGACATGGACACACAACAGGTTCAAGCTCGAACTATGGAAGTTCATCAGGCGGACACACGATGGGATCAAACCCGTCTGAAACTTTATCAAGTCAGTATATGATATGATCATAATATGTTAATGATATTATTTGTTCTCTCCCTGTAGTTACAATAGAATTATATGTTTTATTCTTGTTTCTTGTCTAGGACAAACTTCGCATCAGCAAAATAAAGATGCATCCATGACTTTCTTACACGCTGAAGGAGGAGGCGCTACACGACCCTGTAAGTACGACAAGTTGCAAATAGCTGTTTATTTTTTATTGAATTTAATATGAATACTTTTTGTTTGTGCGAAGCTCAAACTAATTCTGTACAATCTGGTCGACCATCACCATCACATGGCAATACAGGTATTATTATCATTGATTATCTTATTATTTTCAGTTAAAATGTACATTATAAGAAAGAAAAAATTATTTTCAAATGTTATGTTCAAATATTATCTTTAATATCTTTTTTACTTTACATCTGTTTTTACTTGTTTATTTTTTTGTCTTGTCGTTTTCATTTGTTTATCGTTTTTATTGTATAAAAAATAATATATTCTTTTGCATTTTTCTATAAGGAACTTATCCTGAGAATCATGGAATAGGTTTTGCAACAGAGAATAAACAAAATTTGGCACCATACAATCCATCAACTAATCATTTGTCAAAATCCACTGTGGTACCTTCGCAAAGTCATGGTATATTTTAACATTTTTAGCAAGAAAATTTATACATTTAAATTCTTGAAATTTAAGACTTTTAAGAAATTTGAGAAATGATAATTGTCAATTATAATTATTGATTATGACAGAAAATTAACATAAATTAAAAGATTGAACGTTTTCTAAGAAATGTAAACAATTTAAACATAATTAAAAATTAGAATATACAATTTTCTTACAGCTCCAACTTCTTTCGGCCAACCAAACGCACCTTACAACCCGTCACAAGGAACTGCACCTAACAATCCTTCATGGAGTAATCCGCATTTCAATCCGAGCCAATCTTACGTACCAGGCCCCACTTCTAACATCGGCTTCAAAGATCATCTGCGTCCAACTTCGATGCCCGTTCCTTCCGCACCTTATTCGCATTCTCCTTATCCTACTTCTGGTTTTAATCCACACCCTCCCTCTTATCGCGGTCATCCTTTTCGTCATTCGAATCAATCTCATATTACATCATATAATCCCAGTTATTCTGTTCCCAGTCAAACGTTTGGACATCCTTCCAGTTACCCAGCACATATTCCGCCACCTGTACCAGGTACATTCGGAAATCCTTATTCTACTCATCCTATTGGCGGAACATACGGCGCGGCTGGACACAGCTATTATCCTCAGCAACACGTCCTGGCGCAGCCAGCAGCACAACCGTACATACCTGGACAAACGGTCATAATGGTTCCCGGTCAGCAAGACAGCGGTCGAGGTCTAGGTCAAATGGTGAAAGAGGCACTTGTGTTCTCCACAATTAATGCCGGTGTGAATAGGCTGATAAATCCGCATCATCATTACGACAGTAATCCGAGCAGTGGCACCAGTACTAGCGAAACGCACATAACTTATAATAATCATTATTTTAATACTGCTCCTGCGGGCAGTGTTTCTCCGGCTTCACTAAATGTACCTCAGGGAAATGTTCCTGTTGCGTATCCTGCCAATCCAAATCCAGCGAATCTAAATCCGATAAACAATCCAGCTATTAATCCAGGCGTATCAATTCCTACAATTGTCAGCAACGGTAGCACAACATATCCAGTTGGCGGTTCTTTTGTAAACACAATGGGTACAGCCAACAATGTGGCAGCTCCTCCAATTGCGACTTCTAATGAATCTTCTGCTGGCAATACAGCGAATAATCAAGGAACAACTATTTATTCTCCGCAGTATAAAATCTCGGATGACGATCTATTGACGTTGACCGAAGAATTATTCAAAAAACAAGAAGTAAATATATCCAAGTATTTGATGTTACATCTTCAGAGTAAATCGGAGAACGTAACCGATGCAGCTAAAGGACCGTAAGTTTTAAATCAGTCCAAATGATTATTCTTGTCTTATTTACACTACATTTTTCGTTTCTAGATTAATTTACGTGCAAGAAGAGGCATACGATTATCCAACAATCTTAGCTATTCGAGCACTCTACGACAATTACGAACACAATTCCACTGTGAAGGAGACTCGTACACTGGAAAAGCAAAAGAAAGAGGATCTCCTGTTAGATGTATTCTTGAACACGAACGTAATGGCTAAAACTATGCGATGGTTATCAGATCGAGGTTTCATCGAGCCCGATGATTTCGAGTGGAAGGACACTTTGCGGCATATCTGGTTTAACACATTTGACGGTGCCACCTCAGGATTCGAACGAGTGTTTACATCCGAAAGATATGGTACGGAACTTCTTGGAGTGCAGGACTGGATCTATTTTAATTATCAAGAATCGAAGGAACGTATCGATTACATGGGATACGTTGATACCATGAAGCTTAGCGACGTGAGTCATATTATATAATACAGATGCAATATATAAGATATTGTGTCTTAATGTCATGCACGAAAAGAACAGAAAAATATATCACACGTTTTCACACGTAAAATTATCACACGTAAAATTATAAGTTATAAGTTATCTTATTCGTTTTTCGCAGGGAATTTCATTAGTGAAATTGAATTTCCAAATGGATGGTATTATTAGACCGAACACAACGATATTCGTGGGCACGCTTCCTGAACTCGAGATGTCTTTATACACGATATGTTTTTACTCTAGACCGAATAATCTATGTCCTGTTTCACTTGGCGGAAACAAGTTTAACATTTTCACGCATTCATTTAGATATTACGGAAAAGATCTCATAGATCTTGCGCTTCCTATTTTTTAATTCTGTATTATATGAATAAATTCTCGGATTATAATAATATAAATTATAAAAATACACGATGTGAGCGTAATTTTAATAGAAAATATTAAATGCTAATGTAAAAATAATTGTAATATGATATGATGAATTAATTAATGACTTTTTTGATATTTATTCTTGTAATACAACAAATCTTGTTACAACAATAAGAAATATATATTGCATTTTATTTAGAAATTTTTTGTGGCTTTATAATAAATATAGTAATACTTTTTGTGTGATACACAATAATGTATTAATTTTTATAATTAAACAATACTTCTCTCTGTCGTTACAACATTTAACAAACATTTAACAATTGTAATTTTATATTGAAATTTTATATTGAAAAGTGCGATTGTTTCATTTACTTCAGCGATGCAGTCCTCTTCAAAGATGCAAAATTCAATTTTTTCTGAAATTTGTAATATAATATTAGTAAAATAAATTTTAATATATACAAGATGTCCTATTTTAATTTACTCCCCAATAAAAGCTTTTTTATTTTTGATTGTAGAAAAAATGCTTTTTACAAAAGTTGTTTAATTTGAAAAAGGACATGATTTTAATGTGTTAATTGTAGATTGTCGTTTTCAAACAATTTTAAAGATGACTAATTTCTTAACTTGATTTTTCCTTGAGAAATAAATGTTATTGAGAAATAGATGAGGCTTTCAAGACATCTCCTCAAAAATTGTCTTTTGTATAAACCGTTTCAGAAATATGAAGCTTCAAAGTTTACAATCCTTGTCAAAATGTTGGGGAATGGTTTTGCTCTACTGTTGCCAGCGTCAGAATTATTTTCTTTTGGGCCAGTCTTCTTCCTGTTACGCTTTAAATGACACTGTCGAGTCCGAGAAGTAATTATTTGGAAAACGACATATGACTCATGTCAGAATCATATGTTCTTCTTCAAACCAAACAACTTTTGTCTAAAACGTTTTTTTTTTCTATCAAAAATAAAGAAGTTTTTGAGGAGGATAAATTAAAATGTGGGATATCCTATATATACAATCTAATATTTTTTCCAAATATATTAAATTTAATAGATCTCATTTCAAAAGTAAATTATTTTAAGATTTTATTACAAAAATAAATCTAACAAATAAACCTTGTAAAAAGATGAGCAAAAATAATATTTTGTAAATTTTTATTAAGGAGAGGGAAATTGTGTCTTAAATTAAGTCTCATGTTAAAGAAATCGTACATAAATCCGAGAAAGCGCGAGAAATCTCAAGTATACTGGAATATACTGAAATACCGTATGGCCAGTCTTTGAATATTCTTTAACTAATACTCCAGATTTTATAAAGTTTTAAATAATTGTTCAAACGATCGTGTTAAAAAATCGAAATATTATTAAATTAATGTTTCAAATTGCATATTGTATAATTAAATTAAATAATTCGAAATAATTGCAACTCTGTAAACGCAGAGGATCAGCGGAAAGAGAAAGCCTACAAAGCATGAATCACTCAATGTTACGGGCGATGGTCACCGTCTAGGCCGTTCAGCATGAGGTCGAACGTTAGTAGCACGTCGACTGCGTGAGCAAACAGTGCGTGTCAGAGATTTCTTCGAATTTTTAACCGATCGAGACAAATCAGCAGAAGCGAGGCGGGCAACAACGAATATGAAAATCAGGACGTGCCTGATCACCGTGATTGTGATTTTATTTATTTTCGGTAATCGCATATGTTATTCCTAAATAGATATTATATTACTGTAGGTTATACTAAGGTGTTGTTAAATTAATGTGAAGTTTGTGCACGTGAGAAATATCAGATTTACACAAGATGCTCTTAAATTTGCATGAAGTGAGATATTTTGTGAAATCAATAGTGAAATATTTCGCTTAATCAAGAGTTGATTTTAAAATAATTTTATTAAAACTTTACGGATGTTTCGACGTTAATTATCTTAATAACTTCAAATTCTGTTCAAACAAGCTTTAGAATACTTCCAAATTTATGCGAAATACTTCAGCAAATACTTTACGTGATCAAAAATTGATTTTTAATAAAAGAATTTTGTTCAGATTTTACAGATTTTAATTCAATATTAATTGATAACTAAACTTTAAAAAAAAATTCTATCTAAGCGAACTTTTCCTTGGAAGTTTGCGTTACGTATTAACACGGAAACACAGCTCGCGGAAATTCATTTACTTCTAACTATCTATAATTCACGAATTACTAGAGTTAAATTTGTAGCTCAAGAATTATTGGCAATTGAGGAAACATAATTTCCAGATTAGTCAGAAAATCTCTGTGTACAACAGATATTGTGCGAATTTGAAAAAACCAGTTATTGCATCATTAAAAACATGATAAAAGATATGTTTAATTCATTGAACAATTTGACGTGAGACATTTATAAAATAAAAAACCTATGACATATGTGTGTGTGTATGAAAGAGTAACGTAAACCGAACATATGTCGGATCTTTACGACGCATACAATTTATATTTTTTAATTTGTTCGTGCTATTTAGAAACATCTATTAGAAAGTTTAGAATATGCATGAAAATGAAATGGATAGATAATGGATCAGCTGTTTAATTAGACGGAAAGTAAGAAAATGAAGAAAATATTCTGAAGTCACGTAAGATTTACGTAAAACATTGATAAATTGACTAACAAATATAGACTGCGTAATAAATTAAATCAGTAGAACAAATTGCTCTTCCATGTACTCATACGTCACGCTATCAATGTATACTCCTCGATGGGTATTATTCACTTGACGGCGTTTACCATAATTGTATTACTGCGTTCGTCATACTAAATTGGAGATTCTCATCAAAAGTCACGTACAAAAATTGTTTCAAAATGCATTTGTTAAATTTTATGTTGCGTATATAATTTTAAAAAAAATTTGTACGAACTTTCGTAACTGTTTTTTATAAGGATTGCAAAAAATTATATTAAATCGAGACATCGTATGTAATTTTTAAATACCGTATATCGATATTAAATTATTAATTATTAATGAAACATGCATATTAATACCGTTCTCATTATGAGAACTTAAAATATGTGTGTGGATTTGATCTAATATATCTATATCTTCCGTACAATGTAGGTGCGAACTCTCACATTCAGCGCAATACATAATATTGAGCCAACGAGTGGACGAGCAATTGCCCCGCTATATTATATAATAATCTGTTGAAGAACAATAGGCCTGGCAATTTGCACCGGTGTCGAATCGCGAGAATAAAAGAGGACACCAGGTTGCATAGATTGTTTGATAGTCACTCAATCAATGTATTGTAATGCAGAAATCTACCTCACATCTCCATTCATTCTAACATGATCCTCTTGATAATTTTTATTGAAAAGAATTTAGAGAATTTGGAGAATATTCTAAATTTTTATAAGGGATACAAATTTATTTGCACATCTCAGCATAGACTAAAATTATATTTTTAGCTAGCTTTCTTTCATGAGGTGACATAAAATTAATTTAATTTTTAAGTAAAATTTTAATATTTAATTTTAAGTAATATTTAAGCAATATACAAAAACAAATAAATCGACGCTCTTAATTACATAATAATTAATCATATAATTGCGTTAACTGACACTAGACGTATGCAAATTCACAAATTCAAAAGACACAGTTAAATGTTGGAAGATTATTGCACACATGATAAATTGCATGTATAATATTGTGCTTACAGCAGACACAGACGGTCGTAAAACCAGTGGACGAAGGAGCARTGGAGGATGGGGCTCCTCCTCCTCTCGGCAAAGAACTTCTACGAGAACAACTCACCGACCCTCACAGACAGGTACGTATAATAACGTTAATTGTAATTTATCATTAAAATATTTGTATTATTATTTCTACGTTTTGTTATTATTATTATATTATATCTATTGTGACATTTTTTTAAATTTTCATTCAAATTAGATTCGTCGATTCTTTCAATATATATATATATATATTGCACCACATTGCTCAATGTACACATATTGTTATCAATGAAAAAATTCCCAGTTACATCGCAAAAGTCAATTGTAAAAGATCATCTAATCAAGCTTCTTTTCATAATCATCTCACGGAATTGCGCCGTTGTTGCACACATTTATGTATCTGCGTCAGATCTCTTACAAATTCGATGAGTCACGGCTTCATATGGCAACAGCCTTCTACGGCTTCGCATGTTTCGTATCTAATAACATCTGATTTGCAGGCTCAAGCCCGGGTAAAATAGGATGGAACGTACCACCGAGCAGCAACAATAAAGCACCCGGGACCAGTAATGTCAAACCTCCGGTATCCGAACAAGCTTCCAAGACTAGCGCAACGAATGTGCAATCAGGATATCCAGCAAATAATCCGCCACCATACAGTCCATCGGGTATATTAATTTTTCTTTCGTATTTTAAAATAGGGAATAAAACTAGTGTAATATCGATCGTCTAAATTTCGACGATACACTCGAGAATAAAATCCCTATGTCTTTTTGCATTTGCAATTTGGAAGATCAGTTGCTAAAATTATATCTTAGTAAAGTATCTTTCTAAAATTAAAATTACAATATTTGTCCTCTTATAAAGTTACTCTTATCTTCTTGTCTCCCTTAAAATCTCAATCTCTTCGTATAACTGCAAAGATTATAATTTTCATAAAGTATATAATTCGAATCTTTTCAATGACGGTTCCCAGGCGGATATCCTCGGCAACCCGCCAACAATCCTTATGCCGGCGGCACGGGATACAACCAGGGTTACCCGTCCTACAACTCGAATCCATCGTATCCCGGTTACGGTGGTCACTCGCCATACGGTCAGGCTTACAATCCGTCTATGCATAATGCGCCGCCGGCCTACAGTCCCTACGGCGGGCATTCCTACGGCGGACAGCAATCGTTCGGTCAACCGTCCTACGCCCAACCGTCTTACGCCCAACCGTCCTACGTTCAACCGGCTATCGCACAAGCGCCGGCGCTCACTGTCCTGCAGCCGAGCCGACCTGGTATCGGCCAGCTGGCCAAGGAAGCGCTGGTTTACTCCAGCGTAAGCGCCGGTGTGAGTGCGGCCGTAAACAGATTGTTACCGGGTGGCATCTACGGCAGAAGTCCGGGATACGACAGCGGCAGCAGCGGCGGCGGCGGTGGTAGTCGCACTGAGATTACATATAATAATTATTATTACAATCAGTCGGCTCCGGCTAACGGGGAAGCGCCGGCGGCGCCTGCGAACGGTGCGCCCGCCAACTCCAACGCGCCCGTCAACTCCAACGTGCCCAGCCCTGCGACACCGGTTCAGCCGCCACCGGAAGCGGATAAAAAGGCTGAAGCTAACGCGCCTAGCGATGCCAACGCGCCCAGCCCTGCGACACCGGTTCAGCCGAATTATCCGATTTCTAACGACGAGGTGAAGAAGCTGGCGGAAAGTCTCTTCGAGGCGGATAAGAACAACGCGTACAAATATATCACTGTGAATCTGCAGGGTGAGACGAAGGAAGATAGTACCGCGGATGACGCTCCTCTGCCGTAAGTCACTACTTACTTAGAAGTTTGACTGACTCGTGTTATCTTCTCGGAATAAAATAATTGGATTAAATAATTCCGTGCGTCAAGAGTTTCATTGACCTTGTCTTGATAATTTCAGCCTACTGGACGTCAAACCGGAAGCGTATGAAATCCCGACGATTAAAAGCGTGCTGGCGTTGCATGATAATTATGAGATAGATGTTAAAATGAAAGAGACCGTCACGCCCGATGAGCGTAAGGAGGAAACGGAGCTGCTCGACAGGTTTTTGGAGACTGACGTGTTTAAAACGGCGATGAAATTCCTGGTCGACAAAGAATTCATTCTGAATGACGAGTATGAATTTAAGGACACTCTGAGACGTATCTGGTTCTCGCAGTTCCAGCGAGTCGAGGGAGAGCCGTCTAGTTCCGGTTTCGAGGCGGTGTTCGTCGCAGAGAAACTCGACTCCTACATGATCGGGCCGCAGAATTGGATTTACTTCGCTCAACAAGAGGCGCAGAAGAATCTCGACTATCGCGGATACATAAAGGACGTCAAACTAGCGGACGTAAGCAACGCCACGCTCACGTATTTGATAATTTATTATCTTATCTTTCTTATCTTATAATTTTTTATCTTCGCAGAAGGGAGAAGCTATCAAGATACGTTCGGCGTACAATGTACCAGATACGAAACATTCGGTCACGACCCTTCTCGTCGGTCTCTCACCCGAATTGGAGATGGCTCTTTACACAGTATGCTTCTACCTGCGTCCAAACGACGTTTGTCCGATTTCATTGGGCGGAAAGGATGTCAACCTCGTTTCTACCAGATTCAACTACTTCGGCAAAGATATTCTGATCGCCGGTTTTATCGCGGGATGAAATTCAGATTAGAGCCAAAGCCCTTTTGAGATTCTTTATAAGTTATGTAATTAAAAATTTCAGTAGATGTCGAAGAAAAACGTTTGGACAAATCTTATATTAAAATAACTCATAAAAAAAATTTTTGTATTTACATACTGCTTTTAGTTCATATATATATTCAACATGTACATTTATCTAGCATGATATTTTAAGGCAAATTTCGTGCTTTTATTCATTCATGTATCGATTATGTACTAGCGAAGAAGAAATCATGCGAGATCTCTCTTTTTTTCATCAATCACTTATAAACTTATCTCTACTGTAATAAAATATCAAAAGGGATACAACTATAATGCATACCTTAGGTATCCTGGCACTCCTTTTTCCTAATTCCGAAAATTCTATCACAGGTATTATAGTTGGTCGTCCGTGTGCGCATCGATTGGGAAATTTCGTATGCTCTAATAATTTTATAAGATTCGTACACTGTTCCAAAGTTAGCTTATCGCCGAATTTAATAGCACCTAAAAAAGTTCCGAAGTTAGTAAAGGAAAAAGAAAGTTAGTAAAATAGTTACAGATAAATCTGGAACGTTTCGAAATATAGTTATTTTTGACGTAATTAACAATGCATATAAATCTTTAATGTAACAATAACTATTATATATAATTGTATGTAACAATTATATATATTTTATGAAGCAATCTGATGAGTACCATGACAAGCCTCGGATGCTATAGCATTATGAATAGTTAACGGTAATACGTTCGCTTGACTTGTTGTATTACAATTTTTTAATACATCGTTTAATAAACCATGGATTTTTGATAATATTTTTTCGCTATTGCAGGGATCACTATTTGTAATCAAACATTGCGGTATTGTGCGTATTAATAGTGTATTTTCCTTTGACGATCCCAAACTTATGCCGTATTTTCTCAACAAAATTTTATTGCGCAAGAATAAATTGCACATCTCTGTAGGAAATTTCATAGATAGAGGATCCCGCAAATTAACAGAGAGCAATTCCTCCTGTACCTTGTGTTCTAAACAATAATAACAATAAATGAACATTTAAAAAAAGACTTATTATTAGTGCAATATGTATCACATATATCTTTATATTTATATAATTAAAAAATTAATTTATTTAATATCTTATTTATAATTTTTAAATAAGCATTTAGCTAAAAAAAAACATTTTTCTTATCAGAAAAGAATATATTGTAATTATTTACTAAGAAGTAAATTTTCATAACGTATTCTTTCATGGATGGCATGTTGATCGATCATTAATAGAATTTTCATTTCATTGTACGTCATCCACGCAGCGATAAATTCATCATTAACTTGATTAATGATCTACAAGAAAAATATATTTATCAAAATATTTCAAAATAATTTGTTTTAAAGGTTTACGTTTAAAAATAATTTGTTTTAAAGGTTTACGTACTTTTATACATTTTAATGATGTTCGTGACAGTCTAAATTCACATAATTTTTGCTTTAACTTACAAGGATACACCGCTACTTGTTCATGTTGCCAGTTTTCTGCAACTGGAAATTCATAATATATTTATTTAATTAAATTATATTAAAAAAAATATATATATATATATATGCGCGCGCGCGTGTGTGTGTGTGTGTGTGTGTGTGTGTGTGTAGTCATTTATTATTCTATCTAAAAATTACTTACACGGAATCGTATCGTTAGGACTATTAAAGCATTTTACGTTTGTCAATTTAACATGACGATGCTGTAGAACACCGTACAATTTTCGTGGCAAAAAATCAAACTGATTGTTATATTCGGAAAATCGTTGCGAACGTAACATGCCATTTTCAGAAAATATATTATTTCTCGTAGGATATGTTTTATTATTTGTATAATAAGTCCAATTCGACCATTCAGAAAGAGGAGAAATCATGTTTACGAAGTCATTGTTATTGTTATCACGATAATTGTAAGTTTTATCGAATTTAGTAGAATGATCTGTTACGCCAAAATTCATAGAATTTGATTGCGTTTTATCAACATCGTTAGGCATCATCTTTATAGTTTTATCTTCATACAAGTTTGCACGTTTGACAGAAGCAACATCTATTTGGCATCGAATGCTATTTAATACATTGTTTCTCTTGTCTGTATAACAGCTGGCGGCTTCAATATTATCATCTGTATTATGCTGTTTATTAAGATAATTGGTTGATATAATTGTTGACGTAATTTTTTTTCTCTCAATCGTAACGATTTTGTTCTCCATAATCGAAGATGTAGCATTTTTACGTCCACTGATATCGTTGCTAAAAACAGTTTTTTCTGTCCTCAAATATATTTGTTTTAATACTTGCGTTTTACGTAAATAAGGGGTGAAACTGGTAGAAACTGTAAGTTCTGCGAGACACTTGAAGACGCAGTTTTTAATGGTATTTAATATCTTCTGAATATCATAGAACATGATGTACCTTTTTCCGTTCTCGTTAACAAACGTGAATTCTTTCTGTGAGAACGTAAGAAAAAACAGGATAAATATATTTTCGTCGTATGAATCGGACGTATTAGATTCCCGGTCGGAAAACAAGTCGAGCCTTTCCTTGAAGACAATCTTAATCAACTTCAGGATGAGAGGGCAACAGATCAACTTGTGATTTAAAAATATCCACTGCATCGCGTTTTTATTACACAATCCCACGTAACCGTAATAATTCGCGCTACATTCGGGATTGCATTGTATCGACCATACATTGCTCAATGACAGATCCTTCCCAAACAATGTTCTCAGGACTTCGACCGGGCTGTGCGGTTTCGCAATTCGCAGAACAACCTTCTTCCGTTCTTCGTCTCTAATCGAAAATGACACCTTGCGCATAAATATAAAAGAAACATTATGAAACAAATTATTTCGATTGATATAATCGCACAGTAAGTTAAAACGTACTTCTAACTTTGTGATAGCTATAGCTGCGATAAGAAAACAAATGGTGGATGTATTCCACTTTTTACGCGGCGGGATTTCGTGAAGTCCGTAGATGGACACCGTTGTGCCCTGCGAAGGTCTTTGTTCTATCTGCTTCAAATTGGACGCAAACCCCATCTCGAAGGCCTTTAAAAATAATGTAAAAGAGAGCCACTCTTAAAAAATTACAAATTATATATATATATATATACATCTTCATCTTTTTCAAAACTCTTAATTTAATATTAAATAATAAAATTTCTAGTTAAATTTAATGTTAAATTCAATGTATGTTCACTTTAAATTAATTTATTTTGATTAACAAATTTTATTTAAAGATAACTTATCGAGAAAGAAATGTCCTCATATTTATGCATTATTTTCACCTATATTAGCAAGTGATTTAATAATAAATTCATGATTATAAATAATACCTTCAGGAACGTCTCCTTAGAATATTGATGCCTCGAAGCAATCATAAAACGGTTGGATAGATGACGGATATTCACCAGATAGTTCAATTCAGGCAGTTTGTATACCTGTTGTTGATCTGCAGTTTCTGCGTCGTATTCCGCAATTCGTTTTAGCATGTCTTTCGTTATTCCGACGCCATTGTCAACAACTTGAATTTCGCGTTTTCCCGCATGAATTCTTATCGCGATTGCCGCGGCGTGCGCATTCAAAGAATTCGCTGTCTATAACGTTTTATATGTACGCCATCATTTGATTTTTTTACTTGATCAAAGTAGATATAAAATATATGGTGAACTGACGAGACATTGATGGGATATAACGTTTCTATTTTTCTTCATGGCGACCCGGATTAGAATGTGTAACTCAATAATTAAGATTGCGATTAAAATGCCGTAATAAACAATTCTCAATAAAAGAAAATACAATTAATTTAAGAATGTGATTAAAGCCCTAATAAATAATTTAGATTATCAAGCTGCGTAAACAATCGATTCTAAAATAGAGAATATTTTTTAAATAGCCATATTTGAAAACGCGTGGAATTTAAGAATATACTTGACGCCAGAAAAATAGAGATGTATATTTTCACGCAAATTATTTTTTTAGTATTAATGACGATTTACGTCCCTCACGTAACGAACAACTCGCGACTGATAGGAATTACATAATTGTGATGTAAAATGGCGTACCAGTTCTAAAACACATTGTTCGAAAGACGTGATATTTGACATTGTTAACGTTTGCACAATCGATCGTTCTGCGTTGTTCTGCATTGTTCCTCGAGCTCTGCAATGAGAAATGAAGTCAGGAAGTGGCCAACAAAAGCGTGTTGCTCCTCTCTTTTATCATGGCGCCGAAAATCACATGATCATAACGCTTGTTATCTACACTTTTTATATCTCTCACATCTCACAAAAACATAGAGAATAAAAATGCAAATATGTATATGAATAACACGTACAATAAATAAATATGTGTATAATAAATAGAAATTCTTTACATAAAAATATTATATAAATGTGCAAAATGTATGTACGTATGAATGACATAGTGTAGTCTTTAAAGTGCAAGTGAAATAAACAGATTACGATTTACAATGCAATCTCACAATCAGATCCGCATCATGGTGATGATCTGATTTAGTAAAAAATCAAATAGAGGGAAAAAAATAAGCGGCAATCAGTCGCGGATGTATTTATAAAAATCTCTTTATTCGTTTTTTTTCTTATTGCATCTACTAAAAAGTTCCTGCATTCATATCTCTTTCAAAATGCTATATAATCCTGGAAAAGAAGTATGGCTCTCTCTTTTTTTTTCTTTAATAACAAGTGCCAAGACCGCGATAACTTAATATTAACATTCGAGTAACTTTACACGGTTCCTCCGCCCCGTCCTCCCGGGTGCTCTAAGAGTATTTAATATAATTTATTTAACATTCGGCGAACGCGCGCGCGCGCGCGCGCGGCACAATTAGGAGAAACTTTAATCGTAACGATTAGAAGAATCCTGATAGCTTTAATAGAGATCTCGATAAAGTCGCTACCGATTTTATATCTTTTCTTAACAATCGTGCATCAACATAATAAACTCACGAACGGTCTTTGAAATTAGTATACTGTTAATTATGACCTAAAGAGACACTACAATGTTTCTTATTTTGTAGTTTAAATTACAATATTTTGGTACATGGAAACTTAACAAACACAGCGGATATAAAAATAGTTAAGTTGTATACATATATATGCGTATACACATATATACATATATATACATATGATACCAATTATAATTATATATAATATAATATGTAATATATAATTATATATTATTATTTATATTATATAATAATCTTATACACATATGTATATGTATATATGTATGTATGTATATATATGGTTTGTTTGCGTGTATGTATGTGTATATGTGTGTGGGTGTGTGTGTTTGTGTTAGATATAAAGTTTTATGTCTACGATACTAAAAATCGATTCCAGATCTCGGACAAAGAGAGAATTGCCCAATCGCATTAAACGATTCGGGCCAATACAATTGGTCAATTCTCTCTCTCAGACAGATTTCTAGCATTGTGAACACAAGACTTAAGCACGTGGAAACGTGGTACGAAGTATATTGCTCGTATTTCAATTCGGCAATTTTTGTGCTATTAATATATCTGCGCATCATTTACAACCAATGTAATATTTCCACTAATAAAAACATTAATTATTTACGCAAATTATGTAAAATAGTTATACCTGTAGCGAGATATATATGTATGTGTGTATATATTATATATATACATACACATATACATATAGATACTATCTGTTTGTTGTCCGTATCGCAGGCGCGACACTACCGTATCTCTCGATACACATACATATGTACATATATCATTATACATATACTTCGCTATAAATTTAATACAATTTGCATCACCCAGTGTTCCACGAGTCAAAAGTAAACCTAAGTCCAATAAATTTACTAAATATTTATTAGATGTCTCAAAATAAAAATTTATAATAGCTTAAATTCTCAATTCATGTTATATAAATAAATCAATTAAAACAAAGTAATGTTAAATATGATCAATGAATCTTAGTCCACATATATTTTAGACATGATATTTGTAGTGTTTTACAAAATTCGTTAAGAGACGAAAAAAGAGCAATTCTCATGTATTCTTTTAGTAATACATAAATAATTTAAAAAAGTAAATAAAAATTGTTTTTTGTATTTATTAACTATTAAGAAACACTGGTTGCACATAGCCCTTTTTTTCCTCATCAGATAAATTATTTATTTGCGTTATGTTTAAAAATGTAGATGTACAATTTCTCAATGAGAGTATATTCGTAAATATTATTTTTATAAAAAATTATATAAATTAACAGCATACTCTTTTCATTAGCAACGCTTTTCTCAATTTACACTTTTTCTTCAGATTACATCAGAGTAACAGAGAGTTTTTATTACAATTGAACATATTAAATATATTTAATATATCGCGAGCGCATATACTAGACATAATAATAATAAGAAATAATATAAAATACATGTTTCTTCTTTTAGAAAGCGAGTTTAGAAGAAGAGAATAGTTAAAATGTAATTTTCTAAATTAAAAGAGAAGCGAGCTTGGAAAAAGAAAATAGTTTAAATTTAATTTTCTAAATTAAAATCTATACATATATATTGACAAAAGCATGAAAGAGTCGAATTAAGAAGCTCGCTATATATAAGCATATTGTAATGAGTTTATTGTAAAATTATTGTAATAACAATCACATATCGAGTCATCTATCAACGAGATATAACACACATATTAAAATGATGAGACATAAATAATTTAGCGGCATCACCAAATATCTTGACGCTAGTATAGCGTTGAAAAATCATGTAACGTTAAAAATATATTTATATATATATATATATATATGTATAAATTGACGAATTATTATTCCTATAAATATCTTCTAAAATCTGCTGTGATAAATCAATCACTTAGAAACAAATTCGCGATTTATTCAACTTTAGGCACCAATGGTATGCAGACCCTGTCTTTGGTACATACGACCGATTCGATTTTTGTTCATATTTGAATAAAGAAGACGGACTATCACAGTCTTCTGCATCTGAATATACTTATTTCATAGCGATTTCATCGTATAGATACTTCGTCCTTACATTTTTCTCCGTTCGCATTAAACATACGAAGAATTTGTATTATTACATTTCGTTTATCTGTGTGATACAGTCCTAAAGCACATGTTCATTAACAAAAAAACTCAGTCTTCTTCCTTCTTCTCAGGTTTCAAGTCTACCATTGCATGGATCTCGTCAGGAGTATATCTGCAAAAGCAGAAACAAATTATATAATAATTAGCATATTATATCTTATATCTTAAATTTTCAATAAAGATTAATATTAAATGTTATTTTAAATTTGTAAAAAATAAAATTTAAAATTAAAATTTAAAATTTATTAAAATACATTATTTATAGTAGTATTTAAGAATAATGTATCTAAATTTATCTATATTTATTTAATAAGTTTATTTAAAATTTTTAAACAATTTCAATATATATACATTTATATTTACCCTAGTAGACTTTGTAAGTCGCATACAAAGCGATATACATATCGTTTGCCAGCAGTTTTATGTATAATGTTTTTGTCATAGTAATAGCGTAAGCCTCGGCTCAACTTCTCGTAGTTCATTTTGGGTTTGTTCTTGCGAATACCCCAACGGCGAGCAACCTCGTCCGGATCGGTCAATTTGAATTCCCAGCCGTCGCCGGTCCACGAGATGAAACCCTGACATGTTTTGTCAGTTAAGAGCTCCAGCAGAAATTGCCACAGCTGAATTGGACCTGATCCAGTGAAGCATGGTGGACCGCCACCTAAAAATATTCCATTTATATATTCAAAGATTTAATATCAAAATATACATTAAACAGTAAAACAAGTAGTAAATTATCTATCGTAAAAAAATCTAAGATATGATTTCATTTTTTATTTCTCTTTGCATCATAATAACTCATCTTGACAATAAATGTTTAGATTCGTAAGAAACAATATAAGATTGATCGAATAACTCACTGCTAGAGCATTCATCAAACAAAAAATCCCGGTTTGATTCTCAGAATTGTTATGTTACATACGACATTTTAAACATTTTTAACGGAAAAATATTTTATCAAAAACAAAATATCCGGAGTACGAATTTAATTCTAAAGTAATTGGAAATAAACAAATTATGTTACTACATTGTCTCTTGGATGACAGAAAATCTCCAATGACAACAAGAATATAAATGTACAAGAAAAAAATTAGCGAAAAACAATATATTATTGAATCGAAATTGAATTTACCTGGATAACCGGTGAGCAGTAACGGTTTTTGATCCGCATTATTGGCGATAGATGTGGGATGATGTGGATTGGAGGAATCTCGCGGCCCGAGCCCCGCAAGAAACGCGGGGTGATGAGGCAGATGATCCCCAAGTCCGACACTCCACTGATCACCGCCGACGCCGCCGCCTCCAGCACCGCTCCCGCTTCCGGGAACCGTTTGGAACGGCGTTGCATCGTACTGCCCGTATCCGCCGCTCTCACTGTAACCTTCGTGGTAGCGTCCTATCAAGCAAAAAAAATGTCATTTCAATATTAACGTGGTCCCAGTTACATGAATGTGCTGTGAAGAAAGGAAAAATTGCTACATATACATATCTATTAAATATATTCTGGATTTATTTGTCATATATATGGATATATATTACAATATTATAATACTAGATATGTATAATGCTAAAAATATAGATACATATGTAGATACATAGATATATAAATATATAGATATGATCTTTGGAAATTTTTCTTTTTCACTGATCTCAGTTCTTGTTTTTTTGGGAACTCCTATACGAACCTCGAGGATAATTCTTGAACGGTGACGGCTGATACTTGGGCTCGATGTGAATCCCACTTGCGCCGTAGAAGTCCGACGAGCTGTCTAAATTGTACGGATGCGGTGCCTGGTGATCTTGCGACAAGCTGTGATACTCGGACGCCTCATCGTATCCCGAATAATGCGCCGGCGTCATGTAACTCTCTGTCGCGGCGGTCGCGCTGACTCTCAAGTCGCTCTCGTTGCTACCTGCGCCGGCGAGTTCGCCCCCGCTGCTCAGGCCGCCGCCTTGAAGATGTTCGGCTATGTGGTGATTGCTGTAGTTCGCTACAATTTTTTTATTTTTGCAAATTACATTTTGAAGAGGCTTTTTTTACTAATAAAATTTAATAAAGATTCTTAATTAATAAAGATAATAATGACGTAATAACAATTGAAATGGTACAATATTTTAATAGAAATTAAACCATAGTTTTATGTGTAAGAATAAACAAGGATAATTTACATTATTATTTTAAAAGTAGTTTCGATAACCATCGTGTTTAGAAAAATTGCAAATATGAAATTTTGATCAGCATGATACACACATAAACAATCTCGATAAATTTTACGGAAAAAAATAGTTATGTCATCTCTTAAATAAAGAAGATATTCTGGCGTTCTGACATCACGTCTTATGAATCATTTAAGGTAAATGTTTCGTGAATAAAGATCGTAGAAACGCTTACAATAAATTCTACAGAAGCTTAGAAAACGAAATATCCATATGCAGACGACATAAGTGAAAAACTTACATTCCGTTTTGAGCTGATTTAAATTCCGTAGATGGATATACGCGTTGTTGGCATTGTTGTTGTTGTTATTGTTGTTATTACTGTTAGGAGTACTAGAATGAGAGGTCGGTGGTTGGGTGCTATGGCTGTGGGGTGGAGGCGACGTTTCGTCTCTTTGACTTTCGTCTTGGCACACGGGACTGCGAAGGTGATTGTAGCCACCTGCAAATTGAAAGGAACAAGTGGCGTTAGCGTTACGATGTCTTAATAAATGACGGAAAATTAGTCTGATCATTAAATATGTTAAATTCGATTCGTTTACTTTCGATATATCACCAAATAGGAAAATGCAAATATACGTGTTTGTCTGTAAAATGCGCAAGAAGATAAAGAATCGCGGTTAACTAATTTGTCTATTATTGCTTGTCACGATCCTGTAATCATCTTAAGAACTCGCCAAACATTGTAACGCTTACGAATATGTCACTGTCGTTTCAAATCAGATCAAGATTCAAAGAAAGCTTTGTTAGAGAGATTTAATGTTTTCTATTATTTCTCGATACGTCCGTGCCTCTCTCGAAGTGAATGATACTCTAATCGGTATCTGAATAATATTCCCTCAGCATTTCTTCAAAGTCTCTAATCCCTTGTTTAATTGTAATACGTCTCTTTATTACGCTCTCTTTTTCTTATTTTTATCAAAATTTACACAAAAGCGTCGCGACGCCCCACTGATAAGGGAGAAAGGACGATGCCGCGTCGTCGCGCATCTCTCGTCGCGGCACTCCGACACTTCGCAGGGAGGAACCACCGCTAACACGTGGGCGGCGCGTATCTCGACGATTGGTCCGAACGAACTCCGCCTATCCTCGACTTCCGCTCTACGATCGCGCGAGAGAGCCCGGGTATCGCGCGAGACTGAGGCTGGCTGCTGGCAATGGGGCTTCGGCGCGCGCGCGTTCGAATCGCCGTAGCTTGGCATCGCGATCGTCGAATGAACGAATTGTCGTGACGTGCATCAGCCTCGGGATGAGATCTCCGTGATACGACACTTGTGAACTTCAAGTTTTAAGTCATTTAGATTTTTAAAAAATGTAAATTGCGTTTCTGTCGCGAATAGAGAAACACACAGTTATCAAGTCCATGGAATTCAAGTTATTCTGTTCGTGGGAATCCCATGAATTCGTGGGATTTTTTGTGAGATTCGTTTCTCGGGAATGTCCGAGAAGTTATTTTTTTATTCTCACAAAATAAAGATGATTCCATGTTTAGCTTAATTTGCGCAAATTAAGTAAAAATAATATTTTGTCCCACATATAAAATAGATATTATATTTTTACCTATCAATGCGTTGTTTATACGTGGCAGTAAATAAATTGTATGTATAAATCATATTTATACATATAATATAGATTGTGTGGCACATGCACGCGAGAACGAACGTTATACATTATACATTATTACTATTTTTATATTTCACGCGAAAAATACCACAAAACTTGTCTATACATGAAGAGAAACAGTATAGCTTCAGCGATTTTTTAATTCATATGATTTCGAACAAATCGCTTTCGAACGTAATTGTCTTGAGATTATCCTACATCGTAGCTTGTAGAATGCATTTCAAGTAAATATCAGTACTATCGACCCAAAAAAGATAAGACAAACCTGGAGTTTAATCACACAAGAAAGGGTAGTAGTCAGAAGTTGGTAGGGTCACTTATCTTATCTCGAGACTCATGTTCGTACTCAAACTTACGGCTACCTTACGTTTCACGTTAATTATTTTAATGTCGTCCTAAATGCAGTCAATTGGGTAATGAAATGTAACGATGGCAACGAAGAATAAAAATAATGGTAGGTAACGATCAAATTCCATCGCCACTTTGGCGAATAATCCAATTTTTAAGATAAACACATTTGTTACCAGAAACTATTATTCTTTAAAAACACAAAATAAATTGAGACGGAAACGCGAGTCGGTTAAAATAAGTCTTTAATTTAAAATCTACGCTCTACCGTTATTAAAAATATATATATATAATTTTTAAATTAAATATAAAAAAAAATTAAATCGAATAAAATGCGAGGTCGTTCGGATTCTTTCGTACGCGATGCTGCAATTTAAACGGGGAGGCCGAATCATTAATTTCAATTTATCTATGATTTATGAAACGTCAATTAGAAGCAGGTGAGTGCGTTTTATCTGTTAAGGCAAAGCCAGGTGGTTTGCCAGGATTGTTATCGTTGGGCCCTGCTTATTGCATATCTCTCCCTCTCCTTCTCATTTACACGGTATAAACAGTTTAGTCGATGCGATTAACGACGCTAGAATTGATCTTTTGTTTAGTAATACGTAAAACGCGATGAAATGCGGGCGATAGAAAACGCGACAAAAATTATCATAATCCACTTTTACATTGAAACGTTCTATCGTGCGTTTTATGTGACGCGTCGCCACCCTACATTCCCACACTTATGTTTTAATAACGAAGGAAAAAAAAACAGGTGAACTCTCCCGCACAAGTGTTACACCGGCCACGTATCGTTAATTTCGCTTAAGCCACCTTTAACTGGACTGAATTACGGACAAGAAAGAATGCAGAACCAACTTTAAAGATTAGTTTTCAGCATTAGTTTAAAAGATATATATATATATATATATATATATATATATATATATATATATATTTGTTATAGATAAAAAACTTTAAAAAATAAAATCAAAACTTAAATAAACAGTGGTGATAATAAAACAGATGATAATTAGACTATCATCTGTTTTCAGAAGGGGATTATCATAAGTTTCGTTAAATTACTATTAAATTATTGTGTATTGATATCATAAAGAATTATATTAAAATTATATTAAAAATGTAAAATTTGTAAAAACATGATTGTAATTATATCATTTTACGCAAAACAATAAAAACTTATTGTATTATAGTAACAGTCCTTCACACTTTTTGGTGATTTAAAGATTTTAGAAAGATCTAAAGAACTCCATGTGACACCTGCCGAGGGTTACAAATCGAGCGTTAAAATAGCATACTAATTATTTTTTTATTTCGATCGTCGGAATAAATCTTGCGGCTCGATATCAAAAATCCAGTTGCTTCTCGTTGTACAGCCAATTTGACAGCTAACGTATATGCAATTATCTAAAGATATCGAGAATTCCGACGATTATCGCACTACGCCAAGCGTCTTGGGCGCGCTTTCCCGTAGAAATAATTACTTGCGAAGCCCCTTCTGCTTTCCCATAACTCTCGTGTCCATGTGGCGACCGTGGCGTCGTTAATAGGGCCGTAGGGACAGACCCTGCATATTCTAAGTACACCTGCGAGGCTCGCGTGTAGTAACTATACCTCGCACCCCGTGTTTCATGGACGATGAGCGTGGGAGTGCAGCCTGGAGCTGGCCCTCACGATGCACACACAAGCGCATGGCTTTCTCTTTCTCTCTCTCTCTCTCTCTCTCTCTGTTTTTCTACTAAAGCCAGTCATCGTGTAGAATTTCAGGCATAATGCGCCTAAAAATGCATCTCGAACTAAGAACGAAGTGCGTCAAAAAAAACTTGCTTCTATATCGCAAAAGTTTAATCTAATTATCCTTGTCGAAAGATAATAAAAAAATTAAGATATCCTTGTCGATTGCGACTATGAATTACCGCTATTATTATTTTGCAATTACAATTGCTGCGCACGCAACTACATTATAATTAACATAATTTCGCGACCGATTGGCATAATAAAGTCTCTATTTTTAAAGGCGTAATCCATTATAACAACAGTGCTATTTTCACAAACTAATTAGTAAGACTGATAAGAGTAGTTACAATACGTTAACATAATTACGCGTACATTTAACTTATTATCCTTGCAGCAAGTAATGACAAGTCAATGCTCGAAGTTTGATATTTAAATATAATATGAATTACTCACTAATAAATAAATTGATATTATTAAAATAATAAAATTTCAGTATTTTCATAAATTTATTAAACGTTTCCTATACGCACAATATATTTTACGATTTTTCTTATCCTCGTAAACTGGACGCACGTTAACTATTAAATTATAGACACAATCGTCTAAATCAAACTAAAAATAGACACAAAATTTAAATGGCTACAAAGTCCTTTTTAAAATATTTCCTTTTCGTACAAAATGTTTCCTATCTAAATATAGCTCCTTTCACTCGATCCAACGACGCAGGCTGAACGTTCGTTAATTAATAGATCAACAGACGAGGAAATTTCGGCAGCTACGACGACTCGACGAGCGTATCTCGGAGTAGGGGGAAGCCGAGAAAGCGGGAACGCGAAGGGACCGACGCACAGTCGTGCTATGGTATATCGGGCGGGCAAAAGCAGCAGCAGCCGCGTATCAGCTGTGAAACAGGTGCCGAGGTTCTGCCAGAACCGCCGGCCGCTTAGGCGGCAGTAACGGCGAGCAATGAAGGCGGCGACGGCCGGTAACAGGAGCAGCAACAGCGACAACGACGGCGGCAGCTTCGTGGCACGTGCCAAATCGAATGAAACGCTCGGTCGGCGTGCACAGCTGCTGTCTGCTGAGACAGGGTACCGGAATAAGAGACAGAAGAGAGAGAGAGACTGGCTTATCCCGGCGGCCTCTTGAAAATTAAAACCTGCCTCACGAATGTTCTCGCCGCCGGAAGGTCATTATCTTCGGAAGAAGAAGTCGCGACCCACATCAGGGTTCGAGACTCTCGTCTCGTTAGGCGAAATCGATAGTTCGCCACTTGAAATCGGCCGAAATCTTGGGAGTGGGACTTGAAGTCCCCGATTTTGCTGGGGTCATTCATGACGGAGGATGTTCAAAATTAAAAAAAATGATGTCGATGCTTTCCGGAAAAGGAAAGTAGCTTCAGTTTCGGTGATAAACGGTAAGATAAGTTACATGCGACATGCTGTCACTCAGGCTCGTCTCTCACTTTTATGCGCCTGGCATCTGTGCCTATCGACAAACTCATCGATGTGTTACAAAGTAACAGCACGTTTCAAAAAGTATCAAATAAATATTATCTTCTTAATTAAAAAAAAAAGAGTTAATGCCATTTATGTTTAGAAAAAACGCATCGTTATTCCGTGATAAAACTGCTAATCATGTAAAGAGATATTTACTATTCAATGATTTGTGCAAATAAATTTGAATGATAACGAATTCAATGTGATGTGGAAATCAATAAGACACGAATCCTATTTAGCTAATGGCATGCGCATAGATTTTGTAACGCAGTCTCTTCACGTATGCAGCTTAACGAGGAAACTCGTAATGCCTTTTCATATGAAAATAATGCCGCCGTTAAAAAACATTACGCCAACGGGAAAAATGTTAACGAACTCACAATCGCGTTAAAACGAAAGTAACGACCGTTCGCTTTATCTACATCTATCCATCGCGTATGCACAACAATATATAAAGACCGCGGCGAAACGACGCCACTCTTTCTCCCGGCATTCCAAGTCTATGAGTTTTATACCTGTCGTGGTTGTGAATCGTTCCTTTTACTCGACACACACACGCACACACGCGCATACACGAATGTCGCACAGGCACGCAGAATGTGCAGGGAGACGCGTGATGAGCACGGCTCGTAAAAAAGTCGTCCACGACGACGGCACAACGAAATCGCGCATTGTTCGTTAGACCGGTGACCTGCGAACTCTCCCACACTCTACCCCGCGAGTGCATCTGTTTGCGTGCACGCACGCACGCACACCAGACGAAGAGGCATCTACATAATCGCGCGTTACGAGAAGAGAAGCATCGCTCGCTCCAACCGCTTTTGGATTAATTATCGGCATTGAAAAAAATAATCGGATTAAAGGATCGGACGGGAAAAGCTAGTTAGTGCTAAAAGCGGATACAGACCTGTTGCGTATCGTATTATCGTTGTGCGTATCAATTCAATGATACGGCACGATGCGCCTTTGCATATCATTGTATCACGATGTTAATATGCAACTGTGTAACACTCTCCGTTTATATTGATACGCAACAAATCTATATCTGCTTTAACAAAGAGTGAATTGTCGATTTATATGGACGGCAGGAATTGTCGATTTATACGGACAAGATGACGTTCCAGAAAGAATTTGGTTGAAGACACGACTGTTGATCTACGTTATATTTAAGTAACTATTATATAATTAACTCTAATTTAATACAGAATGTATGAAATTAAAGCTACTTAATCGTCTTTTCGAAGCAGGAATATTCCGCCCTTTTCTCGTCACAAATGAGCGTCGTTCTCCCCTGTCAGTGATTAATAAATTATATTGTAACTATTGACGGACATTCGAATGTGCTTAGATTCTGAACAACTGCAAAATATGACGTTACAATTTCTAGACGCGTGCGTAAATTTTACGAGCCTTTAGACGTAATATTCGATCGATCATGAATACGAATTTTTTTCCACGGTAAAATAAATGTGAATAAATAATATGTGAGTAAACGTGAAAAGAATCTTAACAATTTTAATAATTAATTAATTCTTTGAAACTTTTTAATAATTCAATTATTCATTAAACGACCAAACATTCATCGCTTAATCCGAGTAATGAAAGATAATACAAATTGGAAACCTGCAATTGTTAAGAAATATGTAGAATATATGCGTAAGAATATATATGTAATTCATTGAAGAGTCAAATGTAAATTGTGCGGTTTATGACCGCGTTTCGTTGCCGCTTATCACGCGAACAGGAGAAATTGACAGAATGACAGCGAATTAATTAGCTTTATGAACCGTAACATCGATATCTTCGTGTGCTTCGTTTAAAGCGCGTGCACACGAGTTGATGCAGTTTTTATCTTTGCAGGCCCGCTGCAATTCGACGCATCCGAAGCGTGTAACTCGAGCTCCCAAGCGTATGCCGCCGAGACCTTGCGCGATACGCTTTATTGCCGGCTTAAACGAGGGCCACACCTTAACGGGGAAGGACGAGGGACGTGCATCGCGAACAAAAGATCCTTACATTCGAACGATATAGTTACGGACCATTATGCAGATAGGCGAATGTTATAATTGTGATGTATCTGTCGTAGGACAAATCGCACAAATCGCGGGATCGATTTTGTCGAGAGACTCGCGAGAAGTCTCCGAGAAAAGAAGCTTGTCAAATTAAACTGCGGCGTTATGGATAATAAGAGATATAAAAATTTTTTAGTTTTCCTTTTTAGAAATAAAGGATTAAATCTCGGTGGATTTTAATTGATGATCCACGGGAAGATTTCTTATATTGCAGATACAATGAACAAGACAAAAAAAAGTATATTTTCGTTGTATCGATAATGAATTCCGAACTAATGTACAATCGACCTTGACCTAATGTTTGAACCATCAGACGAGGTCAGTGCGAATTTATAAATATTGTTTTAGTGTTGCTGCAAAAAGTCGTTCGGACTTAATCGCTGCAGTGAATTTATTTAATGACAGTTTTTTCAATTTTAAATCGATCTAGTAAATTTCTTTTAATAATATGATAATAAGAGAAAGAGAGAGGTCATTTTATATTTATTAATTTTTACAATAGCCAGAACAATATTTTAAAAAATTGTATAAAGCTCAATGAATTTTCTTGAATATAATTTAAAAAAAATTCTATTTTTGTGTGTGTGTGTGTGTGTGTGTGTGTGTATGTGTGTATATATATATAATTTTTTAAAAATTATATTCTTTTGTGTGTGTGTGTGTGTGTGTGTATATGTGTGTCTAGAAAATTATTTTTCCGTTCGATTCTCGGTGTCCGAATGAAAATTAATATCTCGTCGCTGAAAAGATTCCGATCGAAAATTGTTAGAGCTTTAGTATCGTTTGAGTATCATGTTATTTGCAAATAATTCTGTCTCCTTATATGCATGTCTCGACACTTGACCTCATACGCCAGGGGCAATCGCTCGATAACATCAGACTGAAATCACAAAGCCACTTAAATAATGGATATCGATTGACATTTTGGCTGAATTTACTGCAATGTCCAAATGTAGAACGCGATAATTTCTATTCCAGACGTCGATACATTTGGATCGTCGAATTTTAAAGCATCCGAGTTTAAGTTTAAAACATCCGAAAAGTGTTGCAAAAGATAATTACATTTACGTGAAAATACGAAATAGAAATAATTATGCCTCAAAATTAATCGCTGTAGAAAAAAAAATTAAAATGTATTTACGTGAACTCCCTTTTAATTCTCTTTTCTTGTAATTATAATATATAGCCCAGTTTAAATAATCTATCGACTTTTTTCATACACTTTGTGGATGTGTAAATAACAGCAGAATGAAAAAATATCTGCGATTGAGTGTAAATGACGTATCATAGTTTTGGACATACATTTATATATATAAAGATCTCGCTGTTGTTTTATTTTTCAATATTATATTTTCTTCAAAGATCTTATTGCGATGCTCCGTGTTTGTCGATCGAAGATCGAAATATCTTCCGCGATACTCTTACGCCGACTTGAAAATCTTGGAGTCAAAATCCGTAGAGGTAGATACCTGGCGTGTGGGTGGTCGCGTCCAAGGAGACCGGCGCCACGCTGGTGTTGCTGCGGGTGATCGCGTGCTGATGGGAATGTTGATGATGCGGATGATGGCCGGTGAGAGGCTCCGCCTCCTGGTACGCGGGATAATCGGCGTAGAACGGTTCGTGGCCTGTCATCAGCGTGTCCAGCATCTGGAGCACCATTTCCGAAGACGCAACGGCGTTGACGTTGCCGCTGCCGCTGCTGCTGCTTCTGCTGTTGTTGCCACTGCCGGTCGTTAACGCGCCGATGTCACCGCCGTTCGCGTACGCGTCGACGACTATCACGCCCGGCGCCTGCCCCGAAGGCCGCGACGTCCCGACGCTCACGACGCCCGCCGTGACGTCGCCTTCGATTATCCCGCGCGATGACGACGTTGGTCACTCCTCGACGACGAGCATACGTGCGACGATCGGATTATTCCGCGCGCGGCTTTACGACACGCCGTTGACACCGTCCGCCGGGACGTTGCGCATGACAGCGCGACGTTACGACACAGCCGCTGCAATCACGACGACGACGACAACAACAACGATGATGACGACGACGACGACGGCGGCGGTCTCCTCGGTCTTTCTCGTGATCGCCTCGTGCGATTTCCTGCGGCGATACTCCACTCGTGGGCGGCATAGACTCTCCGAGGCAGCGTGGCGCGTCGAGAGACTTCGATGATCGATTGACAATCTCTCTTTCTCTCTCTTTCTCTCCGATCTTATTCCGGGAGGGAAAACTCGAGTTCCCTCTCGCGCAGGGGATTTCGCCACTTAGCTGCGGAACGATGCAACAGGTGTCTCTCCGGCCGGCCGCATCGGTTCTCTCTCTTTTTTCGTTGACTCAGCTGCATGCAGCTGAGTTTAATAATCCTCAGGTATCCCACCTTCGCTCACGACGTTCGATCCCACAATTGGAACAAAGTATTTTCCGATTAACAGTTCACCGAGTTCACAGTTTCACGATCGGCTTTGCAAGATGTCCTCCTAATTATTCATCACAGTCGGTTCTCCACCGACAGAACCGAGATTGTTATACTTTCCGGATAATCATTCATCACATTCCGTTCCGCTCACGGAACTGAGAATGATTTTCCAGGTATTCCTCACTAATTATTCACTACATTCAGTTTCACAATCAAGATCGAATTAAATTCCCCGGCTACATCCCCACGTTCTTTTTTACGAACTGGATTGAAACTCCGATTAGAGAGGTATCCTTTAATCACACACCGCGCATTTAATTCCCACGAGGAGACTCAAATCGAATCTCTCGTGGGTATCCTTCGAGCAGCCGCTGCGATCAGTTCACAATCGCGAATTCGCTCTCGCGAGTCGCTCCTCGTTCAATCACGCTTGCCCCGTGATTTGCGAATCTATCCAGTGATCCGAGTAATCCTTTGGGTATCACTGTCGCCTCGTCACTCCGGAATGAACGCGGCGGTCCCAAACGTACGCCGAACGGTCGGCAGACATCGAACAGACGCCTCGCAGGAGATCGCTCTCTCTCGTGCGCACTCCTCCACTTGACGCGAGCGCGCGTGTCACTGTGACGAAGCGCCGCACCGTTTCCGCTCTACGGTGCTCCGCGGCCCGTCGCCTCGTCCCCTACCGCTCCACGTCGCGCCCCTTTCATCCTCCATCGCATTTTCCTACCCCTCTGCCCGCGGGGCCCCAGCCACAGGCTCTACCGTCTCGCACGGCTATCCCGGTGTCGCATTGGTGCCGCACGATGGAGGTGGAAGGTGGGAGTTCACGAGCCTGCCGAGTGGGGCTGCTGTCGAGTAGAGGGGCACGAGATAGGAAACCTGGCCGCTTGTTCAGGGGGGTGAACGATGGGGAGATCGGGAGAGCGCGAGGAGGGGGAGGCGATCGTAGCGAGAGGGAGATCGCAAAACGCCCCCTCGAAGCTTCAACCACCTGCTGCCATCGTCGTCATCATCATCATCATCATCATCATCATCATCATCATTATCATTATCATTATCATCGTCATCGCTGGTATTCCGTCATATACGTACGTTGTACTCGACACCTATTCCTTTGATCGACGCGACTCGGATTTTGTAATAGTCGATGATGAACGACATCTAATTCGCGATCTCCGATCTTTTACTTTAAGAAAAATGCGGATTGTACATTTGAACTTTGACAGATGCGATCCTCGAAATTATCATATTAAAAATTTTGCGTTGAATATTTTTTACGGTATTCAATTATCCACGTGTGTGTGTGTGTGTATATAAAACTTATTTGTTCATTGTTCATATCTCGGAACCTTTCATTTAATAATTTACTCATTATTCATGTAGAAATTCTCAAAATCTTTGCTGGAAAAGTACTGTGAGAATGAGATAAAAATATAATGATAATATTTTAATAATAATAAGAGGAGTCAGAAGAACGACAATTATTTTATCACATAGTATAAATTTTTATAATATTTCCGTTATTATCTCATAAGAATGACAATATGTAGGCGACTTCGCGATGTGATGTCGCGTAACAAAAAATGTTCGCACAAAGTGTTTGTGGTGATAAGTTATCGCAATAAAAGTCTAAAGCGGAATCCCACATATCCCGTGGATTTGATTGTTACGTTGAAATTGTCAATTGAGAAACAGCAAATAAGTTAATAACAAGTTAATAATTGGCCAATTAATGGCATACTAATTTATAATGGGCGAATGAAACGTAATCTCGTCTACATGCACAAAGGTCAACGTGACGTAATTACTTTAATTAATTACGTACCGCTGCTAAGCGTCGTAATGTATAATTATATCGACATCGTTATTATTCCTTCATCATTTTCGTTAATTAAAAATAATATATTATATAGATAATATATATGTATATATTATGTGCATAATGATTAAAATGTATATATTATGATGTAATTAATATATTATGATGTAATTAATAAAATAATTATAACAAACATACAACACACAAAACACACACAATTTGCATTTAATAATGACTCTAGAATTGTTTACTTCCGTGAAAGAAATTAAAACTAATAATGAAATAAAAATACCCGATAATTTTTAGAGCGATTTTACAGAACAAAAATTCTATAATCTTGTATTTTCGTTTATTTCCTTTAGCACGCGAGACAAGAAAAACATCCGGACCAGAACAATTCGACGATTATACGTATTTCATCTGGCCAGATCGTTAGATCGTCTTCACCGCGCAGCGGTGGTGAACGCGAGTTCGACGCGAGTCGAGAAGGACCTAGCCTATTTTTGAGAGGGGGCTGTGACCGGAGGGGAGGTGGAGGCGCGCAACAGACCGGATGTTGAGAGGCGAGGCAACGGGGGTTTCTCTGTTCGGCGACGGTCTCGCACGTGATGCAGAGGGGACCGGAAGCGCTCACTCCCCTACGCCTCGTGCCTCTCTCGGGTTCGTATAGCCTCGGCGGCAATAGTAATGGGACTTATGAGGGCCGCACAATAAGAACGCGCGCGCTTCGTTACCGCTCGCGTTTCAGGCCTGTCCGACACCGCGTTGGCCGTCTCTATTTTCTATTTGAGAGGATCTGATTGTGAGTAATCGATCGCGTCGGGCGTCTCCGCGAATGTCGTCCTGTTTTCCACGATATACATTTCGTTGCTAGATTTTTTTTTTTTACTAAGTGAATATTATTTAATATAAATTCTGATATATATTAATGATAATAATATTAAAATAAGAAAAATTAGATTTTGTTCTATCGAGAGAAATGCCGCAAATATTGAATATATCTACTAAGAGTTATTTGAATCAATTAGAAATTAGCTTTTGGCTAAATAAATCTTTTCTCTCTGTATACCTATGTATATTATAATCTAATCTAATGAATGATGATCATCGTTAAATCATAAATTATTTTATTATATAATCATATCTCTAATTTAAGTTTAATAATCAATTCAATCAATTCAACTCATTATTTTTTCAAAAAAATTGGCCTAATTTAATTTAGATTTAGAAATGTTTATATTCCAATTAGATATAAGAATTTTAGATATCTTACTCGCAACATATCTTCAAAAATATTATCCTCTCATGATTATCCATTATAAATAAAAATATAATTTATTGAAACTGCGTTTAACATCGAATTAAGAAGGTATTAACATTAGGTATTTAGCGATAATTCCCGTATTTAATCCTCATTCATGCGAAATCTTAGTAAATCTGCTGCAAAGAGAATCGCTATTATAACGTATATTCTCGAACTAGTCACACAAGACGATCTGGTTCTCTTCTTCACATCTGTACGATTCTTCCTCTCGATCGAGACACGCTCTCGAAGTGAGCAACAATGCTGCGGTGAAGCGGTTCTGAGGAGGGTGCATTTACGAGTGCATTAAGGGAGGAGTACTCGAGGACATTATAAAACTATCTTGCCGTCCCGAAGTGGTATTGGGGTAGGTTCCCCTCTCTTTCCTTTTACTACCAGTCCTGCCCAGCGACTTCCGGTTGTAACGTGAGCTCCGAATATCGCTCCTGCTTTTTGCTCTCGTCCTTTCTCTCTCTATTCCCTGCTCGTTCTTTGCGTCGTTTCTTGTGCTCCTTTTGTTTACCTCTATCACGATATTTTTTATGTTCGTTATTATGCTAAATGTACCAACATAAGATGTATCTCGATCATCGACTGAAAATACTCGATTTTATTTTATTCATTTTTCAATTAATGAAAAACTCGAAACTGCACGTAAAACAATACAATTATTAGGATAAATTGTAATGTAATATATTCATATTCATATAAACATTTTTATCTTATTTTAAAGACATCAGTCTTGCGTAAGAAGATATATGTTTTTTATAACAATTTGTATTTTAATTCGAAAAAATGTATTAAATAAATAACGAATAAAATGAATATTTTTCTGTTTCACCTCTCTTTTCATTTATCTATGAATAAAAGTAAATAACAACCAAGCATCAGAATGAATTATAATCGTTTTGTATTAACCACTGATAACCGTTTGTACGATTATTTTCATTCTGACGCTGGTTCGATTAAAATGACGTTAAAATTCTTAAAAAAGAATCTCTGCGGCGCGAGACACTTATACCAGAGAAGGAACGTACTTTTCTATTTCCGGCCGTTCGTATATTTACCTTACGCCGTTCATCACGGCGTATGCGTACGAAAACCTTGACGATAACCACGACGACGACGACGGCGACGAAGAGAGGGAGGACGATACGCACGAACGGGAAAGAAAGGACGAAAAAAGGAACGTATACATACGTGCATGCGTACGTGCACGCACACGTGCGTACATGTGCCACACGGTCGTGTCACGGGTTCTGAATGAGCAAGAGGCTTTGTAGACCCTCGAGGCGGTGTACGAACTATGAATGAACGAGTGAATGAATACAACCTGTGCCAACTACCCCTCCCGCTCACCCCCTCTCGTCTCCCGCGAGCGCGCCCCTTTCTTCCTTCTTCTATTCGTTTCATCCCTAGGCGAGTCTCTACTTCTAGCCTGCACAGTCGCTCTTTATATCTTTCTGCCCGGGATATCTGCGATGACACCATATGACGTTGTTGGTAACGCGCAACATCGTGTATTACAGATTCTTCCGCGACGCAGGAGATCGCGTGGTCTCGTTCGCGCCAACTGCCATTCGAGAGAACTATGATTTTAATACAGTTTTTATTGTCGACTCTTATTAAGCTTCCTGTAATCGCGTATATCAATTTAAGGACTATAATATTATAGGTACAATTTATTCTGATGCCTCAACGTAAAAATGAGAAATAAAGCGAAGGATGTCTTACTTCAAAATTTGCATACAAATTTCAAGTCGAATGAATGAAATTTCGAGATCTAGAGTCTATCATTTGTATGTAATTGACTATGATTTATGAGAGCATCTTCTCTCAAAGAATGATGTAAAGGCTTATCTTCGTTAAAATTACACAAAACGGAGAACAAAAGTTCAGATTAATTTTTTCTGTCGCAAGATTTTCTATGTACGGAAAATTTCGAGTAATCAAAATTTTTTGCAAAATATAATCATAGAAACGGACAGTTGACGGAGAGAGACAGAAGCGATTGGAATGCCGCGTAATTCGTTAGCGAGGGTTGCTTAACAAATAATCATTGTATTCGCCGCCGCGGCGTGACTGACCAATCGCTCCTCTCTCCCATAAACGCTATCAATGGACGTCACAGATCCTTTTTTGGACACTGCGTGTGCTCGGTAAAACCACACGAGTGTCGCTTTCGCGCGCGGAGATTCGACCCTCTCTCGGTCTCTCGTCCCCGCGCTCGCTGTCACTAATTTATGTATAATATGCACGCGCACATATACGCGTTACGCGTGTTTGTGGATCCGTGCACGTGCGCGCGATACGTGACACGAAGCAATGAATAAGCGACAAGCTCGACGCTTGTCTTCATGGACAGCACGCGCTATCATCGTCGACAAAATTCATGCTAAGGACCTACTAGCTTGTTTCGTAGATTCAAATGATGGGACGGCTATAATCGAATATAGTCGAATTTTTTGTAAGTATTCAACATTGTGCAATCTTATACGGAAAAAAACTTTTGCTGAAAAATCTAAAATTTTGCTGAATACAGATCTGAAAATAATTTTGTTGGACCATCAAAATAATTTTGTTAGAACTTTAAAAATAATGAGCAATGCTACAAATAATTTTGAGCAAGTCTAGCAATTAGTTTAAGTGTAGTACATAATTATTTTGATAAGTCAAAACAACAAAAATTCAATAAAATTACTTTTTTTTATCTGTATCCAGCTAAAATTTTAGATTTTTCAGTAAAACTGTTCTTTCCATATACATTATTACTACACACACAAACAATCTCGCGATATTAATCTAACATAAATTATAGTCGAAGAAAGAGACGCGAATTCAGAAAGAAATTTTTGCTCTTGAGAAATAAATTGAAAAAAAGATATAAAATTTCCAACGACTGATATTACTGCTTATTTAAATTTGAAATTAAATAACAAGTTCCGAGGCATTACGAGCTTAATGCAGAACGGTTCACTTAGTAAAGTAGTATATTAACATCGGAAAATCTCTGGGCTTATCTGGGTTTCTAATAGCGCAATTAAAGATTATACAGTCGACTCGGTTCTATAACAGAGCGTTCATCGGTTCCGACACGAGGAGGTCGAAAGTGAGGATAAGCGAGAGTCGAACCAGAGACCTCGAAGAACTGTGATACATAACGTAACAGTGCTTTAGCAAGCAGAAATAATGAGTCTATTATACGTTTGTGTTGGTCGCTTTGTAACGACGACGTCCGTAAGACGTATATATGTGGTATCAGTCAAGCCGGAACACTTTGGCATCACACAAACGAATATCAGTCAGCACTTGTCAAATTTTTTTAGACTAAAAAAAATCTACCTTTGATATCTTACACGAAATTTTAGCATTCGCCAATGCCAAGATATCGTGTAAAGTATTAAAAACAGATTTTTCCGGTCTCCCGACTTTATTTACACCTCAAAGAAATAGCAGTGCGTAAAACTATATTGCTCTAATAAAAATTAATTTTATATAGTGTATTAATAAAAATTTATTAGCGTGTATAATTTTTTTTCATAGATTGAGGCACGCAGTGCACAATTTGTCGCGTTTCCTTTACAAAAATAGGTAAGAATGATATTACTTCATCAGATATAATGTGGCAAGTTTTTTTAGGAAATTGAAATTAATTAAAGTAATTGTTAAAATTCCTCCTTTGGTGAGAATTCTTAACGACTAATTTAGTCAGTTACTTCTAACATGGTAGTGGTTTCATTCTGCCTTCCACGTAGACGAGAACGATTGAAATCGGGATGAGGGATATACGAGCGCATTCATTAACGTTCACGTACGCGCGTGGGTGTGTGTACGCGCGCGTTATATCGAGGTAACACACGCACACGATGCGAGCCGGCGCGGCACGGACGAATCGTCTCTATTGTCCGCGGCGGAGCGTGTAGAGGACCCGACTTTCCCTCGTTCATCCACGGTCACTGCTGCAATGACGTAAGGCCCCTCGCTAGGGTAATTGTTACCCGCGCGCTACGTACGAAGACTCGCTTTATAATGTTCTCCTCCACTCTCCGCTCCGTTCCATTCTATTCCATTCCATCCGTCGTCCCATTGCGCGTGCCTCCGAGTCCAACATCAACGCACTTGCGATTGCAAGCGGAGTGTACGCGATGCACGGATTACGGAATGTCACGCTCCCCCCTTCCGGCCGGGATTATCTCCCATTGATAAAGACCGCGTTATAGTAGGCGAGCAAAATCGTTTCAGCTGCCGCGATTGCGAGTCATCTCTCTAATC